>JAPKLY010000114.1:319600-434471 GCA_026898435.1 Prunella vulgaris | reverse complement strand
CTGAATCATCTGCTGCCCCAGCATGAGTGGGATGAGGAATGGGTTGTTGAGTACAACCACACCAAGTTCTTAAGGGGAAGTAACTTGGACATCATTGGGCCAGCTGACTCAGATTCCGATACAGTAGCTGTTGCCCCTGGTCCTTCTGCTGGTCATGGGAAGAAGCAGAAGAGGAAGGCTCCAATGCCTGCTGGAGGTGGTAAAAAGAAGAAATCCAAGAAAGAAACCACTCCAATTCAAAGGAAGCTCTCTTTTGATTCTGATTCAGATGAAGAAGAGGATACTGCTGTGCTAAGCAGTCTGAAGAGGGAGAAATCTTCAGCAGAGAAGCCTAGTCTGCTGGTTGATGAGTCTTCTGGAGAAGAAGAGCAGGCTGTGGAGGAGTCAGCTGAGAAGGCTGCGTCAGATGAGGATTCTGCGACTGGCTCTGATGAAGAGGAAGAGGAGTCGGAAGAGAGGGAGTCAGCTGAACCCTCAGTAGCTGAGACAGAGGTTCTTCATTCCTCTGCTGATACACCATCAGCAGATACACCTTTAGCTGCCTCACCTATCAGGTCAGCTTCTCCTACACCATTTTCTGATCCTTCCCAACACTTCTCAACCCCAGCCGATCCCTCACCTTCACAAATCCCAGTCGGCAATGAACCAGAGGAGATGACTACCTCTGGAGAGCCTTCAGCTACCCCCAAACCCTCTCACCCTGAACCCATAATTCTCGATAATCCCAATTCCCCCTCAGAAATGGCCAAACAAGCACGCCTATCTCACCATCGTTCAAAGGGGCCTCTTGAACGAGGGATGATTATATCTGCCCTAGCCCACATTTCCCTCTACATTCCTGAACTTAACCCTTATCCAGCCTACCAGGACATCCTTGCTGATGGCCTAGCCTGGGCACAAGCAAGAGAGGGACCAGTCACATTCTTTCTGGCCCTAATTAAGGAGATGGGAGAAGCAGCTTTCACTGAATGGGAGGAAATTTTGATGGAGGCCTTGGAGGTTAAGGCTCCATCTCAGCTGACATCCCATGAAGGGCTGAGGAAGGTGGCTAGAGCTCTGTTGCTCAAAGATGGAGTGGCCCTGGACTGCCCTGAAACAGCAGAGACTGAATTTGTTCCTCCAGCAGCAAACTTTGAGATCTCCCCTGCTGATCAGGTAACTCCTGCCCTTTTGGATCAATTAAAAGGATATTTTGATGACCACATCAGGGAGGTCAAAGCTACTCTTCTGGCTGCCAAGTCTGCTGCCCCCTCTATGATTGAAGCTCATGTTCATCAAGTCCTACTGGACCATCGCAACAAGCTGAAGGAAGCTATGGAGGACAGCTTGTATGCCACCCGCATTGAATTCTTCAATACTCTCCAGAACTTCAAGGCAACTGCCAGGGCTTTCAATGATAATGCATCTGCTTCTCTTGCTGCTGAACCTGAGAGATTCAGATTGGTCTCCGAATGGTTGGAAGGACAAATTGCTGAGTGCAAACACGGTCAGGAGGACCTGAAAGATATTGTGGACAAGCTTCCTACTTCTCTACCCTCTGCTGCAGTAATTGATGATATCAAAAAGGGGGAAGAGAAGAACTCAGCTGCTATTGCTGTCTTGCAAGCTGAGATGGCCTCTCTGAGAGCTCTTCTGGTGGATAATCAAGGGGTTCTATCTGCTAGGATAGAAAATGTTGAAGATTACATCAACACCAGGTAGATGGCTGCTCAGAAAACTCAGGAGTTGAGAGATCAGAAAATGGCCGAGGCTTTGCAGAAGCAAGAAGTTGTTGCTGTAGAAAGGGAAAATAAGAAAAGAATTATGAATGTTGATCTGGACGAAAAGCTGGCTAAGGAGTTGCAGCTATCTGAGAAAAAAACCCCTGAGGAGAGGAGGAAGAGGCAGGAGAGGGAGATGAATGATGAGCTTGAGAGGAAATATCAGAGGATTAGGAGTGGAAAATTCATCAGAGATCCAAATGAGCCTATAGTTGACGGACCAATTGATATGTTCTACAATCAATTGTCTGATGAGCTGATGGATCTCTGGAAAACCATAAAAGCCAAAACTATGATCCACTTCTATGTTCTCCGAGGAGAAGATACCAGAGGAGAGAGAGAGAAAAATGCTGAGTTCAGAGATTGGTTGAAGGAGACTTTTCCTAAGTTCTTCAGAGCTATCACAGAAGAGATGCTTAAGGTAGAGGTTCAGCCAGAGTTGCCAGAGATTGAATATCTTCCTACTCCAACTGATGTGAGTGGAAAGATAGATTGGGTGGAAATCAGGAAACATTGGCTGCATATCACTCAACTCTTTCATCAGCTTTCTGACAACTCTCTGCTAGCTTTGAAGGAAATAGAGAAGAGATTCTTAGACTGGTTGCAAGTTCCGCTCAGCAGTAGAAAACCGCTCCTCATGTAATAGTCCAGCTGAGTCAGCTGAGGATTAGGTATCTTTACATCTGTTTGTTATTTCTCTTTAGATTATTAATAAAGCTTTATGATTCCAGACAACTAGTTGTCATCTGCGTTCTGATTCTGTCTAAAAGATCTTAATTAAAGATCTTCTTTTCTGTCCTTTGTTGATCTTGATTTTGATTGAAAATGCTTATCTGTTGAGATCAGCTGAGTTGGTTTTGATATCATCAAAAAGGGAGAACTTGTTAGGATATCTATGTTAGATGTTTTGATGATATAAACCAATCAGCTTGTAATAGGACCAGCTGAACATATTAGTCAGCTGATGAGTAGTTAGGATTAGATAGGTTCAAGTAAGGGGGAATCTACCTTGCTGCCTAGAAGATCCGAAGCTATCATAGAAGAGAAGATCAGCTGAGACCTTGTGGACTTACCCAATTTTAGAAGACAGAAGATTTAAGCAGCTGACACTGGAGCATTGAGAGCAGATCATCAGAGAAGTTAACATCAGCCGATAGCTGAAGAGCAGATCAGCTGATATCAGAAGATTAGCTGATCAGCTGAGAGCACGTCGCAGACAAGACAAGGACCATGGATAAAAGACTTATTCAGACGAAGTCAGGAAGACCAGCTGAGGTGCACACCAGCAGACTTGCACATCAGCTGAGGTCCAAGTATCAGCAGACTGATACACCAGCTGAGGAGACAGATCAGCTGAAGTTTTGTGCTCAGCCCAGATTCTTCGGAATCAATTTTAGGGGTTAACTTGCGACATAAAAGGAAGATTCCCAGAATAGAAGATCAATCAATCAAGGGGACAAACTTGATTGATTGAAGATCGCGAAGACTGACGGGAATAAAGAAGGAAATTCAATCAATCACAATGATTGATTGAATACGAGATTATAGGATCTCAGATTTCTAGTCCATTCCAACGGCTAGTTATTTGATCCTATAAATTAGAGTAATAGTGATCATTTCTGTATTGGATTCACACGCACATTAAGCTAGCCAATACTCTGTCAGTTTTATCACTTACGCTAAAAAACACCATCCATACTTATCCTTTGTAAAAGCTTTGTAGAAGCTGTGAGAAGTCAATTGCAATTATAGCATTGACAAGTTGTAAAGAGAGTAGTACTCTCAAAACTGTGTAAGTAAGTGAGTTAGTGGAGAGCCCCTCAAGTCCAAGTTGGATTGAGGAGAGTGGATGTAGGATAGTTGGTCCGAACCACTATAAATCCCCTGTGTCTCTTCGTATTTCTTTCTGTTCTTATCTGTGCACATCACCCAAAAACAAATTTTCTTTATAAACATTTCCGCACTATACACAACGCACTATTTTCAAAATTCAGACTACCTCAAGTAGTCTGCTGATTTTCTGAATAAATCAGTAAAATTGAAAAAGGTTTTTGAATCCTTACAAGTCTATTAAACCCCCCCCTTCTAGACTTGTTCAAGTGTATTCTTCTCTAAAACCTGCCTTTGGGACCAACAGATTTATCCTCTGCTGGCTTTGCTGTATCAGACTCAAAGGACTTACCTGCCTGAGCCTTGACTCTTTCAGTCATGCTCGCCTGGGCCTTCTTCTTCTGAGTCCGAGGCCTTCTCCTGGTGCCAGCATCATCGGAGTAAGATCTGAAGAGATTGATTTTCGCTGGAATCTCGAGTGATTGGGCGTGATCCACATCACCGAGATCCAGGGTCTACAAGAGTATAGAGATCTTGGTGCCAAAGTGCATCTTGGCCTCGAAAGTCGCCTGCCCCTCTGGCGAGTACTTGATTTTGCTGGTCTCAGCCACCAGCATTTAGAGGAAGTAACCCTCCCAGTTAAAGTTTTGCAGAGAGGCATCCGAGATTGCCATCATCGTATAAAGCTTTGGTCCGGAGATCTGCTCCAATCCTCCGGCAATCCCCATCACTCCCTGACTTGTCAGGTTGAAGAAGTGGCGGTTTTCAGTCCTCAGGACAGATTTATTCAGGCCCGACTGCGGGACGACTTCCCCATCACATAAGGACTGGAGAAAGTCCTTCTCATTCCCAAACCCATAATCCACTGGGCTTCGTCCTGAACTGGGAAGATTAAAAATTTCCTTAATCTTCCTCTGGATGTTGAGAGTGACCCATCTCCTGGTCATCTCCTCCTCTCCATCCTTCCCCTTTGAACAGGTGGTCAGGGGTATGCAAGTTTCCCACTCCTGGGACTCCTTGTTCTGCGCCATCTTTAAGTAGAAGGCAGCGATAAGTCTCGGGTGAAGCCTCTGTGGTCTTGCAGTAATGAACTGCAGGAGACCTGGATTATCAAAAAGTTCTTGTACAGGCAAAATGTCGGGGTGGTTAGAAGAAAAATCCCCATAGGGTTCATAATGTATCTCATTCCTTAGATGGAAAAGATTTCCAAAGAAGGAATCTGCATAAGGAGACGCCATTGAAACAATATGAAGAAATGAAGAGAATCGGGTTTTAGAGAAAATATGTAAGGAAAATATTTAGGTGCATAAAGATTTTAACAACACAATCTTCCCCTATTTATACAAAAATTTGGTTTTAATCGGGAGGTTTAGAAAATAGTGACCTATGAGATTCAATGGTCAAGATTGAGCAGTGAAAAACATTTGACTCTTCGGTTTTTCAAAAGTAATTGGTCAAATTTTATCGAAAACTGTTCCCGCCCACAGTGCATTAAATGCACATTAGAGCATGTCCGTATTTAATTCAAATAAATTGTATTAAATAATAACCGAATATTAAAACGAATGGCTGGGATCATTTGACAAATTAAATTGATTTGACAATACAGCAAACAGTATAAAAAAAATGTACGCAAGATCAGATGACTAGATAAAAATCAGAAAACATACCAGTCAGTCAAATTTGTATTATGACTGATACCACTTATTGCACTATCAGGGTGACAAGCCCTGAGTTCTGTGTCCTGAATCTTAGTCAGTCTATACTGATCATCCATTTTATACTGAATGTTCCCCCTACAACCATTCACATTCTCTCTGGGATTCCTTCATCCTGAGTCCATATGAGTTATTCCCCCTGACCTTGTGCATTCTTATTAGAGATTCAGACTGAATCACCTAAGCCTGGGTCAAGGAGTCCTAACTCTACTGATAACTTAACAAACCTGGTTTCAGGCAAAGCCTTAGTCAGGATGTCAGCTCTCTGTTTTTCAGTAGGGACTCTCTCCATTCTGATGTCCTTCTTCTCAACATGATCTCTGATAAAGTGATGCCTGATGTCTACATGCTTACACCTTGTGTGTAAGACTGTGTTTTGGGATATGGCCATGGCACTATTATTGTCAAAATAAATTGGAACTTCAGTGGCCTCTATTTGGTAGTCTCTCAGTTGTTGTTTCAGCCAAAGAATCTGAGAACAACAACTGCCTGCCGCCATATACTCAGCCTCAGTAGTAGACGTTGCAACACTGGTTTGCTTTTTAGAAAACCAAGAGATCAGTTTACTCCCTAGAAACTGACATGTGCCTGTAGTTGATTTCCTATCAAGTCTACAGCCTCCATAATCACCATCTGAATAGCCAGTCAGTTCTAGGTTGTCATCAGAGGGATACCAAAGTCCTAGATTGACTGTACCTCTCAGGTATTTCAGTATCCTTTTGGCACTCTCTAGATGACTCTTCTTTGGATCAGATTGATACCTTGCACAAACTCCAACTGCATAAGTGATGTCAGGTCGACTAGCAGTCAGATATAATAAAGATCCTATTAGTGCCCTATATTCAGTCTGATTTACTGAGACTCCTTCTTTGTCAGGATCCAGCTTCTCATTGGTGTTCATGGGAATGCGTGAGACTTTGCTGGACTGAACTCTAAATTTCTGAATCAAGTCCCTCGCATACTTGGACTGATTAATGAAAATTCCGGAGTCAGTTTGCCTGACTTGGAGACCCAGAAAGAAATTCATTTTTCCCATCATTGACATCTCAAATTTCCCAGTCATCAGCTTGGAGAATTTCTCACAAAGCTTCAGATTAGGAGATCCAAATATTATGTCATCCACATAAATCTGAACCAAGAGTATGTCTTCCCCTTCGGTGATCCGGAAGAGGGTCCTATCCACTGTTCCTTTCCCGAACTCGTGGTCTATCAGGAATTGGAATAATGTATCATACCAAGCTCTCAGAGCTTGCTTCAGGCCATAAAGAGCTTTCTTCAGGTGATATACCTTGTTACCAACTTCGAATCCAGGAGGTTGCTCAACATACACCTCTTCATTCAGTACACCATTCAGAAAAGCACTCTTTACGTCCATCTGATACACTTTGAATTTCCTGAATGTTGCATAAGCCAGAAACAACCTGATTGGTTCCAATCTTGCGACTGGAGCAAAGGTCTCATCATAGTCAATACCTTCGGCCTGAGAGTAACCCTTTGCTACTAGCCTGACCTTATTTATGACAACAACATTCTTCTCATCCCTCTTGTTCTTAAAAACCCACTTGGTGCCAATAACATGTTGACGCCTAGGTCTCTCCACTAACTCCCAAACCTGATTCCGCTCAAACTGATTGAGCTCATCCTGCATGGCTAGGATCCAGTTGGGATCAGCTAGAGCTTCTTCTATGTTTGTAGGTTCCTGATCACTCAGGAAGCAACAAAACATAGCGCTTTCACCAAAGGACAACCTCTTCCTGACCCCCTCATTGATATCCCCAATGATATCAGCCAATGAGTGATCATCTAGCCGTCGCCTCCTGCTGACTGGAGCACTGGGAGCTACTGACGTTCCATTGCCTGATCCTGAAACATTAGTCTCGACAATAATAGGAAAAGAAGAGGAACGAGCAAGAACAGGGGATACTGAGTCATTTCCTGAGGGTTGACCAATATCAGAGAAATTGTTTCCCCCTACAGTGTTGGACTCAATAACTGTCTCAGGTGCAGAAGCATCATCACCGACAGTACGTACCTCAGGTTGAGTCTGTCCTTCCCTCTGAGACTCAACGTTTTCCGAGGCAGGGGCTTGCTGAGGGTTGGCCTGAAGACCATCCTGATCTTCATCATCATCATCCCATCCCTTGGGAGCACTGACAAGTTTGATATTGAATTCAGGATTCTTCAGACTCAGTCTTGTTACCTTTTTGGTAATTCCCTCAGTGTCAGGACTTGGAACCTGTTTCCTATGCACTGATGCAGTCTCATCAAACACAACATGAGGTGTTTCCTCCACACAAAGGGTCCGACAGTTATACACCCTGAAGGCTTTACTGACTGAGGAGTATCCTAAGAAAACTCCCTCATCAGATTTGCTATCAAAGGCTTTCAGCTGGTCTTTCCCATTGTTCAGGATGAAACACTTACACCCAAAGATATGGAAATAAGAGATGCGAGGCTTCCTCTTGTTCCAAGTTTCATAGGGTGTCTGAGCGTGTTGTTTGTTCAGCATAGGTCGGTTCTGAATGTAGCAAGCAGTGTTGATTGCTTCAGCCCAGTACTTCTTGGGCAGTCCTGATTCAGCCAACAAGGTCCTGGCAGCTTCCTTCAGGGTTCGATTCCTTCTTTCAGCTACCCCATTCTGCTGAGGGGTCCTGGCTGCAGAAGTCTCATGAGCTATACCATGGTTAGTACAAAAGTCAGTTATAATAGAGTTTATAAACTCGGTTCCTCGATCTGATCGGATCCTGACTATGCTCTGACCCTGTTCAGTACTCAATTGCTTGAGTAACTCTGGAAGCTTGACCTGAGTCTCCTTTTTGTTCAGCAAGAAAATAACCCATGTGTACCTGGAATAATCATCAACAACAACAAGGGTATATTTCCTACCATTTATGCTGACAGGAGTTACTGGACCAAAAAGATCCATGTGCAGGAGCTGAAGCACTCTGTCAGTAGAGAAGGCTTCCTTCACCTTGAATGAGGCTTTGGTTTGCTTGCCTTCCTGACATGCTCCGCACATGTGGTCTTTGCTAAAAACTACATTAGGCAGACCGTCTACAAGAGAAAGTCTAGAGATTTTGTTAATAATCTTGAAGTTTAAGTGACTGAGATGTTTATGCCTAAGCCAACTGAGCTCAGAGGAGCTCTTGGCGACCAGACAGGTTTCAGGAGGGCTGCTCTTGAAGTCAGTAAAATATACATTGCCCCTCCTGACACCTGTAATCAGAACCTGTAGTGTAGATTTGTCCTTCACAAGACACATGTTAGATGTAAATTCTACACTATATCCTCGGTCACAGAACTGACTAACCGAGAGTAAGTTATGTCTCAGTCCCTCAACATATGATACATTCATTACACGGACAGAGTTAATAACAAGGGTTCCGAATCCTCTGGTGAAACCCTTAGAGTTATCACCAAAGGTTACCTGCGGGCCTTCTTGAGCTACATAATCCTGAAGGAGATCATGAAATCCGGTCATGTGCCTGGAACATCCTGAGTCCAAGTACCAGTCCTTCATCAGATCCTCCTTCCTCTTCTTGTAGCCCGCAGTGACCTGAAAAGAATCAGGCCTCAGGTACCCATTTCGTATTGGGTCCTACTGAGTCAGCCATACCCTTCGGGATCCAGATTTGTTTAACAATTCTGATAGCATCAGAAGAGTAAACCTGTTTCCCTGAAATATCAACATACACAGTTCTCTTCTTCCTTTGTGCCTGGGAAGTTGAGGGTGTATGGGTGTCAGCATGAGATACAGGAGCCCTATATTGATTTCTGGGGGTGGGCCTCCTGGTTCTCCTTGGCTTGGGTGCATTGGGCTGAGTTTGATCCCTAGAAGGAGCAACTCAGGCCTGACCTTTTGGCACTTGAGGTCTAGCCTGAGTGTTTCTGGAGTCAGGTCTCCTTTGCCTTTCAGAGGCCACCTGGTTTGTCCTTCTCCTTTGAGGATTATGACGCTCCTGATGGGCTCTGTGCCCTGTCTGAGGGATCTGGACCTCAGTAATCCTTGGCCTTGCCTGAGGCCTCCTCTGTCCTGAGTTTCTTCTGCTCTGAACATTTCTAGGCTGGGCCTGAGAAGTGCTGGGAGCAGAATTTTTCCCAGATTGAGGATTCCTAGGCTGAGCCTTTGACTTCCCTTGATCTGTCTTCCCTGACTCGGGATGAGGAGCCTTGGCCTTTCCCTTAGGTTTTGGCCTAGAATCCTCAGTCCTTTGCCTGACAGGTTCAGCAGGCATTTTCTCCTTCCCTTTGCCTTTATTCTGATGAGCAACACTTGAGCTCTTGTCATCAGTTAGGACAGGGACAAACTTCTTCTGAGAGTTGCTCCCTGAAGCACCTCTCCTTTTCTTGCCCTTTGGGTCTTTTGAGGCATCATAGCCTAACCCAGCTTTAGCACCATTAGTTAGCTGAGAGAAACTTGTCAACTCATCAACCACTTGGGTAGATGTGTATAACTTCTTCAGCTTAACTTCAAGATGCCCATTTGTTTCTTTCAGGGCTTCAATTTCAGAGGTGTATTGAAGCACCAACTCTTCATGAGCTTTCTCCTTTGAGATCAGCTCAAGATCCCAAGCAGTTTGCTCAGCACAGATGCGAGCTTGCCACTCAGTTTCGAACATCACTCTCAGAGCAATTCGCTCAATCATCAGTTGTTCCTGAGCAAGGAACAGATCCGTGTCACGAGTCTCAATCAGCGAGCTGATTACTCCCTTCAGTCTTTCTACCTCCAGTGGAGCTTCATCATGCTTGTTCCGAGCATGAAGTAGCTCTTCCTGAAGATGTACTAATCTGAGGGCTTCTTCAGTATCTCTTACTCTGAGAGACTCAGTTAACCGATCGTTCTACTCACTCAGATGTGCATTCACATCCACTGTGTGAGTATGAGTCTCCTGCAGCCTTGAGAAGTCAACCATCAATTGCTCTAGGTCGAGCTGAAGGTCGAGTTCTCCTGCTGAATCTGAGCTAAACTCAGGTGCGTGATCAGGAGAAGAGGCAGAAGAACATACCTCGTCATCTGCCATCAGGCAGAGGTCATCATACTCTTCATCGGAGAAGAGTTCAGGGGACCGGCGTCCTGGGCCATCTGAATCTGAGGAATCCTCAGCAAGCAACGCTCTCCGATTTGATGCCCTGAGCTCTCTCTTGGCTCTCCGATCTTCTCGCTCACGAGCACTGAGCTCCGGACAATCATACTGATAGTGTCCGGTCTTTTTGCAGTGGTAGCACTGATCTACATCAGAAGCAAACTTCTTGTCAGTGTACCTTTTATCAGATGATTCCCTCCTGCTCCGTGATGATCGTTCAGGTTTGGAGCTGGATCTTCTGGGCACATCATCTCTCCTCTTCTCATCTCTTCGTCTCTCAGGCTCGTTACGATCCCTCCTGGAATCTGAACCCCTCCTTTCTTCTCTTCGGGGGCTAGATCTCCTGGGGCTGGAGTACATGCGATCACGGGTGTCAGTATAAAATTTCTTATACCTGCTAAAATGAGAGTTTAGTTTCTCGAATCACCGTGCCATCAGGCTGTACTCCAAAGCTAGCTCATCTTTGTTCATGTCCTTCAGAGACTTGGAGCCAGATCCAGCCTCAGGCTCAGGAGTAGCTTTAAGAGCCACGCTCTTTTCCTTTTCAGGAGTCTTCTCCTCATTAACTTCCTCACTGACAGCACCCTTCTTCCTCGTATCGAGGTCGAATTCCAGAGCCTTTAACTCTGAGAATAGGTGAGAGTAAGGAATGTCTGTAAGGTCCTGAGTATTCTTTAACAAGATTACTCCTGTGTCCCATCTTTCAGGGAGACAATTTAGGATTTTAGAAGACACCTCCCTCTTGGGAAACTCCTTCCCAAGGGTTGCTAGCTCGTTCATCATCTTAATGAACCGAGCCTCCATCTGATCGATGAATTCTCCCTCTAGCATCCGGAAGGCTTCGAACTTCCTAATTGCAAGATCTCTCTTGTTCTCCTTGATCTTTTCTGATCCTTCACTCATCTCTCTCAAAGTATCCCAAATCTCTTTTGCAGTCTTCAGATGCATGAGTCTGACCGAATTCTCATAAGAAACGGTGTGGAGTATAATGTTTTTAACAATATTATCCAGTCTGATTTGCTTAATCTGATCAGAATTAAGCGCGGACCTCTCCACCTCTTCATCTCCGGCGGCTGGAACAGGTACATTGCCAGCAACGGGCAAGGTCGTCTGAAGATTTCTCATAAATCTGATCGGGCCATGCTCAATCACCTGTGGTATCTGATCATGGATAGAGTAGAGATGTTCAAGTACCCTGAATTTCCAATAGTCATAATTGTCAATAGAGAATTCAGGAAGATTGCCCTCGAGGCATTTAGAACCGGATGCCATGGTATGCAGTTTTTTTCAGAAACAAGATCAGTTCAGTAGACCACCAAAAGTTTCTCCTCAGAAACTGTTGGTAAACAAAGTCAGTGATCTTTTGAACCACTGCTCTGATACCACTTGTTGGTCCCGAAACGAGTATAATCAGTGTATGGGGGGGAATACACTGATGTCAAATTTTTCTGAAAGACTCAGAAAAATGCTCTAACACACTCAGTCAGGATTTCCTGAAGTACTCAGTATGCTGAAGGTCCACAGGGGCAGCAGGGACAGTTCAGTAACGAGTCAGATAAGGTGAGTATGAGTAAAGTGCTTGGAAGCTCAGTGGAGATAATAAACCTACTGACCGCTTGGAAGCAAGTCAGTTGGACTACTATCTCAGTGAGTCAGAGTGGGTGCGGAAAGTGAGCCCTTAGATTCTACTCTTTTTAGTTTCTGAAAACATTTTCTCTGAGTTTGCTTAGTAAATTGGTGGTTAAGGCTGAGTGCACAGTATTAAGATTCAGGATGATTGATTCAGTCCTGAATAGAAAAGCGATGCAGGATGTTCAGTTTATTATGATGACAGTTATGATCCTGAACAGAACAGTAAATCAGCACACAGGGGACTTTTTAACGTGGTTCGGAGATAACCAACTCCTACGTCCACGACCTGATTTAACAGGAAGCTATCCTCAAAACCCTGAGGATAGGTGCTTGGGTTTTACGTGCCAAGGGACACGAGTAGCCAACTTCCTCTCTTAGGAACTGACCCCTGGACATTTTACAAGTCCCAGTCCTTCTAACCAACCAATCTCACACCTTGAGTGGTTTGGTATTCTGTTTTCCAACTAAGATAGCTCTAGCAATACAAAATAATGCTAAATAATAGAGCTATTGATCTAAGCAAATACAGAGTGAATCCTACTACAACACTAGGGAAATTTAATTGCAGAGTGTTGTTTATGGTATGTTTGAATGCTTGGATTCTTGAGAGTTTTCTCTTGGAATTTTCCCGTTAGCCTTGAATGGGTGCAAAGCTCTCCATATTTATAGGCAAGATTCAAAATAGATCCGTTGGAGGAGATCAAATCAAATCTTTCCTATGTTAGGTAGATTGCAGGCTATAAATACTGTTTGACCTACCCGCCATGCTTAATCTGGCAAGTTGTCGCATCACCTGCAACTTTTTGAGACGCATTAAATGCCACATTAAATGCTGCACAGACTCCATGCATGCGTGTCGAAAGATCATTGGCTCTCCATTATAACAGCTAGTTGACCTTCAGACATTTGTCCTTCCTCGTACATTCAATGCTCTGAGTCTCTTGTTAATAACTCAGTCTGAACGTGTGTCTTAATGGAGTCTTGCTGACATTCTTTTTGTCTCTTGTCCCATAGCATAAATAACCTTTTGCTTGGACTTATATGATTCAGGTGATCTGAACCACGGCTTGAGTGCGGTCCTATGTGCATTCAGCACAGCCTGATAGGTTATTCAGCCCAGTATGTGTTACCCTTTTTGCTTCGGACTTACAGTATTCAGGTGAACTGAACAAAGGCCTAAGTCAGGTCTTAAGTGCATTCAGCACAGCCTGATAGGTGACACTTACTCTTCACTGACTAACTTCAGTCCTGAGTATGCTTAGTGTACTCAGTAGAAACATCAGCCAATGGTACTTCAGGATTGACTTCAGGATGAATCAGCAGGCTTCGATCTTCAGCTTCAGAACAGACAATCTTCAGCAAGACCGACTGACTCCTTCAGGATGGTTTACACTTCAGACTTCAGTAAATTGGGTCGACTCCAATATTCTTCAGCCTTTAGCATGGTCCTCCTGTACTGAATCTCTAACCTAACTATCCTGAACTATTTTTATCCTGAACAGCTATACTTTGGCAAATTCATCAGGGGTTTTGGGATCTAATCAAAACACTCAGATTGTCCCAATAGGGATAATGGTTTGGGTGGTGGTAGAATTGTTGAGGTGGTGGTTGATAAGGTTGATATGTGTAGGAATTAGGAGGATATGTGTATTGTGGAGAATACGAGTAGTGGTTGTATTCGCCCATCTTCAAGTACATTCACTCCTACAAAAACAAGCTTGTATCAACACTCACCAAGAATGATTAAAAAAAAAAGAAACAAAGAAAAGATTGTAAACAAACATCACAAACCTAATAAAGAGACTGTTTTCCCGGCAACGAGGCCAAAAACTTGTTTGCCAATTTTTTATCTCACGCAAGTGCACGTGGTAGTTGCAGACGTGGCAAGTTAACCAAGTAATAAAAATATTGAACACAAGGAAACAATGTGATATCAAACAAGCATTGAGTGTTTACAAAGGTTAATAGCTAGTGAAAGAAAGAAAAATCTTGAATTATATCTACTTCAACAAAGCAAAGTAAAAGCTAACTATCACCTCTTAGAGATGAGCAAATGTGGGATGTGTGTGCATGGAAGTACTCCTACTATGATTCACCAAGTGTCCTATCCATCCTAGCATGCAAAAGGCCTCTTGGTGTCTTGATCAAGCCACGACTCTAACTAGTGTCTAGATCTTTCTAAAAACACAAACTAAATGGCTCTATTAGGTGTCTAGATCTCTCTACAACACCCAATGTTGGTCCCGAAATGAGTATAATCAGTGTATGGGGGAATACACTGATGTCAGATTTTTCTGAAAGACTCAGAAAAATGCTCTAACACTCTCAGTCAGGATTTCCTGAAGTACTCAGTATGCTGAAGGTCCACAGGGACAGCAGGGACAGTTCAGTAACGAGTCAGATAAGCTGAGTGTGAGTAAAGTGCTAGGAAGCTCAGTAGAGATAACAAACCTACTGACAGCTCGGAAGCAAGTCAGTTGGACCACTATCTCAGTGAGCCAAAGTGAGTGCGGAAAGTGAGCCCTTAGATTTTACTCGTTTTAATTTCTGAAAACATTTTCTCTGAGTTTGCTTAGTAAACTGGTGGTTAAGGCTGAGTGCACAGTATTAAGATTCAGGATGATTGATTCAGTCCTGAATAGAAAAACGATGCAGAATGTTCAGTTTATTATGATGACAGTTATGATCCTGAACAATGCAGTAAATCAGCACACAGGGGACTTTTTAACGTGGTTCGGAGATAACCAACTCCTATGTCCACGACCTGATTTAACAGGAAGCTATCCCCAAAACCCTGAGGATAGGTACTTGGGTTTTACGTGCCAAGGGACACGAGTAGCCAACTTCCTTTCTTAGGAACTTACCCCTGGGCGTTTTAAAAGTCCCAGTCCTTCTAACCAACCAATCTCACACCTTGAGTGGTTTGGTATTCTGGTTTCCAACTAAGATAGCTCTAGCAATACAAAATAATGCTAAATAATAGAGCTATCGATCTAAGCAAATACAGAGTGAATCCTACTACAACACTAGGGAAATTTAATTGCAGAGTGTTGTTTATAGTATGCTTTGAATGCTTGGATTCTTGAGAGTTTTCTCTTGGAAATTTCCCGTTAACCTTGAATGGGTGCAAGGCTCTCCATATTTATAGGCAAGATTCAAAATAGATCCGTTGGAGGAGATCAAATCAAATCTTTCCTATTTTAGGAAGATTGCAGGCTAGAAATACTGTTTGACCTACCCGCCATGCTTATTCTGGCAAGTTGTCACATCACCTGCAACTTTTTGAGACGCATTAAATGCCGCATTAAATGCTGCGCAGACTCCGTGCATGTGTGTCGAAAGATCATTGGCTCTCCGCTACAACGGCTAGTTGACCTTCAGACATTTGTCCTTCCTCGTACATTCAATGCTCTGAGTCTCTTGTTAATAACTAAGTCTGAACGTGTGTCTTTAATGGAGTCTACTGACATTCTCTTTGTCTCTTGTCCCATAGCATAAATAACATTTTGCTTTGGACTTACATGATTCAGGTGATCTGAACCACGGCCTGAGTCAGGTCCTATGTGCATTCAGCACAGCCTGATAGGTTATTCAGCCCAGTATGTGTAACCTTTTTGCTTCGGACTTATAGGATTCAGGTGAACTGAACCAAGGCCTAAGTCAGGTCTTAAGTGCATTCAGCACAGCCTGATAGGTGACACTTACTCTTCACTGACTAACTTCTGTCCTGAGTATGCTTAGTGTACTCAGTAGAAACATCAGCCAATGGTACTTCAGGATTGACTTCAGGATGAATCAGCAGGCTTCGATCTTCAGCTTCAGAACAGACAATCTTCAGCAAGACTGACTGACTCCTTCAGGATGGTTTACACTTCAAACTTCAGTAAATTGGGTCGACTCCAATATTCTTCAGTCTTCAGCATTGTCCTCCTGTACTGAATTACTATCCTAACTATCCTGAACAACTATACTTAGGCAGATTCATCAGGGGTTTTGGGATCTAATCAAATTACTCAGATTGTCCCAACACCCAATACTCTAATTAAGAGGTCTAGGCTTAAATGCAATTCTCATTGGTCATAAAAACAATTAATCAAACACTTGGCATGCACAACATTCAATAAAGAACTTTCACGAATAAGCTCAATTCTCATGTCTTGCTAATCCACTAAGGCTCTAAACCTCCAATTGGCAATACCAAATTTTCATACAAATCATTAATTAGGAGAATTAATCCATCAAGATCACTTAATCATGCATAGGATTAACAAGAAACCAAATTACACCATAGTATTCATACAACCATGCAACAAGAGATTAGCCCATGGCTAATTGGGAATGGAAATCAACAATTAACAATCTAAACATCATGATTATGAACTAAAACAAGAGAATTAAAGGAAATCTTACCATATGTAGAGGAATTGAAATACAAGCTACAAATCTCCAAATGCTAAGTCTTGATCCAAAGCTCAAAAAATAAATTGAACTGTAGAAATGTAGTTAATCACGAGACTAAGCTAATGGAACAAACGGATTAACAATCCAATGGTTGGATCAAAAGTAATTGTGGAAAGAAGTAAGAAATCTAACAAAGAACCCACTAAGGAACCTCTAATATCTCTGTCTAAAACTACCTAATGATCTAAAGTAATGAAAAGGTAAGTGAAGAATCTGATCCTTGAGTATTTGTAGTGCCCAACGTACTTAGACCAGAGTGCCCTTCATTAAACGTGTAAAAGGATAAAAATACCCTTAAAATGGTGAAAATCTGCACACGCGCTCGGACATGTGTGGTGGCTCGCTCGGACATTGCTGGTCGAGCGCCGGCCTTGTGCTGGTCCAGTGGATGAATAGTTCCTAAACATGTGATGTTAGCTCAGACGTAGAAGGCCATCCACTCGGACACAGAAGAGGATCCTTGGTCAACGCTCGGTCAACAGGGTCTTGTGACGTTCGATTTCGACTTTTTAAATTTCTATCCCACGACTCGTCCAAGCTTCCTAGGGTCTTTATTTGAGTATTTTAAACTTCTCCATGAGCTCTGATTCCATCATTTCACCTCCTATAGTCAGGAATTCCTCGTTTTTGCTCATTTTCACCTATAAAGCACATTTTTTTGCCAATAAAGGGTCAATAGCACAATTCATAGCATATCAGGGTCAAATATGAACATAAACTCATCAAAACCATATAGAAATGGATGAAAAATGATGCAATAATGACCCTAATAAATATTCTCTCCGTCCCAAATCAATTTGCACACTATTAAAAAAGAAAATATCATTTTGCGTGCACACTCACAAAATTATACATATATTTACTCATATATCACTACTTTATTTTAAAGAATATAATTTTCTTAAACCACGTGCACTATCATGAGTGCAAATTGATTTGGGATGGAGAGATTATAAAATAAAGCCCATACGAATAAATAAGTTAAATAAAAATATAAGATTAATCTTCTATTCACGGTCTCTTTTCTATCATTCTCTTCTCCATCGGAATGATTCACCCTCGAATCGGATCAGTCTCTTTCCCATGTAAGTAGGGTATCAGGTGTTAGATGTTGAACATGTGGGAAGTGAGAAAGTTGGGAGGTAAGCATAAGCGATATGCATTTGGATTGAACTTCCCCACTATCTCATCCGAGCCAATCTTGCAGGAAGCCAATATATTTTACTTACAAGCAAGAAAGGGATCCTTGGTATGAAGAACCCAAACCAAATTCTAACATCATACTCTATGTTTGACATGTGAGGTCGGCGTACGCCCTAAAGCGAGTACTAATAGACTTGAGACGAGCCTGTGTAGAAGTATAAATCTGTGCCAATTGTTCCCAATGGGACAAAGAACAATCATTCGCATGAGGGGCCGAGGTCAGGGCCAAGAGATCATGGACCGTGTGGAACACGACCATACACCACCCAAAAAGGAGATAATCCAGTGCTACAGTTCGCAGCAAAATTATGAGCAAAGTCTGTTAGGCCTAATTATGTGTCCTAAGTACGAAGTTTATCACTCACCAACTAACGGAGCAAGTTACCCAAAAAATGATTGACAGCCTCTGTTTCGTCATCAGTTTGAGGATGAAAAGTGCTATTAAAGTGATGTTTTGTACGAGACAAATGCCAAACGTCACGCCAGAAGTTCCCCAAGAAATGGGTATCTCGATCGGATACAATAGAAGTAGGAAGGCCATGTATGCGGTACACATCACAAAAGTAGAGCGGAGCTACGTGAAGTGCATTGAAAGTCTTCTTACCGGGCAAGAAGTGGGTCATCTTGCTATCTCGATCGACAATAACAAAGATGGAGTCAAAGCCCCACTGACTACGAGGGAGACTAAGGACAAATTCTATTCTAACACCAAGCCATGGGGCATCCAGAATAGGCAGGGGACGGTACAGACCCGCATTAGTAGCAGTCCCCTTTGAGACCTGACAAACGTGGTACTGGGCAACAAAACATGCAACATCCCGACGTAAGATAGGTTAAAAATAACATTCACATAAGAGAGCCAATTTGTGATCGCGACCCATATGATCAACGTCGTTGAGCTCCAAAATGAGTTGCAAATGAAGGGCGTAGAACGGTATAAAAATGCAGGTTCAGAGATATAGGAAATCCTCAACAAGCACAAAGTTTGAGGTCTCACTCACTACCAACTGAGAAAGGACTCGTGCAAAATATACCTACTCTGAATAGAGATATGAGGAGGTGTCAACCCCAGTGATAGATATGTGCATGTCAACAAGTAAAGAGTGGCGATGATTGAGGGCATCGTCCACCCGGTTAGAAGCACCTAGCGTGCGAAGAAGTACAAAAGTAATCTACTGGAGGTACACAAATAAATATGCATGGCGGGATGAGAAGTGATTTTGGTTGGCAATAAGTGAACAGCTGTATTGTCTCCAATAAGTAGTGTCTCCAATGCTCACAACATGTACAACTGTATTGAACTCCGCATCATAAGCGCAGTAGCGAGAATGAGTTCCAGTAAGTTTTTAGCTAAAGTAGGCCATCGGGCATCCATACTAGCCAAGGATTGCACCAATTCCAACCTTTGAAGAATCACAGTGCAACTCGAAGGCTATGGAGAAGTTCGGTAGGACCAAAATAGCCGCAGAGGTAAGCTTTCACTTAATAATGGTAAAAGTATTATCAGCAGCATCCGTCCACACAAAGGTCTTTACCTTCATAAATCCTTAATGAGGGCCATAATAGAGCTAAAGTGTGGAATGAAACACCTGTATATAGATATCAACCCATAAAAGTTGCGGACGACAGTAATAGTGGTGGAAATAGACCGATCCCGAATAACTGCAATCTTAGCATCAACTACAGAAATGACAGCCAAAGAGATGCAGAAATAAAAAAATAAGACCGAGACTTTGAAGAAGATGCACTTGTTTGAAGCCCCGTAGAATTTCTCAAAATGGAGAATGTGAAATATAGCTCGCAGGTGGTCGATATAAGCCTCCACATACTGGTTATAAATGAGGATATCATCGAAGTACATGACCACACAAGTCCTAGCGAAAGGGCGATGGGTCTGATTCATGACACACATAAAGGTACTAGGAGGATTCGAGAGGCTGAAAGGCATCACCAACTACTAAAATAAACCTGCCTTCATGTTGAAAGCTATTTTCCTCTATCACCCGATCAAATCTGAATCTGATGATACCAACTGTGGAGAGATCGAGTTTAGAGAAGATAGTAGAACTACTGAGCTAAACTAACATGTCATCCAGGCTAGAAATAGAGAATGTGTAACAAATAGTAATCTTGTTGATAGCTCAACTATCAACATAAATACACGATGAACCATCTTTTTTTGAAGTGTGCTGGGTAGGAAAAACACAAGGACTAAGACTCTCCCTAACAACCCCATATTGTAACAACTCCTCAACCTGATGATGGAGTTTTCCATGCTTTTTGGGGCTCATTCTATAATAAGGCATGTTAGGTAAGGCTGCCCCAAGGATAAGATTAGTCTGATACTTAATGTCACATAGTGGAGGTAGAAAAACTGGTAACTCAAAGGGAAACACATTAGAAAAATCCTCCAAAAGAGTCCGAGTCACATGAGGAATAGAGGTAGAAACAAAGGTATCATGAGCAATGAGAAAATAATATAGTAAACCAGATGACAATTCAGCCTCGAAGGCAATGCGAGATAACATGACAACAGAGGGAGGAGCAGGTGAATAAATAAGTGTTAAGATAACAGCATACGCTACACGACTATCAATTTGGCATTGGCACTCCATCAACAGATGCCAAGCATTCATAAGAGCCACATCACACCAGAAAGTATCAAAATAATGAGAAAAATAGAAAAAAACTTTTACACCCGGGTAGTAACAGTAATACAATATCATGACTAAACCAACCAAGAAAATAAGGGTGGGGGTGAAACACAGTATCATGGCATAATTTAGAAATTGCATTAGTAGAGATTGTATTTTCACAAGCGCCTGAATTGATAATAAACTTACAGACATTTCCATTGACGGTGCACATAGACTAAAAATGCAATTCCACTGTGTGGGTAATTCATCGTACTTAGGTGGTAGGCAAGCATGCCGAAGCACTAACAAGGAACCAATATTTCCTTGTAAGTGGGTCTAGGAAATGTCCACAGGAGAATCGTTATCATAAGTAGGTTGGCCATCATAGGGGATGTCAATATCGTCCTCAAGTACAAGGGAATGGCTGCTACGTGGATGAGGACATGTTGCCATGTGGTAACCTAGGTCACCATAATTAAAATAATGGCCAGGCAAGGGTGGGCATAGTCTGATGGACACAAAGGGTGTGCATGAGTCAGGTGAGCCTAGGGCTATTGTTTTAGGCAGTTGAGTGGAAGGGAGTGGGAGTATCACGGTCAGTGGGTGAAGAAGGGATTCCTGTTGTCTTAACCTGAATCTAGCGTGAGGGAGTTGTATCCAAACCATCGGGCAGACTATGCCTCATCCACGGATACTTGTTATTGTGCATCGGCCAAGGATTGTCCGCAACATATTAAGAGAATCAAGTATAGGCCCATGAAGTTTACCGATATAATACACAATGACCTGGAATAGAGTATTGAATTCAGAGGTATAATTGGTGATGGACTTCGAGCCCTGACGAAGGTTCATGAATCATGAAATTGCATGCTTTTGTGATGAGAAGGGACAAATTCGTAGCTCATATGATTACAGAATTTGGCAGAGCGCACGATGGCCTCCTTCCCATGGCAGAAGCGAGATGCCTTTAGACTACGCCACCAAGCAGCCGCGTGCGACTGGAGGTGAGTCGCAACAAGGATGATGTGGCGATCGGTGGGCATACCCTTGAAATCCATCAAGTCAATCATGGTGTGAATCCAATTGAGAAAATTATCAGGAAAACCGTCATTAGAAAATTCAGAAAAATCGAGGTGGAACCCTCTTTCCCACTGATTGTCGGCCAGTGGAAAGTGGTTGTCACGAGCCATGGCAGCAAAAGGGTTATCAAGGTTGATAGTGGCCTCATCGTCAGTAAGGGTTTGGTGATCAGAGGCAACATCTTAGGGTAGAGGGGCGGCTTGTTAGTCCAGCATTGTAAGGAATGCAGTATCCAATCTATTGAGGATGTCTTGCAGCTGAATTTTCATAGCTTGCAAGGCATGAGTTAGGGCGCTACTTGATTTTGAAGGGTCGTAACATCTGGACGATCATCACATTTAGACGGCATCGTGAGGCTCTGGAACTAACTCTGGATACCAACTGACGCAGTGGGAATGTAACAAGTGAAAGGGACTCACAAATATGGGGCAGAGTTTAATTCATCAAAACATGTCTCCAATAATATCATGAAGAAATATGAATATTAGGGTACTCTTGGATAAAACTAGGCCCAAAATAGAATAAAATATCCAAATATAAAATAAAGCCTATACGAATAAATAAGGTAAATAAAGAAATAAGATTAATCTTCATTTCACAGTCTTTTCTCCATCAAGATCTCTTGTAAATCCAAGTTCTCATGTACTCGTATTACTGTTATATATATAATTACTTACTGTTGATAGGCGAACTTAAGCCAGAGGTTAACACAGAGAAGCTCGGCAAGGTAGGTGAGGACCTCGCCGAGGTTCCCTTAGGGCCAAAGCCAATGGCTAGTCGTACAGAGAGAGAGAGAGTCACAGATGAGCTTCCTCATTAGGAAAGAAGCTCGCCCCTACCCGGAAGCCCGCCGAGGTTAGAGGCGATAGGCAACGTGTGCATAGAGGACAAATAGATATGTAGTAGGACAAAGCTCTGTAAAGGTAGCATTGTGAGGGACCAAGACGAGGGTCAAGAATCCTCGTCAACACCAAGAGCCCAATAGGCTCGTATGGTGCCATCTCACACTTGCACACCTATAAATAGGTCTCTCTTGTACTATTCAAGAATAACTAATCATAATACACTTTACTTTCTCTCTCTAAACTCTCCACTTTCTCTCTCTATATTATCCATCCAAGAACACATTCTTGGATTATTATTTGATAGGATTAATATGTTATAAAAGCCACATAAACAAACACCATTAGTAAATTCTATCAACAATTACTATCACTGAGTTAAAAATTTATAGGGCGCTTATATTTGAGGGAATTTCTAAGGTCATAATAGAAATTAGGGTAGAAATCTTTTTGAGTTACAAAGAGGGACAAAACATGATGATTTGATGGTTATTTATTCATCTTTGATTATTATTGTTCACACCTTTGACTAAATTTTTTTACTGTGTACAACTGTAATTAAAAATATTTGATAGAACACCCCAAACGTGCTTGATAGTATTGGTTCATAGATTTCTATAATTTAGTGCTGACCTTGAGTCCCTTGACCGCACCCGATACCTTCACCTCATCTCTGACAAGTTCACTGTCGAGGATGATTGAGTCTACTCACTTCAGATATATACGATCAAATATGTTATTGACCTTCTTGATGTGGACCATCCTATTGCGAGTGGTAAGCTTTGAGACTTTCGAGGAGAATTGCTCTAGAAAGAGCTCACCTAACTGGTGGAAAAATGAAATGGAGCCTGTGGGTACCACCTGTAAACTCTATCGTCCATTGTTAGTGGAAACATCCTTTACTAAGTTGCATCAGTGGCACCCATCGAGACCATGTTGGTGGTGAATTTTCTTATGTGGGTAATAGGATCTGCCTCCCCATCGTATATTTTGATGGCCGCCAAGTTGATCTTTAGATGCAAAGGTGCATGGATGAGCTGCGTGCTGAGCGGCGAGTTTGGTATTTACCTCACGAGGCCCGCATTCCCTTTACAGTTGGCCTTTTTCTCTAAAGCTTTGAGAACTCTTAACACCTCGGCTATGGAATTAGGTTGCGCTTTGGGAGGAGACTGGATGGGTTTCGACTAATCTAGATAGTTTTTGACCGATACCCTCAGTCCCCCACTCCCTGGGCACTCGCATACGGGGATTTTCTCCATTGTTCACCCTGTCGTAGTAGTCTTCAGCTAGCATATAGTTCTACTGGCCTTGGTATTTTTCATGAGTAGCCTAGGCGAGAACGTTGATCATGCTCATCGCCTAGATTTGGCCGAAGAGTTTTCTACCTCATTCAACTTCCTCTTCAAGTAGATTGACTGAGGATCTTTAGGGTTTTTTATTCGGTGTGCATTTCTATGGATGCTCATGTGCACCTCATCATGGGTTGGAGTCTGTTACGACATGGTCCACCTACAACTCAGTTTTTCGCCTTTTGATTAGGGCCAATGTAGCTTAGATATCCTCAGGGGCCCTCGATTGTAAGAGAAAATGGACTTGCTCATCTTCTTGAGTTCCCTGATGGTGGGGTTCTGGGGTTGTATCACTTATTCCTTCTAGAAGGTGGTCGTTGCAAGTGTCTATTTGGGATTGGTTAGTAGACATGTTGTAACCTTTGGGGAAATGAACATTATAAGGGAAATTCTTAGTAAAATTTGAATCTTCCAAAAATGAACTCCCTTTCTAGTGCAAAAATATTGATAGCGGTTTTTATACTGGTATTGAGAGTGGCTACTAGACTAATTAAATTACTAAATGCCAAGTATAAGAAATATGTTGAAGTTTCAAGTTGAGTGTCGTTTTTCCTCTTTTTATTATTAAATTTTTACCTCATTTTATTGAACTCTTGACGTCCTATTTATAGTGTAAAATGCATAGATAGTCTATAGAGTTGGGCCTATTCTATAGCCTAGGCTGCCCTTAGAAGGCTTGGAGGTCTAATTTTCTATTGTTACGTGCCGTTCAAGTGGTACTTTTCAAGTGTAATCATTCTCAATAGCTGATGTGTCTTGTCTCTTACACTCCGCTGGGGCAACCTCCATCTACTGAAATGATGAGATAACTTTGAGATATACGTGGGATAAGGCCGCAAGTTGATCCATCGTCGCTGGGTCGATAAGACTCTCAGGAGTTTGTCTATGCATTAAATCCTATTCGCGTGGTAATCTGGTAGCATTGGGGGGCTGGTCAAGTTGGTTCTGGCTACAACGTCTTGGTCACGAACCTTGTCTGATAGGAAGTGGGCTTGCTTAACTCAAGCCGACTGACTTTGGTCCTGGAAATGATCCGACTGATAGACCGAGTGGCACTTTGTTAATTTTTCCACAACATCACTAATTATTAACATGTGTTATTCACTTGATTTTTGACCAAGATATTTCCATCAAATATTATATACTCAGGGCATACTATATTCACCCACCTATTATGTCGTTGATTCACAAATCTACTACTTAGAATTAAGTTTTTGTCTTCTTTAAACCCTAAAAATCATGCATAAGGGAAGAAAGAGTTTGCACATCAGTTATTGAATGATAAAAAAATAACTGGTGACTAGTATACAAGTTTGAAGAAAATATTTTTTTCAAAATCATGTGAGACGTACATATGTAAAAAATTGATAGTTTGGTGTGAAATAATAACAATTGTAAGATGGTGGTTAAGTGCATTTTCAATGATAGTTTGATGAATTTTATATGGTTATGCCTTTAATTTAGAATTACTGCAAATTAATTGGCATTTGTGTATTTTTTTTATTTGACAAATAAATTTATTGTGCTAGTACCAAATGTACAACTTAAAGCTCACAAAATTTTCTTGACATGTATAATAGGAAAAATATTTTTTATATGATTAATAATCCTATGCACCAACTATGATGACTATCAATTTTATTGAAATAATAAACATGTACACAACAATATTTTTTAATTAAATAATTAATTTTTTAAAAAAGTTATATATTTGGGTTATTTACTATGAGATAGTCTACACAATGAAATATTACTACCAATCCAACTCAAAAACTGTTTTACCCTTCAATACAAAAGTTGATGATTTATTTACATGAAAGTCATTATTACATTATTCATCAATCATTTGATTTGTACTCCACAAATCTAATCAATTTATTATTTTATAATTAATTCAATTTATTACTTTATCATATCTTGAATTTATTTTCCCCTAATTTCATAACAATTTGAAATTTTGACTTTTAATACTTGATATTATACTAGCAATTTGGAATTTTTATATAACGTTTATAAAATTATTGTTAGAACCTTATTTTTAGTAGATTTTGAAGATAAGAAAATACAGGAATGCATGTGTATAAACTAACATTTCAGGTAAAATTTAAAGAACTTAGGAAATTACAGTTTGAAAGGAAAGTCTACAGTTGTAGAGTTGATGAACTTACAAATGGACAAGACCTTACAGCTGTAAGGTTGATCCTACAGTTGAGAAGTTTAGTTGCATGAGCAAAGCAACAGGTCCAAGAGAGAGCCTATAACTGTTGAAGACCATTGGAGGATTAAGTTCAAACATCAACCAATCAAGATGCTAGAAGACCTTTAAAAACTCATATTAGTGAAGCATTGATATGCACTCAGTATAGAGTACTTAAGGAGGGACAATCTTTTAAAGTCTGGAGGATTATTGAAGGCCAAAATCAGATTTCAAGATACAGACAAATAGTACAACTAGTACTACTGTGAGTGGAAGAGGAAGACCACTTCACACATGTGGAAGATTATAGAGAGTAAGAGAAGTCTTATCCAAAATTCAAAATTTTGAATTCTCAACGAATGAGTCACACCCCTTCCCCTATAAATACAAGAGAATTTTCAGAGGTGAACAACAACATCAACTTTGTGTAGATTACTCTTAATAAGGTATTAGGCTCTTGGTGAGACAGTGTAAATTTTCTGAATATGTCAGGTGTTTCTTTTTCTTAGATTAGTGATCTTGGTGAGATCTTGTTCTGAGTGGAAAATACTTGTAAAGAGATCTTTGTTATTAGTTCTTAGTGAATTCGGTACCTAGTGGTGTAATTGTGGATGTAGGATGTTTGTTTATAGACCCTGAACCACTATAAATTCTGGTTGCATTTCATATTTACTTATTGTTGTATTGCATACTAATTATTCTTACATTGTTACATACATCATTACTTTAAAACTACATAAAAGTTGATCTTACAGATGCAGGAATCTACCGTTGTAGACTTCATAGTCACTCAGCTATAAACTCCATCATTCAAATTATTTTTCATTAACACACACTTATTCCGTTGCACTCAAAGAGGTTTTTCAATACACTTTTAAGTGTGAGAAACCACACTGAAAATTATCTACATGTTGGTTTGATTTTTCTTATGTTGTGTAAACTCTGCAGCTGTAAACTCGGTAGTCTACAGTTGTATCCTTTGTGTTCTAAAACCTTGTAGATTATTTTGAACTTTAAAGGTGCTTTGAAGGTTCTAGTATCCTGTTTTATAAAGTTCAAAGTTTTAGTTTTGAAGGTCTATTCACCCCCTCTAGACCTTCACCACTTAAAGGGACCAAAAATATTTAATACTTAAATAGGGAATGTTATACCACAAAAATATATATGCATACCACAAAATTTTACAACAACAAAAAAAATGCACAAAATTCAAGAGTAAAAAAGGAAAAAAGTCTGAACAACAAAATATTAAAAAATGCAAATAAATGAAGTAAAAGTTCAAACGTTCGTACATAAAGTTTAAATCAAATTATTGTCAAAACTTCAATTTTAAAGATCATTATACTAACATATATTGTACAGTGATATAAATTGAATTACATCAAATTTTACATCACTTCTCCCTACTTCGCATACGTAAATAGATCAGAAATTAAAAAAAAAGGCTTACTTACAATATAAATCACCAGCTTTTCGCGAATTGCAATTTAATCTAAACTTTTGAATTTTGGCAATTTAAATCATCACCTTTCATATTTTTTACAATTTAAACTTCGGGCAATTTGTCTCTTGCCCAAAAGATGATGTAGACAAATAACTGCACGTTCATCATCCCAATAAACATCTTTATTATTATATATATAAAATGATTAATATTGTACATACAAAAATAATTAAAAACACATATAATTTTAAAAAAATTAGTCATCTTTTTTAAAATTTAAAAGTTTAAATATATTTCAGAAAAAAATTAAAATTAGAAAATAATAAATTAAAAGTTATATTGTCGAAAATATTAATAAATATTTTATTATATTTAACTTATAAGTAAATTATATACGTATATATATTAACAATATAAAGATAAAACATTTTTAAAAAAATTAAAATAAAATATTTGAAGTGCAATAAGAATATTCAAATTTATTTGCAATAACTCTAATATTTTTAAGAAAAAATATACACATATATAATATTAATTTTTAAATTTATTTTAAAATTATGAATTTTGCGTAAGATTTTATAATTTTAATTAATATATATATAATTATTAAATATATTTTTTTTTTGCAAAATTTTATATAATCTTTTTAAAATAACAGATTAATTAATTAAATACTACAAAAAATTCTAAATACATATTTATTATAATTTCTAAATGAAAATATATTATTTTATTTTAACTTAAAAAAAATATATTTTAGAAATATAAATTTTTAAAAAATATTAAAATATGAAAATAAATTCAAAATTATATATATCTTGTCTAAAAAATAAAAATATATTGAGTTATATTAACAATTAAATAATTTACATAAATAAATTCTTAATTTTTTTAAATAAATATTCATATTAATAATTTTGTATTTTCTAAATATAAAAAATTATATATATTTCTTAAAATTATAAAAGCTCACATAAAATAAATTGACTCCAAAAAATATATTTAAAAATTAAGATTATATATGTGTATATTATTTATTTAAATTTATAGTTATTGTAAATAAATTTGAATATTTTTTTTATTTTTTTTAATTTTTTTTTATTTTTATATAGTTAATATATATATGTATAATTTATTTATTTATTTAAATATAATAATATATTTACTTATTTTTTAGACAATATAACTTTTGATTTATTATTTTTTAATTTTAATTTATTTTTGAGATACATTCAAACCTTTTATTTTTAAAAATATGACAAATTTTGTTAAAATTATATGTGTGTTTTTATTTACTTTTATATTTATAATATTAATAATTATATATATATATTTAGATATTTAATGATGTGGGTGCTTATAGGGATATGTGCATTTATTTGTCCATAACATCTTTTGGGCAAGGGGCAAGTTGCCCGAAGTTTAAATTGCAAAACGTATGAAAGGTGATGATTTATTTTGCCAAAGTTCAAAATTTTAAATTAAATTGCAATTCATGAAAAGGTGGTGATTTTTTTTGCAATTAAGCAAAAAGAAAACCACAAAAATTACACAATTATTGTGTTTTATTAAAAAGTTCAAATTGAATTTATAAAAGTTCAAATTACATTTATAGAAGTTTAAAAAAATATTTACAAGTTCAAAATTAAATAAGGCAAAGTAAAAGAAACCTCACATAGCTTTGCATTAGTTGATAAGACTGCAAAAAAAAATCAACAAGGACCATTTAAAGATTTCTCCAAAAAAAAAGCTGATGATATATAAACTTATACATTCACCGCCCTGTGTCTATGGATGTATATATATGTATTTTTTCTCACCAGAATTGTTGTAGAAATTATCCGCGAAGGTGTAGTACTGGTGGGGATCAACATGGATTGAACAAGTTTTTCAACTTTTCCATGGAAGAGAGAGAGAAAGAAAGCCAGTTGCTTTTCGGTGCCATTTTCTTGCTCAAAATTAAACTTGATTAAAATCTGAAAATAAAATAAATTTATCAAATGTAGCAAGAATTTAAAAAAAAAAAGAAATTGATCGATGTATAATTTTCCTCATTATCCAGAAAAGTGGTGTTCAATGACATCAAAATCATTGCATAGCCCTAGGAAAGAAAGAGGATTCGTTCTCTCTTGGCTTGAAGGAAAATAGACTTTTAACCATTTTGTCCATAACATCTTCCTCAGTATATTCTTTTGTAAGACTCTACCTTTTCATTGGACTTGAGATGTAAGAACACAACATGAAAGTGAATGTTAATTTAGAGAAAAAATGAGAATGGAAGCACATTTATTGATAAGAAAAAAAAGATAAGATTGATGGGACAACTCTATGACATATGAAAAAAAAAGTAGAATTTACTTCTTTTATAGTAAAAAGTCTAAACATCATACATCTAGAGGCAATTTCCTTACATATTTTTTTTTTCAAAATTATATAGTTATGTTGGGATATTAAATTTGGGCTCATTTGGTTCGTAAGATAAAAATATCAATCCGCAAAAAATATGCATGTTTTTAGTGGATAGATATTTTTATGTTACGAACCAAATGAGCCCTTGATTCAGATCCAAATTTGCCTAAGTACAGAATTCAGGATTGTATAGACCCAGGAATAGTTCGAGATAGTATTAGAATTGTTTTATATTCACAGGTACTCAGTTAAAGGGGAACCATCCTGAAGGCTGAAGTCGGATGGAGACATCCTGAAGATCGAAGTCAAGAAGATTCATTCCTGAGGACAGTATGCACATTGAAGATCAAATTCAAGAAAACTATCCTAAAACCGAGATCCTGAAGTTCCTAAGAAGATCGATGTTGAGAAGATTGATCCTGAGAGAAGTAATCTTGAGGAAGACCACTGATAGTGTTCTATTAAGTGTCCTAAGCACACTTAGGACATAGCCTATTTGATGAAGGCAGAAGTAACCTGAGTAATAGAGCTGAGTATTCATCTTAATGACACATGTAAGTCCTGATAGAAAAGTTTACTAACATTTGGGACTTAGCATTTATGCTAAAGGACTGAGGAGAAAGAGAATGTCAGACTCCAATGAAGACAAGCATTTTACCTGAGTTAAAGTACAACTTATTCGGAGTAATTAATGTATGATGAAGCATAAAGTCTTGTCAACAACTAGTCATTTGAAAAAGTAGCCAGTGAGATGAAGACACATGTATACGGAGCTGACTTCCACATTAAATGATCCACAGTCCGCAGGGGGCACCAGAAGACTTTCTCCAAAACAGTATGGTGAAAAGTAAACGTACACTCCTAGGCTGCCAACAACCTAAAATAGGAAGATTTGTTTTGATCTCCTCCAACATATCTATTACAAGTCTTCACTATAAATACAGAAGGTCTTGCACCCAAACAAGGTTATGAGAAATTTCAAAGTCGAGATTAACAAAGATTCAAGAGCTCAAAGCATTAAAAAATTCAACACTTTGCAATTAAATTTCCCTAGTGTTAATAGTAATCTTTTCTGTATTAGCTTAGAGTGATAACCTATTCTTTAGTATAGATTTGTTTTGAAGAGTTATCACACAATAGTTGGAAAACTGAAAGCTAAACCACTCACGGTTGTGAGTTGGTGAAGTGGGAAAGACTGAGACTTATAAAACCACCCAGGGGTTGAATTCCTTAGAGAGGAAGGTGACTGCTCGTGCACCTTGGCACGAATAAAAATAAGAACCAATACTAAGAGTGGATTGCTCCTGTTAAATCAGGCCGTGGACTTAGGAGCTTGAGTCTCTAAATCACGTTAAAATTTATGTGTATTGATTTACTTGCTCTACATTTGTTAACTGTCATATTCATTAGATCAGGAAATTATTCAGCATCGATTTGAAACTGAGGAAGAATCAATCTTCCTGAACCTGAATACTGAGCACAGTCCCTTAAACACTCTTTCAGTAACTAAGCTAAAGAACTTTCAGAAACACTAAACACGAGTATAATCTAAGCCTCACACTTCAACACTTAAAAGCTTATTTATATAGTTATCCAACTGACCAGCTTCCCAGCAGTCAGTAGGTAGGTTATCTTTGCTGAGCTCACAGAGCACATTTCAGGATTCAGTGTATCTGGTTACTGAGTCTTTCAGTCTTCAGAACTAAGTGTCAGTGAGCATTCTAGTTAATAGCTGACTGAATTCTAAGGATTATTTCCGGAGAAGGGAAAAATTGTTATCAGTGTATTCCCCCCATACAGTGATTCAGACTCGTTTCGGGACCAACAAGTTCATATGTAAATTAATCTTTAGGGTATGTTCTTTTTTTTGTTATAAGTGACTTTTAAAAATCAATTTTAAAAACTAGTGGTTTTTAATGTCTAATTTTTTTAAAATACGTGTTCTTTTTTAAACTACAAAAAAAGCATTTTAGCTATCATTTTTTGGTCGCTCATAAGGTTTAGCGGTCGATTAGCGACCATTTTGAATCACACTTGATTAGGATCATAATTGCATGTTTTAGCACTCATTTCTATATGCTTTTGGTGATATTATATTCATATTTGACCCTATTATGTGATACTTTGTGTATTTAACCCTTTTTAGCTAGGAAGTTGTGATTGTAGGTGAAAACGAGCAAAATGAGGAAGAAATGAGCAAGATCGAGAAAAGTCCAAATTATGGAGTTGAGAAAAATGGAGAAATTGCTATCCTATGTTGAAGAGCTTGAAGAGAGGGTCGCAACGAAAGACGAATCGAGTCAATCGGAGTTCTAGAGCTCAAGATATGATAAAAATAAGGAAGTCACGCATCGACCGAGAGTAAGGCCTCGGGCGACACGGACCCCTTCCTCGGAAGACAAGCATCGCGCGACCAAGATCTCTGGAAAGACAGGCAAATGTCGAGCTGGCTGTCGACCAAGCTTGGTCGACAGTTGCACAGCTCTTGGACGACAAGAGGGCTATCTGTCGAGCAAGTTGTCGCCCTAGAGGTCGACAGCTTGGGCGACAGCAGCTCATTTTTCTCGGATTTTCAGGGCTATTTTTGTATTTTCGCGAGTTTTAATGAAGGGCATCTTAGTCAATGATACAAGGGCACTATATATACTTCCATCTCAGATTTTCTAAAAAACTCTTATCATTTTCTTAGATTCATATTCTCTCACTAGATTAGGAGAAGTTAGAGGTAGTTTCCACGATTTTGACGATTACTTTTGATCTACTGTTTGGATCGACGATCAATTTTCTCCTGCATTCTTAGCATAGCTCAAGCTACATTTCTACCGATTGATTTTCAATTTCTATTGTCGGATCATTTTCTAGCTTATAGAGTTAATCTTGTATCTTTTCAATTCCAATTGTAATATGTAAATTCTGGTATACTCTTTAGAATTCTTTCATAATGATGAATGTAGTTACTTCAATTTCTCTATTGCTTATTAAATTAGCCATGGGCTAATTCCTTTGAGTGTTGGTGTATTATTCCTATGGATTAGTGTGGTGTTTATGTTGATCTTATGAATGCTTGAGATGTTGTATGATCAATTCTCTATTTTGATGGTTTGTATGAATGCTTATATGCATAATTGAGTGTATGGGCCATTAGGACTTAGTCTCATACGAAAGTTGGGCTATTTTCCTTAATATTCTTGTTATTAGGCCAATGCATACTAAGTGTTTGTTAAAATTCCTATGATAGTGAGAATTACCTTAGAGAATTGGAAAGACAATTAGAGGCTCTTATGTGCATTTAGGGAGACCTTTGCATATTAGAGTGGCTTGCCTATTGATTGTGCAATACCTCAATGCATGAGTAAGTGATACTTCACCACATGAAACATAGGATAGTACACTAATACACTTCTCACACAACTTGCTCACTTTGTGAATCAAGGTGATAGGTAGTTTACTCATTTGACGCACTTGTAGACATAGATACCATATCCCCTTTACTTGCTTTGTGATTTTTGAATCAAGAACAATAGTCTTACCTTACAAATCTCCGTCTCCTTTGGGTTCGATATAAAATAAACTTGGTTAAGCTTGCCATTGCAATAATGATCGTGTACACTTGCACGTAGACATCTTTTGGTTAAACAAGTTTTTGGCGCCGTTGCCGGGGAGACGGCTTGTTTGTTTGGTTGCTTGATAGTTGTTCTTGTTTTAGATTTTGTCTTGACTATTTTTTGGTGTGAGAAGTTTTGATACTTGTTAATTCTTGCAGGATTTTGTGAACTTGAGATGGATCAATATCATCACTCCACTTACAATCCATCAAACACGCAACCTTCTACATCATACACCTACCACCCTTACACCTATTCCAATGAAGGATCATACCAACACAATAATACATTCCAAAACTCTATGCCTACCACATCTTCTCACCAAGGAATTTCCACGTACCTCCATGAAACACTACATCTTATACTCAAGGAACTTGACAACATAAGAAGAGAAGGACGAAGGTGCTTTGAGGATGCAAACTTAAAGTTTGATGCAATTTGTCGAGACCAAGGAGCAAGGCTAAGGAGTTTAGAAGTACAAGTCGAGGAAGTATCAAGAAGATGTGGACAAAGGGCCCGAGAATGTAAATCTTTCTTTATCGAAGCTCAATTGAGTGAAGAATGTAGTGCGATTGAGTTAAGAAGTGGAAGAAGATATGAGGGACCAAGTGTTCCTAGTTGTCATAAGGATAGAGAAAAAGGGGATAGAAGAGAAGAGAATTGATGATATAGATATGGGAGTTGGTTTGGAATATCATTTTCCATTAAGCAAGGAAGATGGGAAGGAAGAGGAAAGTAAGGTGGAAGAAGGGTTAGTGGAAGAAGGAGAGAAAGGAGAAATTGAAAAGGAGGAAAGCTATGTTCCTAAGTGGAAAAAAGTTCGAGAAGAGAGAGAAAAGAAGAATAAAGTGGAAGTTGATGAATGGGGGGTGCCAAAGACGGTAGTACCCATTCCATACCCTCAAAGGTTTGCCAAGAAGAAACTCGATGATAAATTCAATAAATTCCTAGAAGTTTTCAAGAAGCTTTATATAAACATTCCTTTTTATGAGGCCTTGGAACAAATGCCAAGTTATGCAAAGTTTATGAAAGATCTCTTGGCCAAAAGAAGAAGAGTGGAAGGGACGGAAACGGTGAAATTGACTAAGGAGAGTAGTGATGCTTTAACAAGGAAGCTCCCTAAAGAAGAAAAGGATCCGGGATGTTTCACAATTGAGTGTGACATGGGCAATGGAGTAGTTCGAAAGGCTCTATGTGACTTAGGAGCAAGCATCAATTTAATTCTACTCTCGATCTTCAAAAGCTTAGACCAAGGCCACTTGAAGGGAACATCCACAACACTCCAATTGGCGGATGGGTTAACTACCATTCCTAACGGCTTCATAGAGGATGTACTTGTGAGGATTAAAGATTTTATTTTTCCGGCGGACTTTTATGTCCTTGATATGGAAGAAGACAAAGACATTCCTCTCATCCTAGGAAGACCTTTCTTGGCTACCGCCCGAGCGGTCATTGATGTCTTTAATGGAGAGTTAACTTTGAAGCTTGGAGGAGAGGAACTTTGCTTTTCGATCCAAGTTGCTATGAAGCATCCAAGGGAGAATTCCTTATGCCACTCAATAGATGTTGTAGATCTTTGTATACAAGAAGCTTATGAAAATGCAGAAATTCCTTTCTTTACTTCTAATTATGAGATTCCTAACTACAATGAAGCTAAAGAAAGTGATTGTTTTGTCGTTAATGATGTAGGTGATGAAGATAAAGGATCCATGAAGACTCAAGAGAAATAGATACTCTTGGAAATCAAAGAGGAAGAGATAACAAACAAGGATAAGGAAGAGCAAGCTAGGATTGCACTAAAGCCATTACCGGATCACCTTAAATATGCTTATATCGACGAAAATAAAAGAAATCCGGTAATCGTATCCTCTTCCCTTCAAAGTGAAGAACTTAAAAAATTGCTTGTTATGCTTAGGAAACATGAATCGGCTTTAGGTTGGACTGTGGATAATTTAAAGGGAGTCAATCCTTCTTTGTGCATGCATAGAATACTGGTCGGTGTAAATGAGTCCTCACGCAAGTGTACGTGTTCGCTATTAGCGTGGTAAGCTTGACCAAGTTTTAATATATATCAAACCCAAAGTAGACGGGGACTTGTAAGGAAAATTCGTTGTTTCAATTGGCTAGCTAACAAAGCAATTAAGGGGCAAGGTATCTATCGTCTACTAATGCGTCAAAGAAGTAAACTACCTATCCCCTTGGGTTGTAAAGTGAGCAAATGTGAGAGATATGTGCTAGTGTACTATCCTATGTTTCATGGAGTGAAGTATCACTTTATCATGCAATAAGATTGTGTATAATCAATGGGCAAGCCACTCTAACATGCAAAAGGTTTCCCTAATAACATATCAAAGCCTCTAATTGTTCATCCAATCCACTAGAGATAATTCTCACTATCTGAGAATTTCATCAAACACTTGATATGCATTGGCCTTAATACAAGAAAGTTTAGGAAAATAGCTCTACTTTCGCAAGAGACTAACTCCCTAATGGCCCTTATTATCATCTACACATGCAAGCATTCATACAATCCATCAATGTAGAGAATTGATCATACAACAACTCAAAGCATTCAAAAGATCAACATATCACTACACTACTCCATAAGAATCATACACTAACACATAAAGGAATTAGCTCATGGCTAATTGAGTAAACATGAGAGCAATTAAGCTAGGAACAATCATCATTAAGCAAGAAATGTAAAGAGAATTACCTATTACAATGAAAATTGGAAAGATACAATTTACCTCTAAAATGCTAACTAGCAATCCGACAATGGAAATTGAAATTCAATCTGTGAGAATGTAGCCTTAGACCAGACGAGAATGCAGGAATTAACGGATCGATGATCAAAGCGGTAGATCAAAAGTTATCTAAGAATTTGTGAGAAGAAATCTTAAGAAACCCACAAGTAACTACCTCTCTCTCTCTAATCTAAGAATTTAACTATGATTATGAGCTAATGTGACTTGGATTCCTTGAGAATCTGATCCTTGGAGTATTTATAGTGCCCACAATGCTTGGTCAAAAATGTCCTTCATTAAACGCGCAAAAAGACGAAACAACCCTCGAAATTAGGCATGTTCGGGGCATCACACGAGTGTACACAGTCGCCGCACGAGTCCAGCTCGTGTGATCACTCGTGTGACACAACCTCACACGAACCAGAGGGTTGTCGCTCGAGTCCATGCTTGTGGTCGCTCGAGTCTGGCCCTGTGGTCGCTCGAGTCCAGCTTCGGCTTGTGCGATCGATCCTCGACTTCCTCGTTTTCTTTATATCTTGAGTTCTAGAGCTCCGATTGACTCGATTCTTTTTGCGTTGCGACCCTCTCTTTGAACTCTTCGACATGGTATATCATTTGCTTCAATTGGATCAAATCACAAATTCTGGACTTTTACGAACTTGTTCGTCTCTTGCTGATTTGTGCTCGTTTTCACTACAAAACACAACTTTCTAGCCAAAAAGGGTTAAATGCACAAAGTATAGCATTTTAGGGTCAAATATGAATATAAGCACATCAAAACCATAGAGAAATGGATGCAAAAACATGCAATTAAGACCCTAATCACACCCCCAAACTAGATAGTTGTTCGGCCTCGAGCAACGAAGAGATAAGATAGGGGAATAATTGTATGTATGAAGCATCAAGCACAAGATCAAATGCGTTAGAATCATACCTCAATATCAAACAAGTCTAAAATACAATTTCATCAAATCAACAATCAAAATTGAATCAATGAACAAATTGTCAAATCAACAAGTCATGATCCTCACATAGAAGTGTATAACTCATCTCTCAAGTGTTTGAGATTCTCTCAATCTTCACACAATGATACAAATACTACCATAAGCTTGGCTCAAGTCTCAAATTCTCCACCACTTGAAATGACAAATCATTCTCACATCAATGAGGACTTTCATAAGGTTGTAATGTTGGCTCTTTGGTAGGGAAGGATAGATATGGATTAGAGTGACTAAGTATGATTAGTAAAGCACAGAAGGATTCAAGTAATAGTCATTCACATCTTCATGCAATTGTGCACATTCTTCATGCTCTTCAAAATCATACTTTCAAGATCATTCTTCCCTTCTTTGCAACTTTTAGCCAAACTCACAACAAAGGTCAACTTGACCATATTCTCAACAAAAGTCAACTTTTTCTCATGCTTTGCTAGCACTTGCCTTTTTTTTCAAAAAATTTCAATCCATGCATAAAATTCTTCATATCTTCTACTTTAGGCCACCATGTTCTTCATCATATCACCATTCTTCCTTCCTTCTTTTCACTCTACTAATCATAGGGACAAGAGAGTTCCAAAAAGGAAGGAAAATGCCTTAAAGTGTGGTTAGCAAAAGGAAAGGTCTATAGGCACAAAATGGTGAATAATGGATAGTAATATCAATGGTAGGCTCATTGGGCAAAGTAGCTCAATTAATGATCAAAGAAAAATGCCTCAAATCATATCGTGTGAAATCAATGTCTAATGTAGCCTCAAACAAGACCAAAGCCAAGTTCTAGAGTATAATGCACATGTGTGGAACTCACATCAAGAAAAATGTCATCCGTTCAAGATTGAAACGGGCAAAATTTGGCTCAAATCTCACGGGACATGGTTGATCAAGACTCATATCATATAAAAAATGCTCATATCATCAAAATCTCAAGTATCATCAAATCCATAGCACAAAAGACAAGATAAGAATCAAGCCATAACTCCACCACATCTAACATGAACTTTCAACTCATCCACACAACCATAAACATATCTCATGCCACTCTACTCAAAGCTAACAACAATATGGCAAAAATAACAAGCAAAAACAAAGCATCATATAAGCATAAGGTCCAACACATCATAGGAACACTAAGAATCATCCTAAACATAGCATTGGAATGAGATTTGCGAAACGAACACACCCCCCCAAACTCTTTTGGACCAAGGGTCTAAAAAGTTTGGCAAAGAGTGAAGAAAAGATCATGCAATGCTCAAATCAAAGCACAATACAACAAGAATAAAAAATGAAGCTCAAAATAGCAATCTAAAATCAAGCAAACTAAACCTAGGAAATGAAAGCAAATAGGGAGAGAAGTGTAAAGACATACCTTGAGTTGGGATTAAGAGTAAGAGAGTGAATTGTCACTTACATGAAAATGTCCTTCTTGGCCAAGTAGGAAGAGAAATCTCCTCATCAAACCTTTCTAGAGCTCACAAATCACATCAACTATCATTGCAAATCAAAATTTGAAGAACGAACACACCCCCCCAAACTTTTTTTTTTGATCAAGTATCCTAAAAGTTTGGTAAAGAGTGATGAAAATAGGATTTGCTATGAATCAATGAACAAACAATGTTTATATAAGCTCAATTAAACCAAGAAATCACCATATATAACTAGAGGTAATACCCCCAAACTAGGATAGGTCACATGCACCAATCAAGGTAAGAGAAGACACTACCTCATATCAATGTTCAAGAATTCCAAAACACATCCCTAAACTTCAAATTCCTTCATGAAAACAACTAGTAAACAAAATATCTAACTACCAAGCAAACAACAAAACAAGCAACATTTTTTTTAAGGATGGGATGCCTCCCATCTAGCGCTTGGATTTAAATTCCCTTAGCCGGACGATACCAATGTTAGCTAAATGGCCAAGGATATTTGATATCCTCCCCATCAAACTCTACTCTCAAAGCTTCATAATCAAGGAAACAAGTTGGATTTCTACCCCACACCTCTACTTTCCTTATCAATTTATACTTGTAAGCACAAGAATTTTCCTCTTTTCCTCTCAAAACACCATTCCACCCCCATTTCCTATTATCAAAAAATTTTAAGAGGATTTTCAATTCAATCTTATCATCCATAAATTCAAGAGGTAAGACAAATTCACAATGAACAACATTATCAATTAAAGCATAAGTAGAAGAGTATAAGGGTTTAGAAATACTTATTTCATTTGTAGGCTCCTCTTCAACTTCAATTTATTATTTTTCTTCAATTAAGCTCAAGTCCATGAGTGGACATTTATCTTCCTCTTCTTGATCATTCTCCTCTCCCCCTCTTGAATCATCTACTTCCTTATCCCCTTCTTCTTTTTCTTTCACCTCTTCTTCTTGTTCCTTCACCTCCTTCTCCTCCTTTTCTTGATTCCTATCAATTTTGACACAAGAAGTAGAGTCATAAATTTCTTTATCAAGAGATATAGAACGAATAGTGAAAGAAGAAGGATCATAAGATCCTTTATCATTATAGTGCAAGATTATCTTGAAGTCTTCATCATTCAAATCTTTATTCTCTTCAAGAAATCGATCAATTTGATCATATACGTCTTCTTTTGGTTGATCTTCTTCTTTCTCTTGTTCTTTTACTTTCACTACTTCCCCTTCTTTGAGGAAAGGTTTAGGAGAAGGATGAGTGTAGGAGTGTGAATCTTGATAGTGGTAAGGATAGGAATATGGATAGAAATATGAGTAAGGTTGAGGAAAATAAGGATATGGTTGTCGAGGTGGTGGTTGATATGGAGAATGTGAATATGGATGAGGTTGATATGTGTATGGTTGAGGAGGGTATGTGTATTGTGGAGGATATGAGTAGTGGTTGTATCCGTCCATTTCAATTTAGCTCACTCCTACAAAAATAAGCAAGTGTCAACACTCACCAAGTATGATTAAGAACGCACAAAGAAACAAAGATAAGACATGTAAACATACATCACAACAAGTGTCAAAACTCTCACAATAATACCAATAAAAAAAATAAGAGAAACAACAAACAACCAAACAAACAAGCCGTCTCCCCGGCAACGACGCCAAAAACTTGTTCGGTGTAAATGACTCCTCACGCAAGTGTACGTGTTCGCTATTAGCGTGGTAAGCTTGACCAAGTTTTAATATATATCGAACCCAAAGGAGATGGGGACTTGTAAGGAAAATTTGTTGTTTCAATTGGCTAGCTAACAAATCAATTAAGGGGTAAGGTATCTATCGTCTACTAATGCGTCAAAGAAGTAAACTATCCTATGTTTCATGGAGTGAAGTATCACTTTATCATGCAATAAGATTGTGTATAATCAATGGGCAAGCCACTCTAACATGCAAATGGTTTCCCTAATAATATATAAAAGCCTCTAATTGTTCATCCAATCCACTAGAGATAATTCTCACTATCTTAGGAATTTTATCAAACACTTGATATGCATTGGCCTTAATACAAGAAAGTTTAGGAAAATAGCTCTACTTTCGCAAGAGACTAACTCCCTAATGGCCCTTATTATCATCTACACATGCAAGCATTCATACATTCCATTAATGTAAAGAATTGATCTTACAACAACTCAAAGCATTCAAAAGATCAACATATCACTACACTACTCCATAGGAATCATACACTAACACATAAAGGAATTAGCTTATGGATAATTGAGTAAACATGAGAACAATTAAGCTAGGAACAATCATCATTAAGCAACAAATGTAAAGAGAATTACCTATTACAATGAAAATTGGAAAGATACAATTTACCTCTAAAATGCTAACTAGCAATCCGACAATGGAAATTGAAATTCAATCGGTGAAAATGTAGCCTTAGACCAGATGAGAATGCAGGAATTAACGGATCAACGATCAAAGCGGTATGTCAAAAGTTATCTAAGAATTTGTGAGAAGAAATCTTAAGAAACCCACAAGTAACTACCTCTCTCTCTCTAATCTAAGAATTTAACTGTGATTACGAACTAATGTGACTTGGATTCCTTGAGAATCTGATCCTTGGAGTATTTATAGTGCCCACAATGCTTGGTCAAAAATGCCCTTCATTAAACGCGCGAAAAGATGAAACAACCCTTGAAATTAGGCATGTCAGGGGCATCACACGAGTGTACACAGTCGCCGCATGAGTCCAGCTCGTGTGATCACTCATGTGACACAACCTCACACGAACCAGAGGGTTGTCGCTCGAGTCCATGCTTCTGGTCGCTCGAGTCTGGCCTTGTGGTCGCTCGAGTCCAGCTTCGGCTTGTGCGATCGATCCTCGACTTCCTCGTTTTCTTCATATCTTGAGTTCTAGAGCTTTGATTGACTCGATTCTTTTTGCGTTGCAACCCTCTCTTTGAACTCTTCGAAATGGTATATCATTTCCATTGGATCAACTCACCATTTCTGGACTTTTATGAACTTGCTTGTCTCTTGCTGATTTTTGCCCGTTTTCACTACAAAACACAACTCTCTAGCCAAAAAGGGTTAAATGCACAAAGTATAGCATTTTAGGGTCAAATATGAATATAAGCACATCAAAACCATAGAGAAATGGATGCAAAAACATGCAATTAAGACCCTAATCAAATACGCTTAGAAGAAAATGCTAAACTATTAGTTCAACCACAAAGAAGAGTGAATCCAATCATACAAGAAGTCATTAAGAAAGAAGTGTTAAAATTACTTGGAACAAATGATGAAGTGATTGCTACAATAAAAACTGAAAATGATGAAGTGATTGCTACAAGGGTTGCCACTGGTTGGCGTGTTTGTGTTGATTATCGGGAACTGAACAAGGCTACTTGTAAGGATCATTTTCCATTGCCATTTATGGACCAAATGTTGTATAGATTATGTGGTTATCGATACTATTGCTTCCTCGATGGTTATTCCGGATACAATCAAATCATGATTTCACCGGAAGACCAAGAGAAGACTACTTTCACATGCACCTATGGAACGTACGCTTGGAGACGCATGCCCTTTGGGCTATGCAATGCTCCAGCTACATTCCAAAGGTTAATGATGTCGATATTCCATGGGTTAATTGAGCAAATTATGGAAGTTTTTATGGATGATTTCAGCATTTTTGGTAATACCTATGATATATGTTTGTCTAATCTTGAGAAGGTACTAATTAGATGTGAAGAGGCGAATTTGGTGCTCAATTGGGAGAAATGCCACTTTATGGTAAGTGAAGGTGTTGTTCTTGGGCATCACATCTCCTTCAATAGGCTACAAGTTGATCATGCTAAGGTAGTAGCTATTGAGAAGCTACCTCCGCCTATTAATGAGAAGGGAGTAAGATCTTTCTTGGGACATGCTGGATTTTATAAGAGATTTATCAAAGATTTTTCTAAATTGTATAAACCCTTGTCTCGGTTGCTTGAGAAAGATGTTCCTTTTAAGTTTGATGATGTTTGCTTGAAATCTTTCAGGTTGCTTAAGGAAGCTTTGTTGAGTGCACCAATCTTGATCACCCCCAATTGGAATGATCCTTTTGTGCTTATGTGCGATTCAAGAGATTATGCTATGGGGGTGGTGTTAGGCAAATTAAGAGAGAAAAGATTTCATGCCATCTATTATGCTTCAAAGACTTTCTCATTGACTCAATTGAATTACACCACTACCGAGAGAGAGCTTTTGGCCATTGTATATGCCGTAGAGAAGTTTCGTCCATATCTTGTGGGGATGAAAACCATTGTCTACACGCACCATTCGGCTATAAAGTTCTTTATGACGAAGAAGGATTCTAAACCTCGGTTGATTAGGTGGGTGTTGCTCTTACAAGAGTTTGATTTGGAGATTAGAGACAAGAAGGGTAGCAAAAATGTGATAGCTGATCACTTGTCAAGATTAGTGAGAGGAGATGAGGCCTTGGAAGAAAAAGAAGAGATACTTGAAAGCTTTCCCGATGAGCATATTTTTAGGATTGAAGGAGAGAAAGTATGGAAGATGGAAGATGAGGCACCATGGTATGCCGACTTTGCTAACTTCTTAGCAAGTGGAGCAACTCCTTATGGAATGAATTCAAATGTAAGGAAGCGGTTTTACAAAGAGGTACGTCGTTATATTTGGGATGATCCATATTTGTATCGCCGATGTGCGATTCTATGATTAGGAGATGTATTCCGGAAGAGGAGATTGAAAGTTTGCTCACATATTGCCATTCTTTGCCTTTTGGAGGACATTTTGGGTCCATTAAAATGGCTCAAAAAGTATTTCAATGTGATTTTTATTGGCCTTCGGTTTTTAAGGATTGTCTCATGTTTGTCTCCAGATGTGATAGATGCCAAAGAGTTGGGGGGTTGTCAAGACGTGATGAGATGCCCTTTAATATTTTTCAAGAGGTAGAGGTTTTTTATGTATGGGGTATTGATTTAATGGGACCTTTCCCATCTTCTCATGGTTATTTATACATTCTTTTGGCCGTGGATTATGTTTCTAAGTGGGTGGAAGCAATCCTCAAAAAGTTCAATGATGCAAGAGTGGTTATGGAATTCTTGAGGAAGAATATTTTTGCTAGATTTGGTGTGCCAAGATCGTTGATTAGTGATGGGGGTACTCACTTTGTGAATAGAGCGTTGGGGAACTTACTTAAAAGTATGATGTGAAGCACAAGATCTCCACGGCCTATCACCCCCAAACTAATGGATTGGCGGAAGTGTCAAATCGCCAAATCAAGCTTATCTTAGAGAAGACCGTGAGTTCTAATAGGAAAGATTGGGCACTCAAGTTGGATGATGCGTTATGGGCGTATCGTACGGCCTTTAAGACTCCATTGAACCTTTCTCCTTACCAACTTGTATATGGTACGCCTTGTCATTTGCCCGTTGAGCTTGAACACAAAGCTTATTGGGCCATTAAGAAGTAAAATTTTGATGAGAAAGCATGTGGGGAGAAAAGTCATCTTCAATTGTTGGAGTTGGATGAATTTAGAGATGAGGCGTATGAAAATGCTAAGATTTTCAAGGAAAAAACTAAGAGATGGCATGATGCCAATATAAAAGAGAAGTCATTCAAAGTGCTCGATCAAGTACTTTTGTTTAATTCAAGATTGAAGTTGTTTCCCGGGAAATTAAAGTCGAAATGGAGTGGGCCCTTTACAATATCAAATTGTTTTGCAAGTGGTTGGTACGAATTAATGAATGATAAAGGGGAACTCTTATATGCTAATAGGCACCGTTTGAAGCTTTACCATAATTCCATGCAAAAGGAAGTGACAAACTATTTGAGAGGCTTTGTGATGTTGAGCCACCATGATTTGAGCTTAAGAGTCGTTCGGCTAGGGGACGTTAAATCCAAGCGCTAGATGGAAGGCAACCCATCCTTTTAGTTGGTTAGGATTTTGTTGTTTTTGGTCTAATGGAGTGTATTTTTTATTTTTGTAGGTATGCACGATCCAAGAGGGTACCCTCACAATATCATTGCTCAAAGGGTGAGGTATTGTATTCCTTCTCTTCGTGAAGTGCTTGGCTTAGCCAAGTTTGGGGGTATTGTTTCTTGGTATTGATGGTTGTTAGTATGTTTTGAGCTTTATTCTTGCCTCCACTCCTTTGCCAAACTTATAAGACCTATGGTCTAAAAAAGTTTTGGGGGGTGTGATCGTTTCGTTATTCTCTTGGCAATGCTATTTTTTGATTGATTTTTAGGAATATCTTATGATTTGATGCCTATTGTAGTGTTGAACCTTTGCTTTGCTTGTTTATTTTTTGCCATTGTTGCTTGTTTTAAGAGTAGTGTGCCATGAGATATGCTTATGATTGTGTGGATGATGTAGATTGTGCATAGTTAAGTGTAGTGTGTATATTGCTTAATTCATTTTTGTTTATAATGTAGTTGATTCTTTGATGCTTGATACATGATTGATGTGTACATGTTTGATATGATATGAGTCATGATCACCTTGACCAGTGACGTTTGAGCCTATTTTTCCCGTTTTAATCTTGAACGGATGACATTTTTTGATGTGAGATCCACATGGTGCATTTCCACTTTAGAACTTGATTTGAGTCTTGTTTGAGATCACATTTTGTAATGAGTTGTCAAAAATGATTTGAGATCATCTTTGATTTTATATGAGTCACTTAGCCAAATTATCCATGCCATGACATTGATTCCATAGTTAGCCATTTTGTGTTTTTGGCCTTTTCTTTGGCAACCTATGATTGTAGCTTGATTATCCTTCATTTTGAGCCTTATTTTTCCCTATTTCTAGTGGATCTTATATGAGGATAAGAGGGTTACATGTGCTTTGAAAGCAAGCTTGGTGGATGAGATGGTGAAGAAAAAGTGAAAGAAACAAAAGATGAAGAGGTAAAAAAAGTGGAAGTTGTGTTGAATGAAAAGATGTGAAGAAGAGCTTATGTTCCTAATGTGTTGGTGATGTGATGCAAAATTGCAACAGAAAGGAAGTGGAAAAATGCTTGAAAGGAAGAAGTGTGAAAAGAAGTGTTATGTGGTTGAAATGGTGTTGCAACTTGATCACTTGCAACCTATCTTTGGAAGAGTAGAGTCTTGACCTCTTGCTCCACTAGTATGATAGTCACTTCTATCCAAAAATATCCCACCCTTACCAAAGAGCCAACACTACAACCAAATAAAAAGTCTTCTTTGATTTGATGATGAATTACTTGTCAAGTGGTGGAGAATTTGAGACTTTTATCAAGCTTATGGTAGTTGATGTACTATGTGTGATGTTGAGTGAACCTCGTACACTTGAGAGCTTGAGTGATACACTATCTAGTGAGGATTTTGACTCATTGATTTGATCTTGTGTGCATTGATGTTATGTAAATGGTTGATGAGATGATACTACATAGATAGATTGCATGATATTAGGTGATGTATATATGGCATTTGATTGTGTGCTTGATGCTTCAACGATACAATTATGCCCCTATCTTATCACTTCGTTGCTCGAGGCCGAGCAACAATCTAGTTTGGGGGTGTGATTAAGGTCATAATTGCATGTTTTAGCACTCATTTCTATATTCTTTTGGTGATATTATGTTCATATTTGACCCTATTATGTGATACTTTGTGTATTTAACCCTTTTTGGCTAGAAAGTTGTGATTGTAGGTGAAAACGAGCAAAATGAGGAAGAAACGAGCAAGATCGAGAAAAGTCCAAATTCTGGAGTTGAGCTAAATGGAGAAATTGATATCCTATGTTGAAGAGCTTGAAGAGAGGGTCGCAACGAAAGAAGAATCGAGTCAATCGGAGTTCTAGAGCTCAAGATATGACAAAAATAAGGAAGTCACGGATCGACCGAGACTAAGGCCTCGGGCGACACGGACTACTTCCTCGGAAGACAAGCATCGCGCGACAAACATCTCTGGAAAGACAGGTAAATATCGAGCTGGCTGTCGACCAAGCTTGGTCGACAGTTGCACAGCTCTTGGACGACAAGAGGGCTCTCTGTCGAGCAAGCTGTCGCCCGAGAGGTCGACCGCTGCACAGTTCTTGGGCGACAGCAGCACATTTTTCTCAGATTTTCAGGGCTATTTTCGTATTTTTGCGTATTTTAATGAAGGGCATCTTAGTCAATGATCCAAGGGCACTATATATACTTCCATCTCAGATTTTCTAAAAAACTTTTATCATTTTCTTAGATTCATATTCTCTCACTAAATTAGGAGAAGTTAGAGGTAGTTTCCAAGTGGTGTTCTTAGATTTCTATTTACGATTTTGACGATTACTTTTGATCTACCGTTTGGATCGACGATCAGTTTTCTCCTGCATTCTTAGCATAGCTCAAGCTACATTTCTACCGATTGATTTTCAATTTCTATTGTCGGATCATTTTCTAGCTTATAGAGGTAATCTTGTATCTTTTCAATTCCAATTGTAATAGGTAAATTCTGGTATACTCTTTAGAATTCTTGCATAATGATGAATGTAGTTACTTCAATTTCTCTATTGCTTATTAAATTAGCCATGGGCTAATTCCTTTGTGTGTTGGTGTATTATTCCTGTGGATTAGTGTGGTGTTTATGTTGATCTTATGAATGCTTGAGATGTTGTATGATCAATTCTCTATTTTGATGGTTTGTATGAATGCTTATACGAATAATTGATTGTATAGGCCATTAGGACTTAGTCTCATACGAAAGTTGGGCTATTTTCCTTAATATTCTTGTTATTAGGCCAATGCATACTAAGTGTTTGTTAAAATTCCTAAGATAATGAGAATTACCTTAGAGAATTGGAAAGACAATTAGATGCTCTTATGTGCATTTAGGGAGACCTTTGCATATTAGAGTGGCTTGCCTATTGATTGCACAATACCTCAATGCATGAGTACGTGATACTTCACCACATGAAACATAGGATAGTACACTAATACACTTCTCACACAACTTGCTCACTTTGTTAATCAAGGTGATAGGTAGTTTACTCGTTTGACGCACTTGTAGACATAGATACCATATCCCCTTTACTTGCTTTGTGATTTTTGAATTAAGAACAATAGTCTTACCTTACAAATCCCCTTCTCCTTTGGGTTCGATATAAAATAAACTTGGTTAAGCTTGCCATTGCAATAACGATCGTGTACACTTGCACGTAGACACCTTTTGGTTAAACAGAACTCGTAAACCATAGTTGCTAAACTAAGAAATTAGTTTTGGAAATGGTCGCCGAATTAGCGACTAATTTTATGGTCGCTGATTGCCCCAAATCTTGACTCATTTGGGTAAGATTTAGCGATCGCCTGTGACAGTAGCTTATTTTTCTTTAGCAACCGTTTTAGGCAGTCACAATATTAATAATTAAATTTATATATAAATATTATTTTATATTTGACGACTGTCTAAAATCTGTCATTAAATAGGGCCAAGTAGGTTCGAACCTGCACCCACACGGGCCCTCGGTGAGGATCGAACCACTTGGCCAAGGGCCTAGTAGCTTGGGCACGCCCAGAGAATCGAACGGCTGACCTTCGGATTACCTGGAGGAGGCGTGTTCCACTCAAACACTTAATTATATTCTTAACTTTTATGTATTTAATTACATATAACTCCAATTAAATCATTGTTCTTTTAAAATTCATCAAATTAATTCTTTTTTTCTAATTTATATATATATATATATATATATATTCAACAATTTTTTTATTTTATAAATTTAATATTTTACACTACTCAAAATTGTTAATTTTTTTATGTATTTTACTGTGTATAACTCCAAATTGAGTAATTTATTTAAAAAATTCATCAAATTAATTCTTGTTTATTACTAATTTATGTATATATTTCAATAACTTTTTTATTTTATAATTTAATATTTCATACTACTAAAAATTATTAATTTGTTAGTTTTTCATGTATTTAATTGTATATAAGTTCAAATTAAATAACATTTTTTTAAATTTATCAAATTAATTCTTTGTATTTATATATATTTCACCAACTTTTTTTATTTTATAAATTTAATATTTTACACCACTACAAATTTTTATTCAAAATTAAAATTATTTTAATCTTCATCGTCATCTTCATCTTAATAACTCTTTAATGTGTGGCTGAAGGTAGACATCCAGACTACGTTTGTGGGCATTAAGACAGTGAGAAATATATGTTGAGTCTTCATACACAACCAAGGAGGTAGATAGTACAGAGTCAGAATCACAGGCCACAACGAATACTTTTTTCAGTGCATTCCAAATTAATGGAGTAAATTCATTGGTGCACAGACACGACCTCACATTTCTCTTCTATCTCAAAAGTAGGAAACTCTCCATCAAGATGTTTACATGCATTAGAGTCTGCATGATGTCGCATCTTTCTAAAATTCTCATCAAAACACTCCTCAGCAACTCTTCAGCATGCCATTTCATATATTTTGCAGTTGAACTTGACTGATATAACATCTCCAAACGAGGAGTGATGAGACGATAGTACGTACATTGACTTGAAAGCTTTCTTATGAACTTTTTTCTTATATCTCCTACAATCATATGGTTTGTACCTAAGTTGGCCGCACATACAGCAGTGATCAATGCTCTCATCATGACCTCAAAATAGCATACAACCATTTGTGCAACAATCAATCTTCTCAAACAGTAAATCCATATCCTTCAAGAGCCTCTTACTTTGATAGAAATTTTATGGCTCTGTGTTCTCTTTAGGTAGGTCCCATTTGAACAATTTTGCAAATTGATTGAAGACTTTCTGACTCACTTTGTCTTCGGTTTTGATGGATAATATCTGATCATTGAATGACAATTAAGTATCAATATCACAACTAGGAAATAACTTTTGATTGACAGAATCGAGCAAATGAAAAAATTTCTTCGAACGGGGAGTTGGTTCCTCCTCCATTGTTGTGTGATGACCACCCAAAATTGGCCCATTAATCATCATTTGATATCTATATAATTCATCTCTCTCATCTACATGTGATTCGAATTGAGTATGTGAATCTTGGCTCGAACCCCAACCTCAAATTTATTTCTTACCTTCACCACTACTCTACTGACCATAAAATGCCACCTTTGTTTCGATATCTAAATTTCAGTACTCTTCACCATGTCTGGTCAAATTGTTATTGTTGTGGTTCAAATATTCTTAAGTATGGACCTAAGCCCATAAATGATCGGACGAGACCCAAATCCAATAAAAAAGAGCTTCGAGTACGAGCACGAGCAAAGCTCATGTCAACAAACATGGACAAGATTAAAACCTGTGAGAACGAGCAAGTTGTACACCTACGGGCACGAGCAAGTCGAGCACCTACGGGCATGGACAAGCCGAGCACCTTCAAGTACTAGCAAGTCGAGCACCCACGGACACGTGCAAGCTCAGAGTCATTTCTTACAGAGAAATTATAGCCATTATGCATGATTTAGGACATAATTAGTATCATGTATTCCCACATAAGGAACACTATCATTTAAGGTGGGAAGGTTACCTGTAATAATTTTATAACAGGTCAGTTGATTAGCAAAGCATAATGGACGCACGTACCGTGTTTAGGATCATTTATAAATATAGCCTTAGAGTCATCAATGTAAGGATCCACGAATTATATAAATGCAAAGATTACACTTAAGTCCCAGCTATTAGATGAATCTCGGTGGTTGCCTATTTGGTGTCTTCACGCAAGTGTACACGTTCGATATTATCGTGGCAAGCTTGACCAAGTTTATTATTTATCGAACTCAGGGAGAGGGCGGATTGTAAGGCACGATTATTGTTCAAATTCGAATTCACAAAGCAATAAAGGGGAATGGTATCTATGTCTACTAATGCGTTAAAAGAGTAAACTACCTATCACCTTGATTCGCAAAGTGAGCAAGTTGTGAGAGAGGTGTATTAGTGTACTATCCTATGTTTCACATGGTAATGTATCACTTACTCATGTAATGAGGTATTGTACAATCAATTGGCAAGCCACTCTCACATGCAAAGGTCTCCCTAGATACACATTAGAGCCTCTAATTATCTTTCCAATTCACTAAAGACAATTCTCACTCTTAGGAATTTTATCAAACACTTAGCATGCAATGGCCTAATTACAAGAAGTTTTAGGAAAATAGCCCAACTCTCGTATGAGACTAACTCCTAATGGCCCATTCAATCAATTATGCATTCCAAGCATTCATTTAAACCATCAATATAGAGAATTGATCATACAACAACTCATAGCATTCATAAGATCAACATTAACACCACATTACTTCATAGAAATCATACACTAACACAAAGGGATTAGCCCATGGCTAATTGTGTAAAAATAAGAGTAATTGAATTAACTACAATCGTCAATATGCAGGAATTATAAAGAAATGTAGAAATATTACCTACAACAATGGAAATTGGAAAGATACAATTTACCTCTAAATGCTAGAAATCAATCCGCCTATTGAAATTGAAATTCAAACGGTAGAAACATAGCTCTAGCTATTACAAGAATGTAGGAACAAATGGATTGAAGATCCGTACGGTAGATCAAAAGTTATCGCAGAAATCAGAAGTAGAAATATTAAGAACCCAAATGGAAACTACCTCTAACTTCTACTAATCTAGAGAGAGAATATGGTGATGTGTGCAATCTAAGAATAATGAGATGAATCTCCTTGGAAATCTGATATGGAAGTATATATAGTACCCCTAGATCATTGACCAAGATGCACTTCATTAAAACGCGCAAAAATACAAAAATAGCCCTAAAATTTTGGAAATTTGAACTGCTGCCGACTTGTGCCTTAGAGGCTGCCGACCGCGATCGCGCACCTTGGTCGCGCGAGGTGTATATCTACCGAGCATGAACCGCATGGCTGCCGAGCTGGGTAGTGCAGTCACGTGCGTGGAGTAATGTGCCGATCCAGTAATGCGGACACGCAACTCCCATTGAGGTGCTGCCGACCACAAGTGTAGGTCTTGCCGAGTTGCATCTTTAGCTCGGGTCACGCTCGACTTTCCTTGTTTTGTCATATCTTGAGCTCTAGAACTCTGATTGACTTGATTCTTCTTTCGTTGTGACCCCCTCTTCAAGCTCTTCAACAATGGAACATCAATTGCTTCCATTGTCTCAATTCCAGATTTAGGACTTTTCTCGATCTTGCTCGTTTCTTCCTCATTTTGCTTGTTTTCACCTACAATCACAACTTTCTAGCCAAAAAGGGTTAAATGCACAAAGTATAACATATTAGGGTCAAATATGAACATAATATCACCAAAAGCATATAGAAATGAGCAAGGATGAAAATATCCCGATATTTCCCCGATATAGCCACGATATATCCATTTTTCGTAGTCACCGATATCGATATTGGGTAGAAACGTTATTTCCAAAATATTCATTAAAAAAATATCGGTAAATATCGGTCTGTAATATCGATATCGCTTATTTTTTCCAAATATTAAACCAAATATCGTTAGATATCGAGATAATATCGAAAGATATCGAGGAAATATCAATGAATTTCAGAAAAAATGCCAAAAAATAGTGTATATATAAATGTGTAACAACTGTAAAATTTATTTAAATTGTTTAGTTAAATTTATGTATTAAATGTTTGCTCTTAAACTTTTTATAATTTTTAAATTTACCGATATCGATATTCGATATCGATATATCCATCGATATTTCCACAAATTTAAGATCTCGATATTTTCATCGATACCGATATTTTCAACCTTGGAAATGAGTGCTAAAACATGCAATTATGACCCTAATCACACCCCCAAACTAGATTGTTGCTCGGCCTCGAGCAACGAAGCGGTAAGATAGGGGAATAATTGTATGTATAAAGCATCAAGTACAAGATCAATGCCATAGAATCATCACTCGATATCTAGCAAATCTAAAACATAATTTCATCCACTCATCTATCAAAATAAAATCAATTAGTATAATATCAAGTCAATGAGTCATGATCCTCACAAGATAGGTGTTTCACTCAACCCTCTAGTGTTTAGGCTCTCTCATACATCACACAACATACACATACTACCATAGGCTTGGCTCAAGTCTCCATTCTCCACCACTTGATATGACAAATAAATCACACATCAATGAGGACTTTTAAAGGTTGTTGTGTTGGCTCTTTGGTAGGGAATGATATATATGGATAAAGTGACTAAGTATGATTAGTACAGCATAGAGGGAATCAAGTAATAGTCATTCACATCTGCATGCAATTGTGCACATTCTTCATGCTCTTCAAAATCATACTTTCAAGATCATTCTTCCCTTTCTTCGCAACTAATAGCCATACTCACAACAAAGGTCAACTTGACAATAAATTTACAAAAAGTCAACCTTTTTTTCTTAAGCTTTTTTAGCACTTGCCTTTGCACATTTTTGCATCAATACACGCATACTTGCATTTCTTTCAACCAAGACCACCATGTTCTTCATCAAATCACCAATTTTCCTTCCTTCTTTTCACTCTACTAGTCATAGGGACAAGAGAGTTCCAAAAAGGAAGGAAAATGGCTTAAAGTGTGGTTAGCCAAAGGAAAGGATTATAAGAACAAAATGGTAAGCAATGGATAATCATGTCAATGGTAGGCTTATATGGCAAAGTAGCTCAATATAGAACATAGAAAATGCCTCAAATCATATCATGTGAAATCCTCATCTAATGTAGCCTCAAATAAGATTAAAGCCAAGTTTTAGAGTATAATGCACATATGTGTTGAACTCACATCAAAGAATGTCATCCGTTCAAGATTTAAACGGGCATAATTGGCTCAAAACTCACGGGTATAGGTGATCAAGACTCATATCCTATCAAAATACTCATATCAATGAAATTTCAAGAATCATGGAATCAAAAGTATCAAAGATCAACAAGAATCAAGAGATCACTCCATTACACTAATCATGACTTTCAACTCATACACACAACCATAAGCATATCTCATGCATTCACTACTAAAAAATAAGCAACAATATGGCCAAACATAAAAAGCAAAGCAAGGCCTCATCAACACAATAGGCATCAAAGCATAGGAATACTTCCAAAATCAATCTAAAAATAGCATAAAATAGCATTGCCATGAGAATGACGAAACGATCACACCCCCCCCCCAAACTTTTTTGGACCAAGGGTCTAAAAAGTTCTGCAAAGAAGTGGAGACAAGATCAAGCAATGCACAATAAAAAAGATCAAACTCAAAAGCATCAAGATACAAATCAAATATAATCCATCACAAAGCAAATACCAAGATAAAACTACCTAAAAAGTCTCACAATCATTAACAATATCACTACAAAACAAATTAAACTAAGAATTCGGGATAGAAGCAAGATAGGGATAAGAATGAGTTACCCTTCCTTATGAAGTAAGATCGAAATCATCACTTCACGAAGGAGGATAATGTTTCTAAGTAACATGGCTCTTCTCAATACACCAATCTGTCATCATCTTTTGAGTCTCTTGCATCTCCACCATAATTGTGCAAATGGAGGACATATCAGCACAAATAGCTGTCACATCGGATTGAAGAGCAAACTGACTTTCCATAAGGATATTCACTTCATGTCTAAGAGTGGAAAACTCAGTTCTAAAGGCTGCCACGTCACTTGCAAGAGTTTGAAACTCTTGACCCCACTCATTTACACTCCGCCTTTTATCCTCCTTTTCATTTCCCACTTGCTCGTCATTAGATCCCCCTCTCGAGTTACTCTCTACCCGTGCTCTTTTCACCATTTGCTTACCTTCATCGAACTTCATTGCAATCTCAAAGTATAACGAGCTGCAAAATCTCCTATTCACTCCATTCTTTATAGTGAGGGTCTCATAATCCATAAGTGGAAATGACCACTCCAAACATGGCAAGCCAATGAGACAATAAGTTCTTCCTCTCTTTGTAAGAATATTTGACCTCATCAAATAGTTTGGATCGAGATATGAGAACTCTTTCCTAATTTCACTCGGTTCCCATCCAACTCTCCTAGCTAAATGGGCTATCATTCCTCCATATGTGCTATCACCTTCTGAGTAAAGATGGGATAAATTCATGCAAAAGTAGGCTCCAAAGTTAGCCTTTAATCCCATAGTCATTGAGAAAAGGATGTAGAGTTCCTCATGTTGCACTACCTCCGTGTTATTCCTAGCAAAAACTGTGTTTGCTAGGATCATTTGCACAGAAGTGAAGATTGGATTAGCAATTTGAGTTGCTTTCGAGTGTTGGGCTCTGAACACTATGTCATCATCTTTATCAATTGCTCTCCACAATGCTTGATCTTGCACAAACCTTCCCTTGTTGTAAAAGTTGCTTGGTGGAGCATCTTCTTCACAACCGAAGATTCGGTTTACCTCTTGAATTGTTAATGAATGGGCTTTGTTGTCAATTTGGAAATAAATCCTAGTAGGAATTCTACTTTCCTTCTTGACTTGCAAGGTGCTAAGAAACTCAACATTCAGCTTTTTGTACGAATTTTCGTGGATGATTAGCAATCCACTACATCCCACATTGTTGAAAAGATTCTCAACATCCTCTCCAAATTTAAGGAGCTCCGTGGTCTCCTTAAGAAAATATCTTGCGCTGTGGAACTCCATATTGACGAATCTCCCGAATTTGATATAAAAAATCACATTAACTCCAAAGAAGATTCCGAATGTCGAAGGTTTGACATGGCAAATTTCATAGCATTCCTTTTCTAACCCAACATCATTCTCATTCTCATTTCCCCTTTCGTTCATTCTTGATCTGGAAGCAATACTCTTACCTTTCTTAGACATTGCCTACAAAAATATTAGGCATGAACAAGATATACACAAGGAGTTCGTCTATCATTAACATTCCTAGAAGAATTCTATACATGAGCAAGAGAAGAACAATAAACTCAAGTCCTTATCAACTTCATTTACCAAATACAATACATTGAACATAATGGTTCTTATTCTAGAATCAAAGGAAATCATGCAACTCATAGTCATGCCAATGTCATTTATCAATGAAACCTCAAGTAAGCAAAAATCATAGCTGAATTAATATCATTCACTTGCCCTAGCATTAATATACTCATAGCCATTAACAACTAGCACAACATTATCATGAAAATCCAAATTTAGCATAAAATTTCCCAAAATTCGTCAGTATGCCTACCCCCAAAATTTCATTCCTCAATTAAGTCCAAAATTCACAAAATTAACATTCAATTGGGCTCCCAATGGATTACCCATCAACAATATAGCATAATTCATCAATCAATTTCATAAATATCATTCTAAAATAAAAAATCCCCAATTTCATACTCAAGAACCCTAAAATTTGAATTTCTAATTCTAGCCAATTAAGCTATGGAATTTCTATACATTTGCAAGAGATAAAGAGAGGAGAGCGAGTAGAACATACCTGTGGAAGGAATTAGTGAGAGGAGATGTAGAAAATGAGATGAAAAATTTTCATTCTTCTTCTTTTCTTCTTATTTCGTGAGTTTTGAGGGAGAGAGTGTTGCAAAAGTCTTGTGTGTTTAAGAGTGTGTTTGTGTGTGAAAAAGTGTATTTAAAAGGGGAGAGAGTTGGTTGGCTTACCTTTGAAATTGTGGTCAAAGTTTGACCCACTTTTTGTGAAAAATCCGAAAATTTGGAACGTCGCGCGACCTTGCACTGGCTCGCTGCCGACCAAACTGCTCGGCAGCTTGGTCGCGTGGATCTCACTCCTGCCGAGTTCCTTCTTGCAGCCTGCTGACCGCAATCGCGCGCTCACGTGCGCGGTGAAGGCTGCCGATCCAGACTGAAGGCGCACGACTCCCATTCAGGTCCTGCCGAGCACAAGTGTATGTGCTGCAGACCTGGGCCTTTACTTTTCCACTTCGAAAATCTTCAATTTTTCACCCTTTTTCTTGTACCTTTTCTACACAAAATATAACAAGAAATGAACCAAATATGAATCAAATATGATGGCAAATTGAGAGAATTTAACACGAATGCACCCCCCCAAACTTTTTCGGATTGTAAATCCTAATAAAGTTTGGAAAAGTGGTAAATAAAAAATTTGCTAGCACGTAAAACCAATTAAGCACAAACTATCAACTTTCAAACCAACTATTCATCATGATCATATAAAAAATTCACTCCTCAAACTCTTCATAATCCTATAAGCTCAAAATCAAAAGCAATGGACACAAGGAAAATGGCCACAATACCAATTAGCACTCAAGCTTCCATTCCAACACAAAAATCAATCAAATCAAAACTAAAAACCAAAAGAAATAAAGGATACGGATGGGTTGCCTCCTATCTAGCGCTTGGATTTAACGTCCCCTAGCCGGACGACTCTTAAGCTCAAGTAACATCAAGATCAATGAGGGTTGAGTGACTTACATCACTCAATTTCTTTCTCCAAAAACATGCTTTCTTCACAACTTGTTTCACCCCCTTATCTTCATTCACTTTTTTCTTCTTTTCAAAAGGATCATCAACACTAAACTCACTCTTGAGATCAAAATTATTCACAATTACCTCTTCCTCATCTCGTATGACTTTGCTCACCTCTCCTCCCATTTTCTTTGGAGAACTCTTGGAATTACCATGGATTGATAAAGTAGCTTTTTCACCATTCATTCCTAGCGTAACCTCTCCTCTCTTAATATTAATCAAGGAATCCGATGTAGCAAGAAAAGGTCTCCCAAAAATGATAGGACTCTCAACATCTTCCTCAATATCTAGCACAACAAAGTCAACGGAATAAACAAACTTACCCACATGAACGACCACGTCCTCTATCACTCCTCATGGTCTCACTTTAGAACCATTGGCCATTTGCAAACTCATTTTCGTTGGCTTCAAGCCATGCAAGCCCAACTCTTTGGCAATAAAAATGGCATCACACAAGGCCTTCATCTTCTTACTCTCTTTAATATGGTAACTTAATATAAAACTCCCCGGATCTCTAAGCTTTTGTGGTAGATGATTTCGTATCAATTCACTACTCTCTCGAGTGAGCTTGACCATTTCCGGTTCATTATCTTTTTTCTTCTTTGCCATAGCATCCCTCAAGAACCTTGTATAATTTGGCATTTCCTCAATAGTTTCATGAAAAGACGTCTTTGAGTACAACTTTTTGAAAAGTTCAAAGAACTTCTTGAATCGATCATCAAGTTTATCTTTCAACCCTTTTGAAATTTTCACTTTCACCTCCTTTTCCACTTTCCCTTCTTCCACCTTTCTTTCCACACCCCCTATATTACATACACCCTCAACTTTCCCTTTCTTTTCCTTCTTATTTTTATTCATCCTTTCTTCTACCCCCCAAGCCTTTCTCATTATCCTTCACCAATTTCACATTCTCACTACAAAATGCTTCCTCCATTATCTCATCATGAAATATTTTTAAAGGGCAATTCTCTACCAGCTCCTTTGCAACCTCTACACAAGAAATTGAATTGCAATGCTCACGAGGATTAATTTCAGTAGTAGAAGGAAATTTACCTTTATTGACTTGTGGACTTAAGGATGAAGCAATTTGCCCGATTTGAAACTACAAGCTCTTTATTTGGTTTCCTTGTGAGTTGCACAAGTCATCGAACTTCTTATACGTCTCATTGTTTATCTTTCTAAATTTCACTCTCATATCTTCCATATTCTTTAAAATCAGGGACAAGGTGTCTTCCACGCTTCCTTTACCCTTGTTATTATGCGGCTTCGACCTCGGATCAATCCCGGGTGGCAATTGAATTGCACCGTTAGGATTGGTGTATGAAAAGTTCTCATACCTTCTATTAGGGTTGTAAGGAGGATTTCCTTGATTCGGATACAGTCCCCCTTGTTGTCTAAAAGGTGGAGCGACATATGACCTTTGATTACTTGGAAAAGAATTGTTGTATTGAGGATGACCCATGTAATTCACTTCTTCTTGAGTCGAGGTAGTGGAAGGAGGAATACTTTCAACAACACTTACTTGCATAGGAGCTGGGGCTTGGTTTTGGTTTTGGCCTCCATTGACCAAGTTCAACACATTTTTCATATTTTCCTCAAGGAGGGCAACTCGATCACCTGTTCCACTATTGGCTTCTCTTTGGAAAGCATCATTTGTAGTGATGTTTTCGATGATCTCGTTCACTTGATGAATGGTCTTTATCCAAACCGAACCTCCAGCACAAGAATTCAAGTAATTCTTGTCTCCTTCATGCAACCCGATGGTAAACGTTAAAAGTATATCTTCATCCCTCAAACCATGTTGAGGGAAAGTCAACAACAAGGTTTGGTACCTCTCCCAAGCACTAGATATGGTTTCTCTCGCCTTTTGTCAGAAATTCTTTATCTCTTCCCTCACCTTTAACATCTTTGATGGAGGGTAAAATTTCTTGAGGAATTAGGAGCTCAACTCCTCCCATGTCACAGCTTTAGGATTCATAGATCGAATCCGTGTTTTAACTCTCCCAGTCAAAGTAAAGTTGAAGAAATGAAGCTTCTTCTCGTTATCCGACATCCCCTTATACTTGATCGTGTCACAATGCTCCATGAAGTTATTGAGATGAGCATTTGGATCTTCTCGATCACTTGATCCTACAAAAGGAGATTCTTTCAACAACTTCAAGAGATTTGTATTAAGCTAAAACTTTTCAGCATCAATTGGTGGTCTTCGATCCCATCATATTGTTCGTTCACCCTCGGCTCAAAGTAGTCACAGAGTAGTGGTTCATTGTTTTGATGTGGGTTTACAATTTGTGGTCTTCGATGTTGAGGTGGTGGTGGGTATGGGTAGTGTTGGTCCCTAAAGAAGACTTTGAGTCTTCTTGTTTTGAAAAACAGATGACTTTACAATCAACTGAGTGCGCTGTGATCTTAGTGCGGAAGCGTTTATAGTTAAATCCTTTTAATTAGTGCAGCAAGTAGGAGCAATTAAATATAACAAATAAAAACACAAGATTTATAGTGGTTCGGTCCAACTGTCCTACATCCACTCTCCTCAATCCAACTTTGAGTTGAGGGGCTCTCTTACTCACTTACTAACTTCCTTACAATCTTACAACTTGAGAGATAACACTCTCTCTCACAACTTGTTAGTGCAAACAACCTTGCAACTAACTGATCGACTTCTTCAAAGTCTTTACAAAATGAATAATAAATGTGTGAACGTGTTTTTGTACAGAGAAAAATATTGTAGCCTATCTGCTAGTGTAATCGCGCGTAGAATCGTTATAATTTTTTTCTCTTGTACCCATATTTATAGGCATAAAAAACTAGCCGTTAGAGTTGACTAGGATTTGAAATCCCTATAAATATGTAATCAATCAGAGTGATTGGTTGATTCTTGATTTCCAGGTTGATATCTTTCCATCTTTGGCTTGATCTTCAATCTGATTGTCTTGATTGATTGCCTATGATTCTGGAAATCTTATAGCCATTTCTGTGATCTTGTCCTCTTGACATGATTGACTTTCTGTAAATAGATCTTCTATGCAACAGCTTTAGACGACCTCAGCTGGTGCTGGTGTTCCTCTGCTGATTTTGTCCTCGTCTGATTTCAGCACCTCAGCTGGATTGACATCAGCTGACCTGGACCTCAGCTGATCTAACCTCAGCTGATCTCACATCAGGTGACCTGACATCAGCTGACCTGACATCAGCTGATGTCTTGCACCTCAGCTGACTTTCACCTCAGCTGACCATCCTTAGTTCACCATCCTCAGCTGATCTGATCTGACACCAGCTGACTTTCCAAGGTCAGCTGGTTTTAATGTCATCAAAACATAAGGGATTTTCCAACAATTTCCACCTTTTTGATGATATTAAAACCCAAGGAAAGTTTGATCTTCCTTCAGTAAGCTGGCTTGCCTAATCTCATCTGATGTTCCCCCTTACACACATCTCAGCTGATTTTCCACATAAGTGTAGGCCTTCCCCCTTAATTGGGTAGATGTTAGCATTTGGATTTGTTGATCACACTCAGCTCATCTTTCATCGGATATCAGCTTTTTATCTGATCTCCTGAGCTGGTGTGTACCTGAAAATAAAATCAGGCAATAGGTACCCTACTGGGTCCTGGAGGGTCAGGAGGTAGTTATTTAGGGATCCATAGGAATAGGTCATCCTTATGAGGCTTAGGAGACTTTATCCATCTCCCATATTTATCAACAAAGACAATTTCCTTCAGAGGGTTTCTCTTAGGAGGATGTCTTAAAACACCATGTCTGGTGATCTGATTATAAGGGTAAGTCCTGCTTTAGCTGATTTTGCAGGTTTGGGTGGTACTTTAAATGTAACCGAGGGTGCAGAAGGGTTCTGCTTGGACTTGCCCTTCTGGGATGGTCCAGGCTGATCCCTCCTCATGTGATTTTTCCCTTTTTCCTTATTATCAGCTCCCTGAACCTGTGCCTTTTTCTTCCCTTTAGAGGACTTAGGAAAGCCAACACCTCTTTTGTCATGCTCTTGTTGAGAGAAAGCATCTATAGATGACATTGCATTATGTGCATTGGTCAGCTGATCCAATTTCAACTTGAGCTGATCCTCATTTTCTTTGGTCTGTGTATGCTGTTTAAAGAGTTCATCGAACTTAGCCTTTAATAGCTTGTGTTCCTCTTCCAACCCTATATTTTCAGCCAGCAGCGTAGCTACCAACTGTTCCTGTTCCTCACATTTGACTCATAAGTCTTCTGACTCTTGAATCTGTGAAGAAGTGGGTTCAGCTGATAGTTCAGCCAACTGACCTTTATCGAGGGTCAGCTAAGAGACTTCAACCTTTAGCCTTGAGTTCTCCTCTTCTAGTTTAGCACAGACACTTAGAGAGGATTAGAGATCTGAGAGCAGCTTTTGCATCTCAGACTCCATAGAATTGGTAGAAGAGCAAAATGACCTAACAGAGGGGGTTTTAGCTTCTACCTCTTCTGTATCTGCCATGAGGCAAAAATCCTCTGATGATGGTAAATCAGCAGTGGAGATGTATTCCTCAAAATCTTGAATAATCTTGTTCATCTCCTCTTCAAAATTCACATCAAAGTTGTAAGACATGATTCCTGCAAAATGTGTTAGGAGAAATAACACACAAGAATTTTTCAAAAGGATTTAGATCTGCCCTGGTGACCACCTAAAGCTTCTCAGGCTGTGGCCGTTAGGACACACAGCTCTGATACCACTTGTTGGTCCCTAAAGAAGACTTGCAGTCTCCTTGTTTTGAAAAACAGCTGACTTTACAATCAACTAAGTGCGCAGTGATCTTAGTGCGGAAGCGTTTTTAGTTAAATCCTTTTAATTAGTGCAGCAAGTAGGAGCAATTAAATAAAGCAAATAAAAACACAAGATTTATAGTTGTTCGGACAAACTGTCCTACATCCACTCTCCTCAATCCACTTGGAGTTGAGGGGCTCTCTTACTCACTTACTAACTTCCTTACAATCTTACAACTTGAGAGATAACACTCTTTCTTACAACTTGTTAGTGCAAACAACCTTGCAACTAACTGATCGACTTCTACAAAGTCTTTACAAAATGAATAATAAATGTCTGAACGTGTTTTTGTACAGAGGAAAATATTGTAGCCTATCTGCTAGTGTAATCGCGCGTAGAATTATTATAATTTTTCTCTCTTGTACCCATATTTATAGGCATAAAAAACTAGCCGTTAGAGTTGACTAGGATTTGAAATCCCTATAAATACGTAATCAATCAATCAAAGTGATTGGTTGATTCTTGATTTCCAGGTTGATATCTTTCCATCTCTGGCTTGATCTTCAATCTGATTGTCTTGATTGATTGCCTATGATTATGGAAATCTTCTCGCCATTGCTATGATCTTGTCCTCTTGACATGATTGACTTTCTGTAAATAGATCTTCTATGCAATGGGGTGAGCAGGTGAGCTGCTCGCCTCCTTCGCCCACGTGCCCAGCACAGAATCCGAATGATTATCTTATTCCGTGTGCCACTTTTCAAATTTTTTGGAAATTTGCACTTTGATCCCCCGAATTTTGCAAATAAGGGCTTGCTCCCTTTCCTTATAAATACGCAATTTTATCTTCATTCGGATTCTTTCCTTGCTTCACTACTGAATTTGAGAGATTTCCGACATTCATTCATCGTGCTTTTCTTCGTGCAATCCGTTCATCAAGGTAGAGTTTCCAGATTTCTTTTTCTTTCTCTACTTCTTTTGTTTTTGTTTCTTGGTTTGATCGAAGTTGATTAAAACCTGGACTCCTTGAAAACCTTATTCGCCGGAAAACATTCGTCCTTAGTGTTCTTCGTCGTCAATTATCAAATCTGGGCTTAGTTGAGTTAATTGATGATTGTTTCTCGACAATCTTAGTATTTTGTTAGGATTTTTGGTTTTCTGATCGATCCTTGACCTTTCTTGTCAGAAAAAATGGTAGGTTCATCTTCTTCCGGTGATTTGCCAACGCGAAATCTGGAGAAACAACTGATGGTGGAGTCCCCTTTGCAAGATTTGTGGGATTACTCGAATTTGGCCAGGAACAGGGGTACTGGAAGTATGGTAATTGGAACGGAATTCTGAAATTTTGATCGTTCCATTCAAGAGAGGAGGCGAGCAGCTTAAATGGATGCTGAGAGAGCTGCTCGCCTCTAGGTTGAAGCTGAGGGAGCTACTCGCGGCTCTTCTTGGCGAGCTGCTCGCCCCTTTAGACAAGCTGCTGCCCTCTACCCCGATAAAATTCAAGGAGCTGCTCACCTTCCCTCTGAGGGAGCTGCTCGCCGCCAAAATGAGGGAGTTGTTCGCCAAGAGGAATGAGCAGGTGATGCTCCTTGCCCCCTTGCCCAAGGAGTTGGTCGCCGCCTCGCCACCCAAGTAGAGGAGTTGCTCGCCGCCAACCTTCTGATAGAGATTTGTGAGCTGCTCGTCGTGCACAAATTGCCCGTCGTGGATAAATGGATCGTTCTCCTCTAGCTAAAAGGAGATTGCTTGTAATTGATGAAGAGACTGATGATGAGGAGACTGAGTTTGACGTTCATTCAACTTTTTGCAATGTGTTTGGGAGGAGTTCAGAGTCTTCTGGACCAGATGCTTAGGATATTTGTACTGTCCGACAAGTCCCAGAAGCTCATGATCAGACAGTTGATGCTCCTGGAGCGGCGACCGACTCCGATCTTGGAGAATGTTTTGATTTGGGGAATGAGCTGAGATAGGCTGACATTTGGAGGGAGTTGACTCAGATTTATCAACCTTCGCTAAAAGTGCTTGAAGATAGAATACAGGAGGGGGTCTCTCAAGACTTCAACTGGCTGGTTTACAATGATCAATACCGAGATCAATTTATCTGACCTCGACTCCATCCTGTTCCATATGTTGAGATGAGGTATGAGGCAACTAATCACCAGAGCCTACTGTTAGAAGCTGACTTAACGACCATACGAGATGAGTATCGGATCCCGCTTAACATCCATATGCATGCCCAGCATGATTGCGAGCGAGCCGATCAGCCTCCACCGGGTTGTACTGCAATAAACCTTGATATTCTGGAGGTTGGGTTCCCGCTTCCGTTACATCCGGTGATTGGCCAGTTTCTGATGGACATCAACTTAGCAATCACTCAAATTACACTGAACGGGTGGAGAAACTTGCTGAGCCATCTGATGGTGATGGGATTAGAGGGGTACCCCAATCGGTTGACAGCTCTGGAGATTCATTACTAGATGATGATCTCGGAGTGTACGGAGGAAGGGAATAGCTACTATTACATGAAAGCCCGAGCGGGAATGAAGATTGTGGAAGACATTACCAATAAAGTGAAGCGATGGAAAGAGCAATTCTTTTTTATTGGTGGTGATTGGCGCGCTTCCACGTCTTATATCGGTGCTAGAGATAGGATTAATACTCCCAAAGAATACGGATAACTGAGACTTAAGTAGCGTTCTCTGTGTGTTATTTGTTCCGAAGTTCACTTATATAACTTTGTTTTTTGCAGGTCCGAGGCTTCCGCATTGGGGTCAGAAGGGAATTCCGAACCTGTTTATCTATGCGCTTTCCAATGCCGCTTCCCATCGTGAGCAATTTCAGACTATGAAGCACTTATCTCATGAGCATTGCAGAAATGCAGCTCGATTGGTTACCAGTCCGCATCACCTCGATGCTCAAGCTCCGCCTCCCGAGGGTACGTATTTGATTTTTATGACCTCTTGCTTTATTCGATCCACTTATCTTCTGAGAATTTGTTCTTTTATGGCTGTAGATCAAGGAGTTACCGTTGCTATTCTCCCTGAATTAAACCCCTTTTGCCAGAAAGTCAAGAAGTTCGGTATCAGGAAAAACAAACGCAAGATGGACCTACCATCCACAATGGTGGTCTTGTGGAAGAAAAGGGCTACTCAGACCGCGGCACCACCCGCACCGTCTCCTACCCCCGTTGCTCCTACTGCACCTCGTGCTTGAACGAGCCCACTGAAAAATCAAAGCAGCCAAGGAGGGACGGCGGTTCTTCTGTCGGTGATGAGGCTGGCCAGCCGATGAAAAAGAGCAAGACTGGACCAATTGGGGGGTCCAGCCGTCCATCCCCACCTCCTCGATCTAGCTATCCGCGTGGTACAGCCCGTTCTCCTCCTCGTGAGTCCAGTTTTTGCCGAGATAACACATATCTCAGATGGGACTACGAGCGAAAAGAGTCGTAAGTTTCTGCCTTTAACCTTTTCACTTTTTTGGATATGTGACTTGCCGATTGACGGTGTAATCTTTGTTTTCTTTCAGATATCACCCGTGCGATCACCCGTTCTGTTGCGATGCCCTCCACCAAGTTGCTTGCTCCTGAGTCCCGAGGCATTTTGGGGACATTAAGGATATAGAGGTGCAGAGGGCCTCTGAGTTCGTCTCACAATCTTGGAGTGCGACGAATGACAAAGTCATTCACGAGCATACGATTAGTGATAACATACTCCTGGGTAGTATGTTTTCCAGCTCCTCCTCTATCGTATGTCAACGAATTATGGATCGAGCAATAGAGCTGGGTAGAACAAATCGTCAACTCCGTGAGGCGAATGAAGAGCAACTGAAGGTGATCTAGGCCAAGGATGAAGAGCTGAAGCGAGCAACTCAGAAAGATAAGAGTACTCTGGACTCTGAGAAGGATGCTCTTGATACTTGCAAGAGGCTTTAGTACACCAATCGCAATCTTGAAGAGCAGTTAAAGACAGCTACTGAAGGAATTGTTCGTCTCAATGCTGACAGGGCTCAAGAACGCCAGGAGTATATTGACAAGGTGGATCGAATTCTTGAACTCGAGAAGGAGAAAGCTCAGCTTCAGGTTAATGTGCAGTGTCAATACACTGATGATGATCTGGCAGAGCAGGTGCCTGACGCATCGAACTTTAGATTCATCTGCTCCTATAGTGAATGCATTTGGATTATCCACCGAGAGGAGGAAAGAGGGCAAAAAGTTTCTGATCTGATGAAGAAGGAGTTCTTGGATTATGTCAGAGTTAATCCGCTGAATAGGTTTCAGCCTCTTCCTCTGGCTGATCTAGCACAATTCGGGATAGACTTAGGGGTTTTTAGAGAGGGTTACACCATTATCAAACCCCCAGGTCAACTCGTGGATGATTCAGATGAAGAGACCGTTGAAGCTCCTGCATCTGCTTCGGGAGTTGCTGCAGCCGCTAAAGCCTCTCTTGAACAGGGTCGTCAAGAGCGGGAGGATGTGATCGCGATGTCGTATATCAAGACCCCTCCGGGCACTGAAGCGGCACTCTCTGAGGTTCAATAACTGATGCTGCTGCTAGTGATACTCCTACTGCTGATTAGAGCTTCTTTTGTTTGCCCGATGCCTTATCTGTTTTAGGCATCAGTTTTGCTATCTTTTGCTGCTTTTTTTAATTTCTTTCCTTTTTTGTTATCGTTGGATGTATTTGATTTTTATCTAGTTGTTTGCCGAACATTTTTAAGGAATGAAATGATCTTCCCGTCTACCTGTGTATATTGATTATTCATTTTATATGGTGCTCGTATCGCTCTTTACTTTTCAGTATTCGCAAAATAGCCTATTAGGTTGTAACGAGTAGTCACTCTTACGTCGGGCGCCAAACTGGGATTGTGTGCTATGCTATCCATATGGAGCGTGTAATAGGCTGCCGTTGGATGAGCGTTTAAAGCATTATCCCGAGCTTCTTTGGAGGGTAAGGTATGCTATCCTGTGGAGCGCGTACTACGTCCGTTAGGATGAGCATTTTATACACTGTCGGCCCATAGGTGTGGAATTTTATGGTCGTCATGCTTGATTCTCGTTTGGGATGTGTTAGGTCTCTAGCACCGTAACATATCCTCTCAAGAAGTGCATGTTTCAAGATGCTTCACTCTTGTTTAGGACATTTTTTGTCTCTGACACCATTATGTCGATGTTCAAGGAGCATGCTCGACGTAGAGTGCATTTGACCAGAAAAGCCACGTTCAAGCAATTTCAGATAGACTGTAACCCTTTTTCATGAAAAAAGATTGTCTTTCACATTTCATTCGCCGTTGGCGTAACCAAATGTAAATCATACATCCATTATTGATAAAATTTCTTTGGATGAGCAGCATTCCATGTGTACGAGGAAGGTATCCTATCCAGGTCTTCTAAATCACAAATTCCATTTGACCAACTTTGCGAGACACGAAACGGTCCTTCCCATCCGGGTCCGAACGTTCCAGGCGGAGTGGATAGGATCTTTCGTTACACCAGATTGCCTTCTTGGAAACTTCTCTTCTTGACTTCCGAATTGTAATACCGGGTAGCGTATTGTTTGTATGTCGCGTTGCGTAGTTCTGCAGCGGCTCGCCTTTCTTCAAGGAAGTCCTTTTCTATAGAGATAGCTTCATTATTTTCTTCCTCGTCGTACATACAAACACGCCATGTGGGATTTTATACTCGACTGGTACCATTGCTTCGGTTCCGTACTCTATCGTGAATGGAGTTTCACTAGTACTTGTTCTGAATGACGTTCGGTATGACCACAATAGTTCCGGGAGTTCTTCCGACCAACTTCCCTTCTTTTCTGTCAAACGGAGCTTCAATGTTTGCTTGATGATTTTGTTGATTGCTTCAACCTGACCTTTTGACTGTGGATGATAGGGCGTTGAGTAATACTTTTTTATTTTCCAAGTATCACAGAACTCTCGGATCTTCTTTCCATAGAACTCTGGTTCGTTATCTGTTATGATTGATCGAGGTATGCCGAATCTACAGATCAAGTTCTTCCAGATGATGTTGATCATCTTCTCCTGTGTCACCGTCACTAGAGATTCAGCTTCTGCCCATTTAGTATAATAATCTACGACAACCACCGCAAACCTCACACTTTCTTTCCTAGATTGGAATGGTCCGATGATGTCGATGCCCCATTTAGCAAATGGCCATGGACTGTACACCGCCTTCATCTCCTATGGAGGAATGTTTATGCTAGAAGCGAACATTTGACATTTGCAGCAATTTTCGCAAATGAGATTGCATCTTCTTTCAAGGTGGGTAAGTAGTACCCCTGCCTCATAGTTTTGTGCGCTAGTGCTCGTCCTGCAGTATGGCTTCCGCATATGCCTTCGTGGATTTCCTCGATAATTTCCAATCCCTGCTTCTGTGATACACATTTGAGTAGGGGTGATGAAAGTCCTCTCTTGTATAGCTGGTCATCGATCATTACGTAATGAGCTGCCTGTTTGACCAGTCGAGCTACTGTCCAGGAATCTTCAGGTTGCTTACCGCTAGTCAGGTATTTCACTAGACTAGCTCTCCAGTCATCATTATCCAACTCGTCCACCTCCTGCCCCCCATTCAACTCTTGATTCATTTTATAATCGAAGGTCGAAGGATTATCAAGTTTGGTGATGTTGACTTCTGAAATCTCTGTTGCCCCTGGCTTGATGCTAACCTGGCCGGTGCGTCGGCTTGCATGTTTTCTAATCAAGGTATCTGTTCGATATAGACTTGTTGAAACATGTTCATCAGATGATCTACTATTTTTTGATATAGTATCATCTGTTCATCTTTAGCCTCAAATTCTCCTCGGACTTGTGACACGATTAGTTGTGAGTCACCGAAGATTTGCAATTTTCTGACTCCGATAGCCAACGCGAGTCTGAGTCTAGCTATTAGCGCTTAGTATTCTGCTTCATTGTTTGTTGCCAGGAAAGTGAATTAAATGGCTGATGTAAACACTTGGTGGTCGGGGCTTATTAACACTACTCCTGCCCCTACAATGTAGTTGTCGACTATCCGTCCATGTACAAGTGCCACGGATGTTCGCAGTCCTTCGTTAAATCCGGTGAGTAAGTTAACTCTACAATAAAGTCGGCCAGAGCCTGTCCTTTGATTGTTGTCCGCATTGCGTACGTAATGCTGAACTGACTAATCTCGAGTGACCATTTTAGCATTCTTCCTACTGTATCTGGAATGGAGAATTTATCTCAGTGGGAACGTAGTGAGTACCTCTACTTGGTGATCGTAGAAGTACGACCGCAATTTTCTGGTGCTCATGACCAAGGCATACACGAGCTTCTCGGTTGGAGAATACAATATTTCTACCTCATGCAGAGCTTGACTCACATAGTAGATTGGGGAATGGAATTGGCCATCCGCACGTACAAGTACTGAACTTATTGCTACATCTGATGCTGCGAGGTAGAGGTACAATTTTTCGCCAGGCACTGGCTTGGATAGAATTTGTGTGTTGCTCAGATATTCTTTGATTTAATCAAATGCTTTCTGGAAGTCGTCGGTCCACACAAAATAATTTTTCTTCCTCTTCATGGCCTCGAAAAATGGCCTGCACTTATCTCCAAAATGTGAGATAAAGCGATTCAGCGCCGCTAGATATCCTATCAGACGTTGAGTCTTTCAGACTGAATCAGGTGGCTTCATGTCGATAATGTCTTTGACTTTCGTCGGGTTCACTTCAATTCCGCGCTGACTCACTAAATGTCCCAAGAACTTTCCCGAGTGAATCCCGAAGCTGCTTTTCTTGGGATTGAGTTTCATGTTGTAGGCGTGCAGTATTTCAAATGATTGAGCAAGATGTTCGAGATGATCCTCCTTGCGTAAGCTTTTCACGAAGATATCGTCCACATAGACTGATTAGGGTCATAATTGCATGATTTTACATCCATTTCTCTATGGTTTTGATGTGCTTATATTCATATTTGACCCTATTATGCTATACTTTGTGCATTTAACCCTGTTTGGCTAGAAAGTTGTGTTTTGTAGTGAAAACGAGCAAAACTTGCAAGAAACGAGCATGTTCGTAAAAATCCAAATCTCTTGAGTTGATCCAATGGAAGAAAATGATATACCATGTTGAAGAGCTCAAAGAGAGGGTCGCAACGGATGAAGAATCGAGTCAATTGGAGCTCTAGAACTCAAGATATGACAAAAATGAGGAAGTCGAGCATCGATCGACACTAAGTGTCTTGATCGGCAGCCAAGGCCTCCAAATCGGAAGCCCAGCTCGGCAGCTCGCGTGTCTCGTCCTTGGATCGGCAGCAAGCAGGTCGCGCATGGAAAGTATCGATCATCCTCGGCAGTCCGCTTCACCAGATCGGCAGCGGAGGCGATCTCGCGACCAAGCTGCCGATCAAGATCGGCAGTCTATTGTGTCAAATCGGCAGCCTTGCTGATTTTTGGATTTCAAGGTTATTTTCGTATTTTTGCGCGTTTTAATGATGGGCATCTTGGTAAATGATCAAATGGTACTATATATACTTCCATCTCAGATTTCCAAGGACATTATTCCTCACATTCCACACATCATCATTCACTTTCTAGATTTTTAGAAGTTAGAGGTAGTTACTAGTTGGGTTCATTAGATTTCTTCCTACGATTTCTTCGATTACTTTTGATCTACAGTTCGGATAGTCGATCCATTTTTTCCTGCACTCTCTTCTTATCAAGAGCTACATTTTGACAGATCGAATTGTATTTTTCATTGGCAGATCATTAGATAGAATTTCAAGGTAATTAGTATCTTTACCATTTCTCTTGTAATAGGTAAGATTTTACTATTTCTCTTTAAATTCATTGTCATGAGGATTGTAGTTAGCTTAATTGTTCAATTGTTGTCCAAATTAGCCATGGGCTAATACCCTTTTGCACTGGTGTATGATTCCTATAGAGTAATGTGGTGTAATGTTGATCTTATGATTGCTATGACTTGTTGGATAATTAATTCTCTATATTGATTATATGTATGAATACTTGGTATGCTTAATTGATCATTAGGGCCATTATGGAAGTAGCAACATATGAGAATTGAGCTCTTTTCCTTAATATTCTATTCATAAGGCCATATGCATGCTAGGTGTTTGATGAAATTCCTAGGATAATGAGAATTACTCTTAGTGAATAGGCACTACAATTGGAACTTTAATGTGTGATTAGGGAAACCTATGCATGTTGATGAGGCTTAGCCTAATTGATTGTCCAATAGCTCATTGCATGATTAAGTGATACAATACCATGTGAAACATAGGATAGTACACTAATGCATATCCTCTCCACTTGCTCACTTTGCACAAAAGTGATAGGTAGTTTACTTTTCTTGACAAGCCAAGTAGACATAGAACCATTCCACTTTTCTTGCTTTAGTTGAGTTTCGAATTTGAACAACAACCATACCTTGCAATCTCCCATCTCCCTGAGTTCGATAAATAAACTTGGTCATCTTGCCACGACAATAACGATCATGTGCACTTGCGTGTAGACACCATTTGGGCAAACATAGGCTTCGATTGAATTGCCGATATGCTCGTTAAAAATCTTATTTACCAGTCTTTGATAAGTGGCCCTGGGGTTAATCAAGCCAAACGACATTCTATCCCAACAATAAAGATTTTTGTTGGTATAAAATGTAGTGTGTTCCTGATCGTCTGGATGTAAAGCGATCTGGTGGTATCCTGCGAAGGCATCCATGAATGTCATAAACTCATGACTGACGGTTTTATCAACCAGATGATCAATGTGAGGAAGTGGAAAATTGTCCTTCGGAAAAGACGCGTTCAAATAAGTGAAGTCGATACAAAGCCTCCATGTACCGTTGGGTTTACGAACAAGGACTGGGTTCGCAACCCATTGTGGGCACAATGCTTCATGTATCAACTTGTTATCCAGCAACTTTTCAACCTCCACCGTCAGTGCTTCATAGTTTTCTTGACCGAACTTTCATCTTTTCTGGCAAATTGGCCGGTGTGCTAGATCGATATTGAGACGATGACAGGCGTATTTAGTTGGAATCCCTATCATGTCTGAGTGAGACCATGAAAATACATTCAGATTCTTTCTCAAAAATTTGAGCATCCTTGACCGGTATGGCTCTGGTAGTTTATATCTTATGTAGAGTTCGAGATCTTCTTTGTCCGGATAAGCTTTAACGGCCGTCAATTCTTCCATTGGTGTAGCACGTTTTCGCTTCTCCTTCCATCTTGGATCAAAAATTGGCCCATCGATATTTAGCTCATTTTCAATTTCCATCGGTTCGCAGTCCAAACTGGGTTCGAAATCTTGGTTGAGTAGACATTCGTCCGATTGTTCACCGTTGAAGTACCTCTCAGACGCTGTTTCGGCCAGGGTTGGCAATCTGGGTTTGGAATTTTGGCTGAGTGGATACTCGTCCGGTTGTTCACCATTCCCCTCAGGCGCTAACTCCACCAGGATTGTTGTGTCTCGATTATGTTCTGCCCTTGGTACGTTTTCTGAATGTTCGACCTCCATTGGTACTACTTTGTCTTGTGAAGTAGCCAACTTCTTGGGTCCCAGTTCAGTTCGTACGGGAGAACTTTCAATTACATGTATATGCGAATCCGACGGCTTTACTTGAAGTAAGCATTCACGGGCTTTCTTTTGATCGCCTTTTATTGTACCAGCGCCATTTGGTGTTGGGAATTTTAGACAATAGTAGTAAGTCGAACAGGCAGCTTTAAACATGTGCAAAAAGGTTCAGCCAATGAACCCGTTGTAGGAAGATGACTGGTCTACAACAAGGAAATCTACCTGCCTGGTCAGCCTCCTATCGGGATCGTCGACCGATACAAGTTCCACAGACAAATGTATAGTACCTAGGGGAATAGTAATAGCCTCCCCGAATCCTATGATTTTGTGATTACAGTTTTCAATGTATGATCTGAAGTCCCCTATCTGGTCCAAAGTGCTCTTGAATAGTATGTTCGTGTAGGCTCCTGTGTCGACCAGTAGTCTGTGAACTTTTACATTCATTATGTTCGGGCTTAAGACCAAGGAATCGTTATGTGGGGTCATGATACCCTCCAAGTCCTTCTGTGAGAAAGTTAATTCTGCAGTAGGCCTAGTTGAGGGTCCTGCACTAGTATCCTTTATTTGGTCAATGGCGCGAAGTTCCGCCTTCTTCTGCCTCTTCGACGGAGGTGGCCTTCCATCTGTACATCCACCAGCATGGCCAACCTATGGTTCTATCACTAAAATTTCCCTCACCGGTCCCGGCTAAGGGGGTGGTGCTCGCCGATACGGCCGATTCTTCTGTCTCAGCCTTTCTTCCTCGTTTTCACTGTTATCTTCTTCTGCCCCAACATTGGGCGTCCGCGGTCTTTTTCCAGGGGCTTTCTTCACAAATTCAGACAATTTGCCCTCCTCGTAGAACTTCCACAATTTCCTGAGCAAGTCCTTGCACTAGCTAGTGTAATGTCCCATTGTTTGATGGAAGGCGCAAAATCTGCCCGAAGTCACCTTCTTCGGATTCACCTTGATTCTTCTTAGTGACAGTAACACCCCCTTTCCATTGACCGCGTTGTACACCTGGTCAATGGAGACCGCCAAGACCTGAATGAGCTTGTGCTTCAAACCGCCTCCTTCAAAAGGCTTAACATTTCCCGGGGTTTTATAACTGCTATCATCTCTCCTGGCAACCGCCTTCGGAGTCTCCATGCTTTCACCTAATGACTTTCTCAATACCTCCTGCATCGCCACGAATATTTCGGCCTTGTTCCGGAACTCTCCATAAGTCTTCGGACATGCAACACACATTTCCTTCCACAGATCGGATCCCTTCTTCAGCCCTGCCATTGCGGCGATCACTTTCGTGTCTTCACTTACTGGCTCTCCTTTAACAAGAATTTTATCGAATCGCTTGAGAAATTTCTAATCTGATTCCTCAGCTTCCTGCGTAAGATTCGTCATCGATACTTTTGAGTGAAGCACGTTGCCATTCCCAAAAAGTGTGTTAAAAATTCCCGGCTCACCTGCACAAAAGAAGTTATCGATACCGGAGGCATCGCTGTAAACCACCGATGTGCGTGATCTCCAAGTGAGAGGAAAATTTTTGCATTGGGTGGCATTAGACGTGCCCAATGAGATCATATAATCTGTATACTTGGAGATGTGCACCGTCGGATCAGAGCTCCCCTTGTACAGATTCGTTACCTGGTATTGAATCTTCAGCTGAATGGGTACCGACAGAATTGCGGGTGAGAGTGGTGATAATGGGATCTGTAAAGATGACTCGCCCTCCGGGCGTAGAGACACTTTGGCCTGAAGGTCTTTGATGACTTTCTTCATTGATAGTAAGATTCCATCCGAAGTCTCAGTCCGAGGAAGTGGAGGTCGTTCCTCTCGCACAGGGCGAGCGGAGCAGGATGCTCGGTCGCTTGGATGAGACTTAACTGGAACCTTTGTAGCCTTTTGTGCACCTTCAGGCCCCAACCGTTCCAACGCTGACCACCGCAGCCGTTCACAAACCGACTGCTGCTTTCCTGGATCTATTTCTTGTATATGACTTGGATGATGGGACATCGACACGGGTTACCCGTGTGATCTGTTGTCCCGTCGCTCCGGTTGTCTGCTCCGCGGACTGCTATGACTAGACTCATCCACCACACTCCATGTATGTCTGCTCCGCGGGCCTAACCAATCAGTTATCTTCTGCTTCCCTCGTTCCTCTCGTCTTCTTTGTTGCTCGCTGTCAGCCTCGATCTTGGGTTGACGCTGAACAGTCTGTTCAAGAAGAGGTTCCGGTTCAGGTCGTATCCCGGTAGGACCGGCGGCTCCCTATTATTGTTACTTCAACACCCTGTAAAGTGCTGTCATACGAGAGATATCTTTAGGACTCTGTAGGAATGGGAGAAGTTCAGATAACCCTTGCATGTAATTTTATCCCACTTGGGCAGCCGGGACTCCAGTATGTTCCACTTGTGGTCTATTAATCGCCGCATCCTGAATCGCCGCTTACGAGAGATGTCTCATGTTCTGATGATTGTTGTTCCTCCCGTGTGACGTTACCCTCGGTTGAGAAACTTCCCTTGATATTTTATGTAATGTCAGCTCCTTTCCACTTAGCAGGTAAACAGGTGAAATAACAGGTGAGTAGGTGAGTAGGCGAGCAGGTGAGCAGACGAGCAGGTGAGCAGATGGCGACCAGCTGAGCAGGTGGCGACCAGGCAATGTAATTTCTTCCTGAGGAGGCGACCATCTAGATGTCCTTCAAGCGAGCAGCTTAAAGGATTTCTTAAGAGCAAACGGCAAATAGGTATAAGAATTTCTTCAGAATTCAAATCTTGAAATGTTTACTCCTGTGACTTGTAAATCCACCAAGCGAAGGTTCAAGTGGCCCTCCTTCTAGCGCCAAACTATTAATGAAATCTTCGCAAAATAGTCTTCTATGTGACTTTTAACTAGATTTCACTAACATTACATCGAATTAAGCTCACTAGAATTTGTTATGTCCGAATTCTGGAAAGATTTTTTGCAGAGCTTTACTAAGGCAGCGAAAATATCCCATTTATTCTGAAAAATGGTCTATTTACAGGCAAAAACACAAGCAGGTGGTGGCAGGGATGTTTCCATGCTTCATAGGGTTCTTACACGTGTCCCTTACATGTTAAATGTGATAATTACAATAAGAAATCGGCCAAAAATGATGAAAACACCGTTCTGGCGATCAGGTATGAATGCGGCAAGCAGCTGGTTATAAACACAATAGGAGGCGAGCAACAGCTTGGGCGAGCAGGTGAGCTGCTCGTCTCTTCCTTGAATTACACTACCTGCTCGCCACCTGTTGGTCATAGGTGGCGAGCAGCTCATTGGGGGCGAGCAGGTACAGCTGCTCGCCTCCTTTGAACATGTGCTGCTGCTTTCCTATCTCTTATTCTTCATGTGATTCTTTCATCTTCTTTGTTGATTTTCACTTGTTCCAGCTGCATCTTGGCTTCATTATTATGATCCTCCTGTCTTGGATTAATTCCCTTGGGACAGGTCACCTGGGATTAAGTTTTGATTACTTCCTTGAACACTCGGATTAACTTATTTCATTAACACATGTGGGGGTCTCTAATTTTAATTTGTATTTAGCGACCATCAGCAGACATAAATTGCTCGTTAATTCTCCAATTTGAATCAATAGTCAAAATCGATCGCTAATACCAATAATTAGTAATGGATTTTGAGGTGGTCCCTAAATTCGATCGCTAAAATGCACGTCTTTTGTTGTGTGAGTTTTTAGTAGGGTAAATTTTAATTTTATGATATATGTAAAAAAAATAAAAGTAAGATATATATTAAATGGAGTAAAAATGTAATAATATTTAATTGATATATTTTATTGGTTAATTTAGAATGATATATGATTAGAATAGATATTGGGTTTTATTTATCCTTGACATCTAACTTTTTCTCCATTTCAGTTTATCTTTAAATATTTTTTATGCCTTAAGTCCTGTATGCACCAGGTGCAACATGCAATCCAAGTTCATCTTTAAAAAATTGAACAAAATATTACTAAAAAGTTACAAATGTTATTACTGAAAAGTGTATATTTAATGGTGTAACTTTTTAGTAATAATTTGTGTAACTTTTCAATAATAAATAGTGTAACTATTTAAAAATACACTTGAGTTGTACGGTGCACCTGATGCACAAGAGACTTACTATACATTTTTTATTATATGAATGTAAAATAAATGAGATTTTTATATTTATTGTTTTATAATTAAAAAAATTGTTTCTAAGACCACCTGTTCATTGATTTCTGGATTCTACTAGTATATATGTGTGTAGAGTGCTTCTCCTGTGCACAAGAGTGCATGGTATGCACCTTAATTTTTACTATTTCCAATCCAATTTTATTTTTGCCAAAAAATTCATAAACATATATATACATACGTAAATACTCATGAAAGCTAACCAGTTACGATGGCGGTGAGATTTGAAGCATCAATTTCTAGAGTAACATGTTCAGCAGTTGACAACAGACACATACTATCACAATACTGAATTTGTTCATGAAAACATCATTTTTAACTACCACAATACTGAATAGATGCAATGACACAATCAAATGTCAACTTTGACAAGAGACACATGCTTAATGCAATCAACCTAAGCAATGTATAATACCAAAAAATAATTTATAATATTGAAAGAATAATTTAGAAATAAATAATTAATAAACGAGTAATACTCAAAAAACAATTTATAATACATAAAGAACAACTAATTATACCCAATGGAAAATTTATAAATGAATAATTGATAAATGAATAAACCCAAAGAATAATTTATAATACCTAAAGAACAAATTATAATACTCAAAGAACAATATATAATACTCAAATAATAATTTATAATATCCAAAGAATAATTTATAAGTGAAAATTTAATAAATAAATCGAGTAATACTCAAAGAACAATTTATAATACCCAAAGAACATCTTATAATACCCAAAGAACAATTTATGATACTCATAGAACAATTGCTTAATTTTTCCATGAGTTATTTGGATCTTCTTTTTAGTTTAATTATTTACTTTTTCTTGCGGTATTGTGAGTTGGTCTTGGGGTATTATACATTATTCTTGGGGTATTGTGATTTGTTCTTCGGGTATTGAGAATTGTTCTTGGGGTATTGCGAGTTGGTCTTGGGGTATTATAAATTATTATTGGGATATTGTGATTTGTTCTTCTGGTATTGTGATTTGTTCTTCGTGTATTGAGAATTGTTCTTGGGGTATTCACTTAGACTTGTTCTTGGGTATTGTAAGTTTGTCTTGGAGTATTTACTTATACTTATTCTTGTGGTATTGTGACTTGTTCATGGAGTATTGTAAGTTGTTTTTGTCGTATTGTATGTTGTTATTGGGGTATTTTTGTATAGAGTTGTTCTTGGGGTATTGTGAATTGTTCTTGGGGTATCATAATTTGTTCTTGGGGTATAATAATTTGTTCTTTGGGTTTTATAAATTTATAAAATTATAAAATAATAAGTTTAGCCCATATATTTTTTTAGAGGGATTTTATATATTATTATATATGCGTTAATTATTTGACCACAACAACTGGAAAGAAGCACGAAAATTGATTATTAATATCACATTTCCAAAGAATAAATTGAAAATGTGATTATAATATCACATTTCAAATTTATCATTCTCCATAGAGAGTTTCCCTCAAGACTCGATTGCAATTAAGGGAAGAGTTGAGTTATTCATTGACAAATTGTCATCAAAATCTTTGACAAAATTTATATTATTCAAAGCTAATTTGAACTGTATATCGAGCAGCTCGAAATGTATGCACGAGTCGTTGGGAACGTTCACTTCGTCTTCACCTCGAGAGGGTAAGTAACAATGGCATGATGCCTTAGTGATGATTTATAGTTGTATAGTTGTATAGAGGTATGCTTTGGTATATTTTGTAGAGGAAATGAGCTTGCTTTTACAGATATACATCTTAACCTTTATATATGACGGACAATGTTGGACTAACCTTTTGAGTATTGAGCAAACATGCATGTTTTGGCCGGAATAGTCCTGTGTTTGGGGGATTGACTATTTAGTCACCTAAACCAAACATACCCTAAGAGCAATTCCTTAATACCCAAAGAACAAAGAGCAAAACTTGGGTAGAAATTTCTACCGTAAAAATTATTAAATATAAAAAAATAAAATGGTAAACCACGCGCGCCCCCACCCTCGCGAGACACGCCAAGTCATCAACAGCATACCAATTATACTAATTCCCTCCCCTCTCACTCCACCCCCACCAAACTCACTCCAAGACAGTTACCTTCCCCACCCCACACCCCATCCCAACCAAACTCACGCCATTTATATTTAATATTATAAATATTTAATAGCATACTACATTTAATATTATATTACAAATAAATATTTATACATATAGTAACACACATTTATTTTTACAGTAACATACATTTACTCTTATAGTAACATACATTTGTCTCCCAATTTGTGTTATTATATGGGCAAATGTGTATTACTATAAAGACAAAATATATTTTTATGAGAATAAATATGTGTTTTTTAATTTATTCATCAACCATTTAAATCTAGGTATATTGTTTCATGTAATACATATGTTATTATATGAAAAAAATAATTACTTCTATAAAAATAAATGAATATTTGTCAACAGTTAATATTTGTTCTTATAGTAACACACATTTTGCTCTTGCATTATGTGAAAAATTATTTATTCTATAAAAATAATTAAATATATATAAAAATACCAATATTTTATAAGATAGTAACACACATTTGCTCTAATAGTAACACACATTTGTCTCCCATTTTGTGTTACTATATGGGCAAATATGTGTTACTATGAGCAAAATATAGTTTTCTGATAATAAATATGTGTTACTTAATTCATTCATCATCCCTTTAAATCTAGGTATATTATTTCATGTAATACACATGTTATTATATGAAAAAATTTATTATTTCTATAAAAATAAATAATTATTTGTGAATAATCAATATTTGTTTTTATAGTAACACACATTTTGCTCCTGATTTATGTGAAAAATTATTTATTCTATAAAAATAAATGAATATATGTAAAATAACAACATTTTATAAGATAGTAAAATATATTTGCTCTAATAGTAATACACATTTGTCTCCCTTTTTGTGTTACTATATTGAGAAAATATAATTTTATGAGAATAAATATGTATTTCTTTATTTATTCGTCATCCCTTTAAATCTAGGTATATTGTTTCATGTAATAAATATGTTATTATATAAAAAAATATAATTATTTCTATAAAAGTAAATAAATATTTGTGAATAATTAATATTTGTTCATATAGTAACACACATTTTGGTCCTGCATTGTGTGAAAAATTATTTATTCTTTAAAAATAAATAAATATATGTAAAATAACAATATTTTATAATATAGTAACACATATTTTCTCTAATAGTAGCACACATTTGTCTCCCAATTTGTGTTACTATATGGGCAAATGTGTGTTACTATATGAGCAAAATATTTTTTATGATAATAAATATGTGTTTCTTAATTTATTCATCATCCCTTAAAATTTAGGTATATTGTTTCTTGTAATACATATGTTATTATATGAAAAAAATAATTATTTCTATAAAAGTAAGTAAATATATATTTGTGAATAATCAATATTTATTCTTATAGTAACATACATTTTGTTCTTACATTATGTGAAAAATTATTTATTCTAAAAACTAATAAATGCATGTAAAATAACAATATTTTATAAGATAGTAACACACATTTGTTCTAATAGTAACACATGTTTGCCCTCCAATTTGTGTTATTTTATGGGCAAATATATACTATTTGAGCAAATGTATGTTACTTTACTAATATAAATTGAAAACAAGTTTTTAAATTTATTATATATTATTATTTAATTTATTTTTAAATTTATAATAATTAACAAATAATAATAAAATTAAAATATTTCAAAAACATTACCTGGCATCTGTGTTGCATAGGTGCGGGGGAGCGGGTGCGGGTGCGGGTGCGATAGGATATGGGTGCGGGGATTCTATTTTTTAAAAATTTCAGGGTGCGATACGGCAAGGATACGTTTATATATTAATATTTTATTATATTGTCCCAATAACATATTTACAGTTATTATAATAACAATCATTCAAATATCATCATTAATTTAATATAAGTCATCATCCTAAAACAAGTCTTGCAATTTAAGTCATTAAATAACAAAGTCTAGATGAAATTCAAATACACATTACAAAGTTCAAATGTAATTCAAATAACACATAACATAATCAAGCTAATCGGATTATCAATTATCACTATTTGGTTCATCACCAAATAAAACAGCCTGATCTTTTTAATAAATGATTCCTCAACCTTGAATAAGACCCAGTGTACAAACCACCACAATAAGAACACTTAAATTTTGAATTTCCACCCCCTTTACCAAGTTTTGTTTGCTTCACTACGTATTTCCACAAAGGCCAATTCTCATTAACATCGTTCATCTCTTTATCAATTGTATCATCATCACCATCAACATTAATAGAATTTGATGAAGCCATCTAGACAAATTTCCTAAAAAATTATCAAAATATAAATCACATCAATAACATATCAATTATTAAGAAAAAGAATGTTCAGGGAATACCATATCAATTATACAGCTTAATAAAGAAATATTCCAAAATATTTTTAAAAAGTTCATAGCTTCACAATAACACAATCACGTAGCAATAATCAGTAGAAGGTAGCATCGATTATAAATTTATCACACATTAAGCAAGAAAAATAAGTAATTAGTAAGCCCTAAATTTTTTTCACTAAAATGATTGAGGAAGAAAACACCTACCTGTTACTGTTAGCGCCTGTGCATCGTCCGTCGTTCCTCCACCGTGGCGTTCGACCGTCGCTCCGTCGCCGATGGATGGAGCAGATTCATCAATAATGGCGTGAAAGAAAAGGAAGAAAATGAAAGGGCAGTAGGCAGTAGGACTGTTAGAGCCTGTGCATCGTCCATCGTTCCTCCACTGTGGCGTTCAGCCGTCGCTCCGTCGCCGATGGATGGAGCAGATTCGTCGATAATGGCGTGAAACGGTGAAAGAAAAGGAAGAAAATGAAAGGAAGTAGGCTGTAGGCTGTAGGGCACGCAGGCTTTAGTTTTGATATTTTATTTTATTAATTAATAATATTAATTTAATTTTACTTTTTAAAAATTGCAAAAAAGCCCTAAATTTAATTTACTTTGCAAAACATACCCCGCCGCACCCTCGCGTATCGGATACGCCTACATAAACGTATCCGATACGCGAATCCAAATTTTTTTTTAAATTTTTTCAGGGATACGCCACGTGGCGTATCCCGTGCGAATCCCACGCGAATCGCACCCGCACCCGCACCCGTTGCGTATCCGATACTGAATAGGTAGTTTTTTTGAAGAATCTGTGCATTATAGCCTGGCATTAAGCATGTGTGTGGACAGGGGCGCAAGGGGATGGGTGGGGGTGTGGAAAGGGAGAATGTGGAATTAACCCTGGGAAATACCATGCATGCGAATGTTGATTGGTAATGCAGAGGAACGTGACTTAAAAAAAGAATTTAACCTATTTTCAGTAATTTTTACGATATAAATTTTTATATAAGTTTTTGTCAAGAACAAATGTTTGCAATATCCCAAAAATAACTTAATATATCAAAAAATACACAGTGCGTTGTGTAGTGTGTATGTCTGTAAAAAATAAATTAAATTTAAAATTGAAGTAAAATCTAAGTGCATAGTATGCACTTGGATGCACAGGAGTTTTTGTGGGATGTATATATATACATATATGTAGAGTATATATATACAAATATAGTTGAATAATGGAACATGATTGGATAATGTTTTGAGCTGTTTTGGGGCTTGCGTGTTCATGTTCGTGCACACGTGCAAACTAAACAAAGTCATGCTATTATATTTAATTATATCCTTCTACATTATTTTCTGATGGATTATAATAGTGACAAAAAATTCTAAGAATCTGGGTTGAGGTATACACAATTTCTTTATTGAAAAAATATTATATATGTATAATAGTAATATTATATATATAATATATAATATTATTCACATCAGGGGATGTAGTCATACTCATAATTCACATCCAGAAAAAATAATGTTCCCTGCATCATCATTCTTTCTTTTGTTTTTATTGACCAAATATTATATATGGTGACAAGATCGACGTTACGTTGCACTACAATGAAGGATCTGAGTGTCTAAATATGGTCTTATTAGCTAGCTTTTTATTATTTTATTATTATGTTGTGTTTGGACGAAAAATTTGAGCTTTATATCTAAATTATTTTATATATATGGATAAGATATTTAAGAGAATGAATTTTAAATATTAAGTTTTAATTTTATAGTAGAAATTACAAAAAAAAAAAAAAGCTTTTTTTTATGTACGAACTCTTTTTTGTCTACAAATATTAAAAAAAAAAAATCTTTTAACTTTTTTTAAAAATAAGTGACAAATATATTTTTAATTTTTATTCCTTATATTTTATTTATCTTCTTACCCCTAATCTTTTTTCTATTTCCTTTCTTACACTAAATGATATATTAGTTTGAAAAATAAAATTTGAAATATGCATTACTTGATTGACATTTTTTAAAATTTTTATTATCTCTTAAAGGTTGGAGTCCTGTTCGATTTTCAAAAATATCAATTCCAATAAAATTTTCTTGACGTAATCGATTTGGAATTACTTTTTAGATATTTTTACTTAAAAAATACTATGCATATATAAAATTTGGTTGACGTTATCTTTTTAATTTTTATTACTAAAAAAACTACAGAGTAATATTTTAGAAAGTCAAAAATCAGACCAAATTTTTAAGAATTATCATTTTCAACAGTATTTTTTGACGGAGTTGAGTCTAAATGATTTTTTAGGTTCCTTTAAACCTAGAAAAAATTTAAAAGATACATGATTATAACTAACATTATCTTTTTAATTTTTAAGGATTAAATAAGTATTCTTGAAAAGTGGGAGCCCTGTAAAATAAAAAAAATAGCATTTGCAGTAAATTTTTTGTGACGGAGTTGGGTTGTAACTTTTTTTAGGTTATTTTTACCAAAAAAATACGAATATATGAAATTTTTATTTAGGTTGTATTTTTTATCTATATTAGTATAAAAATAGTATTTTGAAAGATCGGAGGTCAGTCTATATTTATTAAAAATATCATTCTCAATAATATTTTTTGACGGAATGTTGTCGCAATGACTTTTTAGGTTCTTTTAACCATAAAAATATAAAAGATAGGATTTATTATATACAAGGGCTCACTTGGGACCCAATACACAATGTAGGGCTCAAACTTTTAAAAGTATCAAAGATGGGCTAATTTAATACAAACAAGGGCTAATTTGTAATAGTACAACCAAATCTCCTCACTGATCAATTTTGTCTAAAAGTACAACATTTGCAGGTTCTACCTCAGCCGTCTTCCTCTAGTTTCTAGGTCATACAACTAAGAAATTAATTCACATGCATTACCTAATGGGTTCTGAATTCAAATTTGAAAATTTGAATTTCCATTCTCTTCTTCCTGTCCTGCTCTTCTTCGGAAACCGATGGTACAAAAATTTCCGGCCACTCGTCTAAACCGATTTCTACATCCTGTTGATTTTCCGGCAAACATACTCTATTTATTTGTACATTTTTAGCTCTTTCCGGCGAGTTCCGGCGCCACCATGCACCCTCCCGTCACTAAACCGGGGAACAGGACAAGGGACACCTCTCTTACACTGAAGAAGTCAAAATACGCCAAAAAAGAAGAGAAAAAGAAGCCCATTACAAACCCGTGTCAAAAGGAATTGGCTAAAAAGGCGGACATGTTTTCCGAGTCGGCGGCGTTTACGATCTCTCCGCAACCGAGCAGTCTGCCTTTGCCGACGATTTCTTGACCCTAAAAGATACATGATTACGACTAACATTATATTTTTAATTTTAAGGATTAAATAAATAATCTTAAAAGGTCGGAACCTGGTTGAAGCCCGGTCGGATTTTTAAAAAAATAGTATTTTTAGTAAATTTTTTGTGACAGAGTTGTATCGGAAATTTTGTTTTGGTTATTTTTAACTAAAAAATACTATGCATATATAATATTTTGATTGACAATATCTTTTTTATTTTTATTTTTAAAATAACTAGTATTTGAAAAGTCGGAGATCAATTTAAATTTATTAAAGATATCATTCTAAGTAGTGTATTTGTTACGGAGTTTGGTTGGAATGATTTTTTAAGTTGCTTCTACAAAAAAAAATCATGTTTAGTGACAAAAATTATAGTGACAATTGATATTTTGTTATTAAAAACACACGTATAGTGACAAAACTTTATATTATGTTACATAATAACATAATTAGTGACAACTTTCTAAATTGTCAATATTTAATTGAATATTTAACACTAAAAATACATATATAGCTACAATAATTCTTTATGTTACAGAATAACATAATTAGTGACAATTTTGTATATTGTGAATATTTTATTTAATATGTGTCACTCAAAATACGTAAATAATGGCAATAATTCACTATGTTCTAAAAATCATAATTTTAAGTTAATTAATAACAACTTTCTATATTATATTTAAATATTTTTTCTTTAACATTTGTGACTAAAGCACACATATAGTGATATTACCTTACTATGTTACAAAATACGATAAATTTATCTTAATGAATGACAAATTAATAGATTTTTTATATTTTATTAAATATTTATCAGTAAAAGTATACATGCATATAGTAATAATGATTCAAATATTACAAAATATCATAAATTGCATAATTAGTAACAACTTGGTATATTATCATTATTTATTAACATTAAGAGTGTAAAGCGAACTACTAATGAAGGATTACAAGGATAAATAACCAAGGCTGAAAAGCTGGCTAGCGAGGAGGCTGAGAAGTTAGCCAACATGGAGGAGCTCGCTAGGAGCTCACCAGCATGGAGGCTGGGAAGCTAGCCCAGACGAAGGTAAGCTCGCCCAGACGAAGGTAAGCTAGTCCAGACGAAGGGAAGCTCGCCAAGGAGCTCGCCCATACCCGAGAGACCAAGCTGAAGTCCACCACCACACTACCCCGAGATGGCATAAGGCAATGGAGCTCGCAAAGGAGCTCGCCCACACTCATAGGGACCCAGCAAGAGTCCACCACTACATTGCTCTCGAAACAATACAAGACATCGAAACTCGCCTAGAAGCTCGCCGAGACTAGGGATGTTAGGCAACGTGTATGTAAGAAGCAAGTAGGTATGTAGTAGGACAAGCAGTGTAAAGGTAGCATGGTGGTCAACCAAGACAAGTGTTAAGGATACTTGTCGTCACCTAAGGCCATATAGGCCCACAAGGTACCACCACACACATGCCCACCAATAAATACGTCTCTATTATATAATTCTCTCTCCAACTGAATCACAATACACATTTACTTTCTCTCTCTAAGCTTTCACTTTCTCTCTCTATAATATCTATCCAATAACACAATTCTTGGATTATTGTTTGATAGGATTAATACGTTATAAAGCCACATAAACAAACACGATTAGTAAATTCTATCAACAATTTGGCGCTAGAGGAAGGGCCTGAACCTTCGATTTGATGTTCTTGAGAAAATATATACAAATTCAAGATGTATTTTCATGTATACCAGGAGAAGCTTGAAGACTGAATTTCCGCAACATATGGCATAAAAAAATTCATTGTAAAAGTTTGATAGCGGACGTGAAGTTGCAGGGAAGATGCATGTGTTTTGCTACAATTCAAAATTGCTATGCATCAATCGGAGGCAGGATCTGACCCGGCGGAGCGTCGCCACTGACCTCTATTCCTTTCCTTTCATTCATTTGGGCAGTCGGCGTAACTAATCAGATACGGATCCGAGACAGGCGAGGCAACGCCTCCTCCCGCCATCCGGTCCGGCGTACGTAATCAAGCAAACGAGACAACGCCGGCAGACACAGGATTGACCCTGACAGAGCAGTACCACCTTCGCTGGGAATCGGGTGATATGCGCCATCGCTGGAGTATCGAAGCCGGAAACTGTCGTGAATTTCGCCAGAAATCAGTCCCCCCTGTTATGCTTCGCACACACATCAACCGATTAAATGGCTGCCTGATTGAAAAATGTGTAGTAGACCGGTCAAAGTCAGTGGTCCACGGTCAAAGTCGGTAGTCCAAAGCTATTTCAGAGGCGGTTGAAGATTATCATCTGGAAATTAAGAGCTTTTCCCGCCCCCAAAATTGTGAAAGCTATTCGCTGAGACTGCTGCTCGTCGGCGACAGCTGCTCACCGTGACTTCTGTCCACCATGACTCTTGCTCGCCAGATGCTCACGCAAGGAGAGGTGTTCGCCTGCTAGAGGGAGCTGGTCGTCGATATTGGTACCTGTTCGCCCATTTTCAGAAGTTGTTCTCCGTTCGCCACCAAAACGAGTTATTCGCCCACGCACCTGCTCACTGGATGAGGATGTTGCTGTTCGCCCATAAGTAATAAAACGAAGGGCTGTTCGCCAAAATCCAAATGAAGTAATAACACCCTGCTGCTCGCCGCGAAGAGTTGCTCTTCTTCAAAAACTGCTCGCCGGCGTTCGCGCACACACCTGCTCACCTCTCTTTGGTGCTCGCCCATAGTGAGTTGTTCGCCAAGTGGAGCTGGTCGCCGCTCATCGACAAAGGAAGCTGTTCGCTACAGGACGCCTGCTCACCGCAACAGCAGCTCACCAACGACGCCTGCTCGCCTTAGAGCTGTTCGCCGCAAAATGAACCTGATCGCTCAAAGGGCTGTTTGCCCGTGAAGGCTGATCACCTCAGAAGTACCTGCTAACGTACTTGTTCATCATGAGTACCTGTTCGCATCTGAAAGAAGTTGTTCGTCCGAAAATCAAAGGGAGCTGTTCGCCATAGCCCATAAGTGGCTGCTCGCCTAAAGCCAAAACGGGTTGCCCGCCTAGAGTAGCTGATCACCCGTAAGAGTAGTTCACCGGTACGGCTGCTCGCCCGTGTCCGCGCACGCAGCCTGGCCTGCTCGCCGACGTCCACGCACACAGCCTGACCTGCTCGCTGGCGTTGCACACAGCCTACTCGCCGCCCGGGAGAGCTGCTCGCCCATATGAGATGCTCGCCACGCCACTCAAGAGATGTTCGCGTAAAAGTAGATGTTCGCTTGCGAAGCTCGTCGCGCGCGGAGTTGTTCGCCAGCATAGATGCTCACGCAAGGGGAGATGTTTGCCGTGTTGTCGCTCGATAAGGAGCTGTTCGCCCCTTCTACCTGTTCGTCGAAAGGGGCTGCTCGCGCCCTGCTCGTCGGTCAGGCTATGCGCGCCTAGTCGTGGCTTGGGTATTTGTTCGCTGATATGGAGTAATTGTTCATCCATGAGTACAACTATTGAAGAAAGCAGGGAAGAGTTCTCGTTCATTTTCTTAGTGGGGATGACCAATTCAAGCTATTCTATCAATCTGGGATTTAAAATCCCAAGCTAAGTCCAACTGCTTCTAAATAATTAAAAAAAAAAAGAGGAGGCGTAGATTTGGTTATTGATTGAAATCTTATATTTTGATTAATTCCACAGGCACTGCACGCGTCCATGATAATTTGAGGTGGTTGATCAAAGTGATTGGCGAAGGACCTATTCAAACAAGTTGATTGCCTATGAAAGAAAAATAAAAGAAAATCCACATCAGGCACTGCACTCGTCCATGATAATTTGAGGTGGTTGATCAAAGTGATTGGCGAAGGACCTATTCAAACAAGGTGATTTCCTATGAAAGAAAAATAAAAGAAAATCCACATCAGGTATTTTTTTATTCAATATTTAGGGCCCATTACGATTACATATTTCTTTGGGCTATTAAAGAATAATTGGGCAGGTTATATCTTAAGGCCTAATTGATCCTTTAATAATTTATTAATTATTAGTCTATCTCAAATAAATTAATTTTGGAAAGATAAAAATTAATTGTTTACAGTGTTGACAAGGCAAACTAACACAATTGGCTCCGGAATAATCACGAAGGCTTAGCAGGTCACCAGAGCTCGGTGAGGTGGAGGGTAGCTCGCCCAGACCCCCGAAGGCCTACAGCCAGATGGCCGATCGGACAGAGGAAGGAGAGCTCGCAAGGGAGCTCGCCTACATGGGGGCAGCCAGCCTTGGCAGCTCGCCCAAGAAGCTCGCCCTTGCCCCGAAGGGGATCTCACCGAGGTCCGTCGATCATGTAACCTCTGGAAATGGCACAAGGCAAAGGAGCTCGCCGGGTAGCTCGCCAAGCCCGAGAACTCGACCGGCGGGTGTATAGATAGGGTATGTACGTGTGGTAGAATGAAGCATTGGAAGGGGAGCAGTGTGAGGGACCAAGACGAAGGTTACGGACCTTCGTCAACACCGGAAGCCAAATAGGCTCGTAAGGTGCCACCTCACACTCGCACACCTATAAATAAGACCTCTCTTGTACTATTACGAAGGAATTGAATACAACCCTACTTTTACTTTCTCTCTCTAACCTCTCATTTTCTCACTCTATATTCATCCCTCAAGAACAACTAAAAACACGAAATCTTAGTTATTGTTTGGTAGAATTAATACGATATAACAAGCCACATAACAAACACGATTAGTAAATTCTATCAACTATTTGGCGCTAGAAGGAGGGCGGTGAATTCTTAGAAATTTGAAAAACAAAAAATTAGGGTTTTTTGAAGATTTGAAGATTCGAAGGTGTTCTTGACAAAGTTCAAGAACACTTGAAGATACACATACATTTTCATTCCTTCGGATGAAAACCCAGATTTCTGGGCAAAACCTAGATTTTCGGGTCCACAAAGTTCTACCCAAAACAGGTTACCAAACGCACGCGTGTACATGAATAAACCGGATTTCGGATAATTAGTCACACGCGAGGCTAGACGAGAACCTAGAGAAATTCACCCAAGCTGGAAGATCACCACCTCGGCGACCTTCGGCGAGCTACCCTCTCCAAAACCTAAAAATGCCTAAGGAACAGACCTCGGCGAACGTCCGGAAGGGGAAGGGCGTCGGCCAGGACCAGGCTAAGGGGGAGACCTCTCGCCAAGCTCCCCCAAAAAATGCAACTCCGCGACCTCCGCAAGTTGTAGTGGCACAGGAAGATTTGAGCCCCGCCCTGAGGGACCTGGCCAACAACCCCGACGAGCTCCAACACACCATCGTAACCTTGCAAAGTTTGCAGCAAAGGCAGCTCGACGAGCTCGCCCTAGTACCTCGGCGAGCTCCAGCCACTGAGGCCAGGGAACAGACCAGGCCGACCCAGGTCACCCAGACCAGGGGTCACTATAGCGACCTCCCATCTGAGTAGGAGGCAAGCTCCACCCAAGCTCTCCAACATAGGGAATGCGCTGGGAAAGCGAAGGTGGTGGAGGAACCGGCTACGCATGTAGGACGAGTTTCGGCGTACACAAACGTTTCCGCCACCCACCAATCACTAAGGAGGGAGGTCCTCCAAGGTAGACTAGGGCCGAGGTGCGAGGAAGTCAAACGAACGGCAGCCTCGGCTACGTCCCAGAGGGGAGAGTCGGACCTACAGCCTCGTAGGTCCGCCCACGACCGACTAAGGAGGCCCGCCACTTACAGAGTGTTCCCACATGGCGGACGCCAGTTCCGACCCACCACGGAGGGGTCACCCCAGAGTGAGGCACCTCGGGGGCATGCGTCCAAGAGGTGCACGACCTTCGAGCAACCTCCGCCGGAGGTGACCCGCGACGATGAGCTGGCCACATTGAAAAGGGCCGTTGAGATGCTACAACAACAAGTAGCAACCAAGTCTGGTGGACCTGACGCCACCGCTCTCCCCACATCTCCATTGGCACCTGCCATACTCAGAGCACCGGTCCAGAAAAATGTCCAATTCCTTATGATTTCCGCATACGAGGGCGAATCTGACCCGAAGGTCCACCTGGCCAAGTATGCAGACTTTATGATTTCAGTTGGTGCCATTGACTCTACCCAGTGTCGGAACTTCCCACTGACCCTCGGGGATCTAGCTCACCGCTGGTTCCCATCACTCGCCCCGGGGTCAATCCACTCATTTGGCCAACTCTCGTGGGAGTTCTTGGCCTACTTCTCTGGGTTTGGATCCTACCTTACACAGAAGCACCGCCTCGCCAACATCCACCAAGGCGAGAATGAGACCGACCAGCAGTACCTGGAGAGGTTCTACAAAATACTGCTGGAAGGCGAACCGGTGAGCGAGGACACCAAAGTCGTTGCGGTAATGGCCGGGCTCAGAAAGGGCACCGACCTCTGGAAGGAGATGCACCTCGCATGTCCGAACACTTACACCGAATTCTGCCACAAGGCGGGGGTGTTCGTGGCTATGCAGGAGGCACTACTGAAAGAAGTTGGTGCCCCAGAGGAGAAAAAATCCTACGGGAAGAAGTCCGAGGGCACATACAAGGCTCCCCGAAACTTAAAAGCTTTTGGCGATGGGGACGAGTTCAAGGAGAAGCTCAACCAAGTCCTCTCCGTCTCCGTCGACCACGTCTTTACGGCGGTCAAGGACAAGGCTTCGTTGGAAGAGCCAAGGAGAATTCGCCAAGATCGCGCGAAGCTCAACCCCAACAAGTACTGTGCCTACCACCAATCAATCGGCCACTTCACCAGCGAATGCCGGGACCTCCTCAAACAACTCTAGAAATTTTACGATGATGGGAAGCTGGCCGAGTTCGTGAAGTAGGCCCCAGCTAAGAGGCCAATGTTCGAGAGAAGGGAGGCCTCCGATGACGAAGAAGAAGACGCAGGCCAACGCGGACCTCAGAACAGGCGAAGGGGACCTCCCCAACCTCAATAGAAAATGGAGCCCACCCGAGAACTCATGGTCCTCGAGGAGGAAATCAGAGCTGCCGGAGGTCTCCAAGACGGGGGATCTTTCATGTCCAAGAGAAAGAGAAGGGCCAAAATCCGGGCCGTGAACTAGGTCCAGGAAGGCAGCTCCGGTCCCAGGTCCATCGCGCAGCTCACTGATGAGCTGACATTCTCCTCAGCGGACCTGGAGGGGGTACTGACGCCCCACAACGACTCGTTGGTGATAACCGCCAACATCATGAACATCCGAGTTCACAGGCTGCTTGTGGACACCGGCGCATTCACCAACATCCTCTTCAATCCACCTTAGATTCCTTAGGTGATTTTGAGTCGTATCTAGAACCTAGCAATGCTAGGATAGTGGGGTTCGGATAAGCTGTAACCGTCCCCCTAGGCACTATTAGGTTGAGCGTCCAACTTGTATCGGCCGAGGACCCGGAGCGGAGACTGACTTGGCTCATAGATTTCCTAGTTGTCGACCAGCAATCCTCCTACAACGGGTTCCTTGGCCGCCCATTTTTCAATGAATTCAAAGTGGCGTGTTCGACCTATTTCTATTCTGTAAAATTCCCAACTCCGAAAGGCACCGGCACCATTAAAGGTTACCAGAAAAAGGCCCGAGAGTGTTTACTCCAAATCAAAGATCGCCAGGTCAAAAAGGCGGTGATGCAGGTTCAGGTCCTTGAGGAAGATGTGCAAATCTCGACAGACGAGCCAAACATCCTAGACGTTATCTCGGTAGAAACTGAAATGATGGAGGTAGGCGATCTACCGGAAATTGAATAAGTCTCTGGACCTGCGCAAGACGCGCAACCGGCGCCAATGGAGGGAATGGAACTGGCCCGAAATAACCAAGTTTTTGGACCTGCGCAAGAGCAGCGACTGGCTCCCATGGAAGTGGCAGATGAAGCACAAGATGGGGAACCTATGGGAGGTCAAGAACCAGTACCAATGGACGTTGACCTAACTTCCCAAGTCGCAGGACCTCCCCAAGTTGGGGAACCACCGGAGGTGCTGACAGTTGATAGACCTCCCCAAGTTGAAGGCAACACTGATGACCTCGAACCACGCCTAGGTTATGAACCTGCACAGATGTCACAAGAGGAGTGGGACGAGTTCATCAGCGACCCGAGGTGGAAAAGTCAGAAAAGGAAAGCCACCCCCATGAAAGAATTGACGGCACTTCCGGTGGACCTGGAAAGGGACTTGGAGCTTTTCATAGGATCCGAGTAACCTGAACCGTACCGGTCAAGGATGGAATTATTTTTAATGACCAACCTGGACGTGTTTGCTTGGTCCCATAAAGACATGACGGGGATCCCGTTGGAACATGCATGTCACCGACTCAACATAGATCTGACGAGGAGACCCGTCCGCCAAAAACGAAAGAAATATGGACCAGACAAATACGCAGCTCTAACCGTTGAGGTGGGGAAGTTGTTGGACAACAAGCTGATCAAGGAAACCTTATGTCCACAGTGGGTTGAAACCCCGTCCTCGTAAAGATACACAATGGGACTTGGAGGCTCTGCATCGACTTCACGGTCCTGAACAAAGCATGTCCAAAGGACAACTTCCCACTACCCCACATTGATCAGCTTGTAGATAGCACCGCAGGCCATGAGATGATGACATTCATGGATGCTTTCGCGGGCTATCACCAGATAGTGCTGCACCCAGATGACCAGGAACATACGGCCTTCTACACCAATAAAAATATGTACTGCTGGGAAAGATGTGGTTCGGACTCATCAACACCGGAGAAACCTACCAAAGGTTGGTGAATAAAATGTTCGACCAACACATCGGCGACTCTATGGAGGTTTATGTGGACGACATAGTAGTCAAGAGTCTGAGAAAGGAGGATCATCTTGACCACCTAAAACAGACCATCGACATACTACGCCACTACAACATGAAGTTGAACCCCAAGAAAACCAGCTTCGGCGTACATTCAGGAAAGTTCTTGGGGCACTTGGTAAGCCAACGATGAATCGAGGTCAACCCCACATAGGTCCAATGCATAATCGAGATAGGCGTACCAAATTCAGTTTCGAGATGGGCGTACTCGATTCCGTGCACTTGGCAGCCTTGAACAGATTCATCTCCAGGTCCGGTGATAGTAACCATCTATTTTTCGAGGCGATCAAAGAAAACACACGAAGGTATCAAGAGGCGGCCAAAGCCAATAAGCTCCACATCAAAAACCACTTCGTATGGACAAGCGAATGCCAAAGAGCCTTTGAAGACATTAAAGCATACCTGGCAGATACGCAGGTCCTATCGAAGCCAATACCTAGGGAGAAGTTATACCTCTACCTTGCTGCGTCAGAGGTTGCCATTAGCTCCGTCCTGGTCCGAGAAGAGGCGAAAACACACCTGCCAGTATACTACGTAAGCCAAGTCTTGCACGAAGCTGAGTTGTGGTATACCCCGACAGAGAATCTAGCTTATGCACTGGTGATGAGTGTTAGAAAATTGAGGCCCTAATTCTTTGACCATCCAGTGGAGGTGCTGACAACATTCCCACTAAGGCAAATACTACAACGGTCGGACACCGACGGACGTCTGCTGAAATGGTCACTAGAAGTTAGCCAATACAGAATAACCTACGCACCCTGAACAGCGATCAAGGGACAAGCGCTCGCCGATTTCATCGTCGAGCTAACTTTCCCACAAGATCCGACGAGGGGGCGTATAGCTCAGTGGCACCTCTACATAGACGGATCATCAACCCTCAAATCAGCAGGCGCCGGCATAGTCCTAATCAGCCCGGACAGACAAGTCTTCACCTCCGCAATCCGGTTTGACTTCCGAGCAACCAACAACGAAGCGGAGTACGAAGCTTTGATAGCTGGACTTAGGCTATCATTAGCTGTGGGGGCAACCAATCTTCAAGTTTTCGAAGATTCCCAGCTAATAATATCCCAAGTCCGGGGGGATTACGAGGCAAAAGACCAGCAGATGATGACCTACCAGAAGATAGCCGCGCATCTGATCTCGATGTTTACACAGGTTCACATCAATCAGATACCGCGGCTAGAAAACACACAAGCAGATGCCCTAGCCTGACTAGCTACCAGCAACAGCGAAGCCGAGGTCACGGAAGTTGTAGTCACCAAACTAAAGAATCCCTCGACATTCGATTACAAAGTAAATCAAACCTCGAGTGGGGGGCAGGAGGATAGCGAAGATTGGTGCTTTCCAATCCAAAAATATTTAATGGATGGAACGACCCCCGAGGACACGTGGGAAGCTAGCCGGCTAGTAAAGCAAGCAGCCAGATACACGCTGGTGGAAGGTCAACTCTACAAACGTGGATTCTCTCTACCCCTACTCAAATGCCTAACTAAGAAACAGGGGTCTGAGGTGTTAGAAGAAATTCACGAAGGAATTTGTGGAAGTCACGCTGAGGGGCAAATCTTGGCATACAAGACGATCAGACAAGGGTACTATTGGCCTACTCTCCGCAAGGATGCCATTAGTTTTACCCAGAAGTGCCGAAAGTGTTAACTCTTCGCACCTAACATCCACTCCCCGGCCAACCAACTGAAGTCGGTCTTCAGCCCGTGGACCTTTGCAAAATGGGGTATCGACTTGATCGGCCCATTTCCACCTGGCAGAGGCGGTGTAAAGTTTGCTGTTGTAGCAGTAGACTATTACACTAAGTGGGCTGAAGCCGAAGCGCTTACAACGATAACACAAGAAAGGATGATCAGCTTCATCTGAAAGAACCTGATTTGCCAGTTTGGACTCCCACAGTTGATCATCATGGATAATGGAAGACAGTTTGATGGCCAAAAGTTGAGAGACTTCTGTAGTTCATGGAACATCAAGAAGCACTACTTGACGCCATACCAACCACAGTCAAACGGCCAGGTTGAGGCGGTTAACAAAATTCTGAAACACATACTGAAGCTCCGCCTCGAAGATAAGAAAGGTAGCTAGGCAGACGAACTCCCGGAGGTCCTATGGTCTTACAGAACATCATACCGGGCCAGCAACGGAGAGACACCATTTGCCTTAGCCTTCGGGACTGAAGCAGTGGTGCCCGTCGAAGTCCAGAACAAGACTTGGAAGGTGGAGGGATTTGATGAAGGAAAGAATGACGAAGCCTTAGCAATAGAGAAAGATCTAATCGAAGAGACCAGAGCTTCATCAGAAATGAAGAACGCCACCTACATGCGCAGAGCTGAAAAGTACTACAATTCCCAGGTCCGAGACCGGAGGTTCAAAGTTGGGGATCTAGTACTAAAGAAGAAATTGATGGCCCCCCGGGTGTATTCTGGTCAAATTGGGAAGGACCATTCAGGGTCACCGCAGCCTGGCCAAATGGCACCTACGACCTCGAAGACGCAGAGGGCAACGCCTCATCATACAGCAGGAGTGCGGTGCATCTAAGAAAGTTTTATCAATAGATCAGGATCTTGTAATAGACTAGACGAAGGTTCGCGTCAGAAATGTTGATGACAACCTATGTAAATTACACTGCTATAAGGAGTTGGAAAAATTTATCATGTCAGAAAAGTTACCAAGTCATGTGAGCTAGGCGATCTCATACAGCTCGCCAGCTAGGCAAGCTCATACAGCTGGGCGAGCTCATACAGCTCGCCAACTAGGCGAGCTCATACAACTCGTCCATTGTTCGAAGGTGTTAACCCATTGTAGCTCGCCAAGCGTTAGAAGCTTCGTAATGCGCAAGGACCAAGGTCCCAAAAGTTATAATCAAAATGCTCGAAGGCAAAGGCCAAAGTGCCCAAGGTCGCGAAGGTACCCTTCCTAAAGGGTCACTAAGCACCTACTGCCATAAGTTAGAAAAATTTGCGAAAAAGACGATTGAAACGTCTAAGGCAAGGTTCATGAAACCCAACTGCCCAACGTGAATTAAACAAAGTACAACTCGCTACCCTAAGTGGTTTAAGACGAGCAATTTGCGGCCCTAAGTAGTGTAAGACAAAGAATACGTACTATTAAAATAGAAGTACAATTCGTAGTCCAAAGTGACATAAAATGAACGATTCGCTTCTCGAAGTAGAGTAAGATGAAGAATTAAGTACCCGAAAAACATATAAACGAGCTAACAAAAAACTATAACGTAAGCGCAAAAACTTAAGTGAAAGGAGTTAGAACCAAAAGCTCGGATTTCCATTCAAAAATACTTGGGAAATTTTCAAGCAAAAAATGGTACTTGAAAAAATCCTAAGTATGAGTAGTGTTGCTGGCCACAAAGGCCGACCAGCTGACCGTCTGTGAAATGCAAAAAGCTCCTTCTAGATGAGCTGCACATGCCTAACGAGCTACAACTACTTGGGCAAAAAGAAGAAAAAGCTACAAAAAGAGCTCCTTCTGGGCGAGCTACTACGAGTTGGAAAACAAAAACTAATCTACGAAAGCAATGGAAAAGCTTCCTAAATCTCCGGAGGTGCAGGGGCAGCGGGGGCATCGGAAGGTACCTCGGTGGAGCTGGGGGCGACCTGGTCGGCCGGGAGGGCGAGCTCGGCTTCAGAAGTGATGTTGCCAGTAAGCCCGCTGGCATCGAACTCGCCAATGTTTAGTATAGCATCCCAGTAGGCTTCTTGGAGCTGTGCAATAGTGGGTGGGGTCTACTCCTCCTCATTGGCGACCTCCGTTTCGCCAACATTCAATTCTGGTACCAGGATAGTGTTGATAATCTTGAACCGTGCCTGAACAAAATTAAGAGGAATCCCAAGTTCTGGGAGGTCGCCGATGTCCAGCTCGGCGTCGTCGGGGAAGGGGACTGTATCCAAGCACTCCTTGAACTCGCCCACCACGGCCTTGACCTCATCGTCATGGTAAGCTCGCGCCCACCAGAGGGCCCTAAGGACCTCGGCATAGAATTGCACGAAGCCCCAGTCCGAGGCCTTAGCTGTCGCAGCTACCAGGTCCGCCAAGGAGGGGGCATTGTTGCGGAGCTCAGCTACCTCGTTCACCTTGGTCGAAAGCTCGCCCCTCAGTCTGGAGCACTCCTCGTCGGCGGCCTTCTCCAAACTCCGCTGGAGCTCCAGCTCTCTCTTGGTCACGGCATGTCAGCCGACCTCCTGGGCGAGCTTCTCCGCGAGCTCTTCTTCCTTGGCCTTGAGTTTGGCCCCCGCATCTTGCTCAAACCCGGAGTTGCTTCAAAGCATCCTGCTCGGCGACCAGGGATGCCTCGGCTTTCTCCTCGGCGAGCTTCGCCAACTTCTTGGCCTTGTCCGCAGATTCCGCCAAGGCAATCACCCTTTTGTTCTTCTGCTGGCGACCTGCCTCCAGCTCGGCCGCTTGCTCCAGGGCCTTTTGATTTGCGAGCAGTAACCCACTTGCATAATGGGCCGAGAGGAGAAGATTCTCAGTTAGGTTCTGGCCGCTGATAGTTGCCACCTGAGGAGTGGACCAGTGCCTCGGCATCTCGCTCACGGTATTCCCAACCAGGCCAGGATGGAGGCTACGCATTGACGTCAGGGAGCGAGATCGCTCGAAGGCATGGAGGACCTCATGCCGGTTCGGGTAAGCGATGGGGGCATAGCTGCGAGGTCAAAATAGTTGAAAGTAGAAAAGAAAGATAACATGCGTAAAGAACTAAAACTGAGGGGGCGAGCTACTTACTGAGCTCGTTCGAGATCCCACCCCAGGAGAGTATCATCATTCGTCTGGACCCCGAAGGGAGACGGGGAAGGTGGCGAGCTACTGATGGGTGTAGCCGCCATCGGAGCAGTGGACTGGGCGGATCCGCCATGCCCAGACCTCGTCGAAGCTCGCTCGGTTTGGTCGGAGTCTTCATCACGCAGGCTGGTATACTTAGTCCTCTTGGGATCTCGAGGATCTTCTCCACCGATTCGGGACCCGTCGCCTTTGTGGAGGCCCCTTTTCCCGCGACCCTGCTCAGAGATGGCGCCAGCTTGGCCCCTGCCTCGATTCGTCTGGGGGACCTCCCTGGCCTTAGATTTCGTGGTGGCTTTGGATTGTTCCTGCTGGGTCCCCGACCCTCCTGTCTCACCTTTCTTTGAGGCGAGCTCCGCCTTACTCGCATCCAATGCAAGTATCGAGGGCGGGGCAAGCCTAGTAGGGCGAGGTGGGCCCATTGCAAGGCGGCGAGCTAGGATGTGATACGCCTCGGGGATCTCGACAGTCGGCATCCTGGGCGAGCTACCCCCCAGATAGGCGAGCTATGAAGAGTTGTAAACCTGGGAGCTCGGGACCTTGGAATATGAGGTGGTGCGGCGAGGTGAGGAGCCCGGCAAGCCTCAAACAATAGTGTTGAGTGAGGTGGACAATGTTCAGATCCTCTTGGCTCCTCAAGTAGCAAACGGCTCGCACCACGTCGAATTCGAGAGACATCTCGGGCTTCCCGCGGCTCGAGAAGTGATGCTTCAGACCTGCAAAAAGAGAAATAATTAGATTAGTATATCTAATTCGACCCACACACACCAAGTAGGCAACCTACTGCTGGCCTCCCATATTCGTCGGGGGTTGGAATTCGTTCTCCTCACTCGGAGTAGCTCGTCGAAGCTCGCCAGTCTCCGCCCATGAATTTCTCCCCCGGGCAAGCTCGCAGGTAGTAATACCCCTTGCCATCGTTCACTTGCCGAGTTATGGCAAGGAGTTCGTTGATCTCGGCGGTAGTCAGCCAGTTCTCGTACCCCTCCAGCCCGAAAACCGCCAGCACCGCCAATAAACTACTCCAGGCGTTGGGCGTAAGCTGGGTGATGGCAATGTTGTTGTCGAGTAGGAACCGACCAATGATCGGATGCAGAGGTAAAGTTAACCCGGCCTTAAGGGTGTGCACGTTGATGGCCGTCAACCCCGCCGGAGGTGCATCAGTTCGCTCATCCTTCCTCGGGGAGTATAGGAAGAAGTCGAGCGGGATCCGATATTTCTAATGAAGATGAGGGAGCTGGTACTCGTTTATAATGCTCACTACCTCACTTGCTTTGTAATCAGACTTCTTCGCCATGTTCCGGTATGCTCACCCTAGAAGTTCGAAGCTCACCCCATGTCGGCGACGTACTCATCCCAGTAGAAGGGGTGAACAACCTCATCAGAGACCTGGCGTTCAATCAATTGAGGCTCCGGGAAGCCGATTGAACGGAACCACTCAATTGTGACTTCTTCCAGGTCGCCCCCTTCCTCGCCTGCATTGGCGACTTCCTCACCGACCTCGGCGGCCTCCTCGCCAGCCTCGGTGGGCCCCTCGTTGCCACTGGCAACCCTTTCCTCATGGGCGACCTCCTCGCCTTCCTCCCATACCTCGTGAAAGACAGAGCTGGAGGCCCCTTCCTCCAACTCGTGAGAACGGACCTCGCCGGGTAGCTCGCCAGAGACCTGGCGAGCTACCGAGGTCGCCTCGGGGCTGGAACCAATTTCTATGTGGGAGATTAGAGAAATGGTTTCGTTCTCAATCATTGGCCGCTTCTCGGGGTTACGGTTGGAGGGAGTTCCGCTTGATTCGTGAGTCGACATGATCTCGACGTAGTTCGAAAATGTTCAAGAATTTGTCAAAGGATTCGGTCACCGGAATCACAGTACGGGGGTGATCGGAAAGGCTGAGGTGTCATCGGAAGCGTTCGGAACTTCCGAAAAACTCGGGAAAATTGAAGGAAAAAGATAAGAAAAGGGAAAGAGATAGGTTTTCTACCTTGAGAGATGCCAGAGACTTCGTCAAAAGCAAAGGTGTCGTTCACCGGAAAATGCTCTGAAAACTGGGAAGTGGAAAAGTGAGAAATGAGCTCACCCTCCCCTATTTATAGGCGTCGGGGCGAGGTGTGATATTTAGAGAGTGCGAGGACCTTCTTGCAAAAAATTTGAAAGGTTGCCATGATGGGCGCGGGAAACCACACCTAAAAAGGCATGCACGACGCCTTGATTTCCACGCCACATCGGCCGAGACAACCGCCATCACGGAGCTCGCCCGTTAGCTCGGCACCTGCCCAAATGCAGTTTGCCATGGTTCGAGTCCTCGTCCGTGGAGATAAGTCAGCTCGCCCACACATTGGGTAAATCATGATGTGCGCGAGCTGGGGGTCAAATGTTGACAAGGCGAACTAACACAATTGGCTCCGGAATAATCACGAAGGCTTAGCAGGTCTCCAGAGCTCGGCGAGGTGGAGGGTAGCTCGCCCAGATCCCCAAAGGCCTACAGCCAAATGGCCGATCGGATAGAGGAATGAGAGCTCGCAAGGGAGCTCGCCTACATGGGGGCAGCCCGCCTTGGCAGCTCGCCCAAGGAGCTCGCCCCTTCCCCAAAGGGGATCTCACCGAGGTCCGTCGATCATGTAACCTCTGGAAATGCCACAGGCCAAAGGAGCTCGCCAGGTAGCTCGCCAAGCCCGAGAACTCGACCGGCGGGTGTATAGATAGGGTATGTACGTGTGGTAGAATGAGGCATTGGAAGGGGAGCAGTGTGAGGGACCAAGACGAAGGTTACAGACCTTCGTCAACACCGGAAGCCAAATAGGCTCGTAAGGTGCCACCCCACACTCGCACACCTATAAATAAGACCTCTCTTGTACCATTACGAAGGAATTGAATACAACCCTACTTTTATTTTCTCTCTCTAAGCTCTCATTTTCTCCCTCTATATTCATCCCTCAAGAACAACTAAAAACACGAAATCTTAGTTATTGTTTGGTAAAATTAATACAATATAACAAGCCACATAACAAACACGATTAGTAAATTCTATCAACATACATGATTAATTCAGGAGAATAAAAAATTATTTCTTAAAGTAATTAAACTCCCTACGAAAAAAACTGCAAATAAATAAATGAGTCCTACAAATTAGGCCCAATTTTTATTTAAATCTAATAAGCTTGGCCCAAATTAATTAAATTAGTCTTGTAGAATAGAAATTAATTCTTTGCAGGATTAGTTTAGGAGTGTAAAAAATTGCTTCTTAAAGCAATTAAATTTTAGAGGAAAAAATTGCTTCTTAAAGCAATTATATTTCAGAGGAAAAAATTGCTTCTTAAAGCAATTAAAATCCAGATGCCTCTGGGCACGATTATCACCAGATGCCTTTGGGCACGATTATCCCGTCTTTATAGGCGATGTCCATCCCACTTATATTGACGATCCAGCCTATGTAGGCGATGCGCCTCCCAGAAACATGATTCCGCCTATATAGGTGATGCGCCTCCTAGAGGCATAATTCCGCCTATGTAGGCGATGCTCCTTCTCGAAGCAGTAATACTTCTTGAAGGCACGGTTATCCCATCTTTATAGACGATGTTCATCCAGCCTATATTGACGATGCCACCTATGTAGGCGATGCGCCTCCCAGAGGCATGATTCCGCCTATATAGGCGATGCGCCTTCTCGAAGTAGTAATACTTCTTGAAGGCACGATTATCCCGTCTTAATAGGCGATGTCCATCCCGTCTATATTGACGACGCTGCCTATGTAGGCGATGCGTCTCCCAGAGGCATGATCCCGCCTATATAGGCGATGCGCCTTCTCGAAGCAGTAATACTTCTAGAAGGCACGGTTATCCCGTCTTTATAGGCGATGTTCATCCCGCCTATATTGACGATGCCGCCTATATACGCGATGCGCCTCCTAGAGGCATGATTCCTCCCATATAGGCGATGCGCCTTCTCGAAGCAGTAATACTTCTTGAAAGCACGATTATCCCGTCTTTATATGCGATGTCCATCCCGCCTATACTAACGACGCCGCCTATGTAGGCGATGCACCTCCCAGAGGCATGATTCTACCTATATAGGCGATGCGCCTTCTCGAAGTAGCAATACTTCTTGAAGGCACGATTATCCCATCTTTATAGGCGATGTCCATCCCACCTATATAGGCAATGCGCCTCCCAGAGGCATGATTCTGCCTATGTAGGTGATGCGCCTTCTCGAAGCAGTAATACTTCTTGAAGGCACGATTATCCCGTATTTATAGGCGATGTCCATCCCGCCAATATTGACGATGACGCCTATGTAGGTGATGCGCCTCCCAGAGGCATGATTCTGCCTATATAGGCGATGCGCCTTCTCGAAGCAGCAATACTTCTTGAAGGCACGATTATCCCGTCTTTATAGGCGATGTCCATCCAACCTATATTGACGACGCCACCTATATAGGCGATGCGCCTCCCAGAGGCATGATTCCGCCTATGCAGGCAATGCGCCTTCTCGAAGCAGCAATACTTCTTGAAGGCACGATTATCCCATCTTTATAAGCGATGTCCATCGCGCCTATATTGACGCCACCGCCTATATAGGCGATGCGCCTCCCAGAGGCATGATTCCGCCTATGTAGGTGATGCGCCTTCTCGAAGCAGTAATACTTCTTGAAGGCACAGTTATCCCCGTCTTTATAGGCGATGTTCTTCCCGCCTATATTGACGCCCCCGCCTATGTAGCGATGCGCCTTCCAGAGGCAGATTCCACCTATATAGGAGATACGCCTTCTCGAAGCAGTAATACTTCTTGAAGGAACGACTTTCTCTTCTTTATAGGCGATGTCCATCCCGCCTATATTGACGCCACCGCCTATGTAGGCGATGCGCCTCCCAGTGGCATGATTCCGCGTATATAGGCGATGCGCCTTTTCGAAGCAGCCATAATTCTTGAAGGCACGATTATCCCGTGTTTATAGGTGATGTCCATGCCGCCAATATTGACGACGCCGCCTATGTAGGCGATGCGCCTCCAAGAAGCATGATTCCGCCTATATAGGCGATGCGCCTTCTCGAATCAGTAATACTTCTTGAACGCACAGTTATCCCATCTTTATAGGCGATGTTCATTCTGCCTATATTGACGACGCGGCCTATGTAGGCGATGCTCCTCCCAGAGGCATGATTCCGCCTATATAGGCGATGCGCCTTCTCGAAGAAGTAATACTTCTTGAAGGCACAATTATCCCATCTTTATAGGCAATGTCCATCCCGCCTATATTGACGCCGCTGCCTATGTAGGCGATGCGCCTCCTTGAGGTATGATTCCGCCTATATAGGCGATGCTCCTTCTCAAAGCAGCAATATTTCTTGAAGGCATGATTATCCCGTCTTTATAGGCGATGTCCATCCCGCCTATATTGACGATGCCCCCTATATAGGCGATGCGCCTCCCAGAGGTATGATTCCGCCTATGTAGGTGATGTGCCTTCTCGAAGCAATATTACTTCTTGAAGGCACGATTACCCCGTCTTTATAGGAGATGCCCATCCCGCCTATATTGACGACGCCGCCTATGTAGGCGATGCGCCTCCCAGAGGCATGATTCCACCTATGTAGGTGATGCGCCTTCTCGAAGCAGTAATACTTCTTGAAGGCATGGTTATCCCGTCTTTATAGGCGATGTCCATCCCCGCCTATGTAAGCGATGCGCTTCCCAGAGGCATGATTCCGCCTATATAGGCAATGCGCCTCCTAGAGGCATGATTCCACCTATATAGGCTATGCGCCTTCTCGAAGGAGCAATACTTCTTGAAGGCACGATTATCCCGTCTTTATAGGCGATGTCCATCCCGCCTATATTGACGCCGTCGCCTGTATAGGCGATGCGCCTCCCAGAGGCATGATTCCGCCTATGTAAGTGATGCGCCTTCTCGAACCAGTAATACTTCTTAAAGGCACGGTTATCCCATCTTTATAGGCAATGTCCATCCCACCTATATTGACGACGACGCCTATGTAGGTGATGCGCCTCCCAGAGGCATGATTCCGCCTATATAGGCAATACGCCTCCCAGATGTATGATTCCGCCTATGTAGGCGATGCGACTTCTTGAAGCAGTAATACTTCTTGAAGGTATGATTACCCCATCTTTATAGGCGATGTCCATCCCGCCTATATTGCGACGCCGCCTATATAGGCGATGCGCCTCCCAGAGGTATGATTCTGCCTATATAGGCGATGCGCCTTCTCGAAGCGGTAATACTTCTTGAAGGCATGATTATCCCATCTTTACAGGCGATGTCCATCCCGCCTATATTGACGACGCCAGCTATATAGCCTCCCAGAAGGCAGCTCAAGACTCAAACGAATAATTCGATGAACAAGTATGCGAGCGCAAAGCTATTGATACTTCAACACTACACTGGGGACAGACCCTGATACACGAAATCATCAAAAAGCAAAAAGCTCAAAATACGCAAGGACACTAGTCCAAAAAAAATATGTTATTGTCAATGCTAGAGGCAATGGCCACCAAAGTGCCCAGGTTCACTAAGGTGTCCTTCTTAAAGGATCACTAAGAACCTGTGGCCACTAAAGTGTCTAGGTTCACTAAAGCATCCTTCTTAAAGGATCTCTAAGAACCCACAGCCAAAAGATAAGAAAAAGTTTACAACAGACGATTTAAAACGTCTAAGGCAAGGTTTTTAAAACCCTATCGCCCAAGTGAACAACCAAGCACAATTCGCGGTCCCAAGCGGCATAAGACGAACAAATAAGTGCCATATAAAAAAGTACGATTCGCTGTCCGAAGCGGCGTAAGATGAACGATTCGCTTCCCTAAGTGGTATAAGACGAACAATTGCCTACTCATAATAAATAAATACGAGCTACTTAAAAATAATAAAGTGCGGAAAACAAATAGAAACCAAATTAGAACAGCGAAGTTAGGAGTTCGCCTACACTCGAGCTCTCACCCACAGGGGCAAATCAGCTTGCCCACACATTAGAAGTATCATGATGTGGACGAGCTGGGGGATAAATGTTGATAGGCGAACTAAAACGAACTACTAATGAAGGATTACAAGGATAAATAACCAAGGCTGAGGAGCTGGCTAGCGAGGAGGCTGAGAAGCTAGCCAACATGGAGGAGCTCGCTAGGAGCTGACCAGCATGGAGGCTGGGAAGCTAGCCCAGACGAAGAGAAGCTCACCCAGACGAAGGTAAGCTCGCCCAGACGAAGGTAAGCTAGCCCGGACGAAGGGAAGCTCGCCAAGGAGCTCGCCCATACCCGAGAGACCAAGCTGAAGTCCACCACCACACTACCCCGAGATGGCATAAGGCAATGGAGGTCGTAAAGGAGCTCGCCCACACTCATAGGGACCCAGCAAGAGTCCACCACTACATTGCTCTCGAAACAATACAAGACATCGAACCTCGCCTAGAAGCTCGCCGAGACTAGGGATGTTAGGCAACATGTATGTAAGAAGCAAGTAGGTATGTAGTAGGACAAGCATTGTAAAGGTAGAATGGTGGTCAACCAAGACAAGTGTTAAGGGCTTGTCGACACCTAAGGCCAAATAGGCCCACAAGGTACCACCACACACATGTACACCTATAAATACGTCTCTCTTATATCATTCTCTCTCCAACTGAATTATAATACACATTTACTTTCTCTCTCTAAGCTTTCACTTTCTCTCTCTATAATATCTATTCAATAACACAATTCTTAGATTATTGTTTGATAGGATTAACAAGTTATAAAGCCACATAAATAAACACGATTAGTAAATTCTATCAACACATGCATATAGTAATAATGATTCTAATATTACAAAATATCATAAATTGCATAATTAGTAACAAGTTGGTATATTATCATTATTTATTAACATTAAGAGTGTTACTTCAAATCAATTGGGGCACATGGTCATTGTCACTAATTAAAAATAAATAGTGACAACATTTATATTATCACTAATTATTGAATTATTATTTTTAGAACGTAATAATATTGTCAATAAAATAGTTTGATTTCCTCTAGTAACGAATTAAGAGAGATATAAGGTGGTTTGGAGATAATTCTTCGAATATTTGGGGTCTTGGTGAATTAACAACTAATATTTACTGATAAAAAATATTTAAAATTTATATATTAAAATTACATGTATATATTAACACACTTTATAAAATTTATTTTTATTAATTGAATATACCAATCTAATCTAATATATTTGGTTTTTAATATTTTAATTTGAATTCTAACGTAGTTTTTTTTTTTTTTTGATCGTTTATTTGAAATCAAATAGAAAATCGAGTCAAATATATTTACATCTTAAATATTAAATCTATTCCCAATATTTGATTATCAAACCAAAATTTATTAGTATATATTTCTGTTCATACATACTATTTTAAGGTACATACAAATAATTAAGATTTAACTTTAAATTTATAAATAATTAAATTAAAAATATTTATAATAGAAAAAATAAATGATGATTCAATCTATTTGTGTCACGGACAGTTTTAAAGTGTCGTAAAACCGATATTTTAGTCAACAATTTGATATATATTAAATATATAATTAACATTAGTAATTCACATTTATTTAACCCATTAAATTTATCAAAAGTCTACAAATAAATGCAAATTAAGTCCGCATGACTGAAGACTTGTTCACCTATCTATTATCAAACAAATATATATATTTTTTTTAAATGAAACTAGTATTTCAAATTTATAAAATATTTTTATTAATTATAATGACTTTGTCAAACTATTATATATTTTTTCTTTTAATTAATTTTTCACTGACATATTTTATAAGCAAGATTAGGAGGTTTGGTTACCGTTAATAATTTAATATATTTGATAACATATGATTGGTCAAGCTTATTTATAAAAAATGAAATTTAATATATTTAAATTATATTTTATAAATTGATCTTATCCCAATTTCTTTTAAACTTTATAGATTTGACCAACTATTGTTTTATTTAATTTGTGGGTAATTCTTAATATATATATATATATATATATTCGCCAGATTCATTTTTCTCAGCAAAATTTGATATGTTTAACATTTGTCTTTGTATATCATCTCCTTATAATATCTTTTCGATTAAACTGAGATTTGATATCAAAGAAGAAAAATGCTTATATAAAGACCTCGTGACCTATCATTACTTCACCATAAGCAAAGAAAGAATATTAACTTCGTCTAAGCAAAGTGTACACCATATATCACCAGTAGCAAACTTGAGCAAATTAAAGCAGTTGTAACTTAGATAATCTCTTTTTAAAAATTTTTGGGCCTTATCTTTTAAGTGCATATATATGGAGTGAAGCATGAGCATTTGGTGGTGGGGAAGGTGATTGTGTTTTTTTCTTATGAGTGTGGCGTGAGTTTTCTTTCTTGGGGGATTTTTTTTTAATCTAAATGTAAATTAATTTTCTTAATTTTAATTATTTGTTCCAAATATTTCACGTGTAACTGGAAAGTAGCAAGCCTTCTTATTATGTATTTTTCATTTAAAAATTAACTAAGGTAGTAACTCTAGTGTTCAATTGTGATGGTATTGTTTTTTATTAAATTATTCTAAATTCGTAACATAATTTATATTTTTTATGGTTATATTATATTAATATTGTGTTAATTATTTTTAAATATAGTATCATTTGATTTACATACAATTAATTTTTTAATTAATACAACTATTATATGATTTAAAATTATGTATGATAAAAAATGTCTGATTTGTAAGATTTGGAATGGACAAAAGTTGGATATTTCTTGAGGATAGGACATTATCTCAATCTGAGAATGGAGTTAATCGATTTCTAGATTTTGCATATTCGTCTATCAAATCTTCCCAAGAGATTAGATGTCCTTGTAGAAAATGCAATAATATTTATTTTCGTAGTCGAGAAGACGTTGAAGCCGATTTGTTTGAGAATGGAATTCACAAGAATTATATTGCATTGGTATTTCACGGCGAGGAGTTTGATTTCGTTGAACAAGGAAAAGGTTGTCAGATTGACGTAGAAGAATCTACTAGAAGTGATATTCACGGGGACAAAAATGATTTTGTGGACATGCAAACCATGCTTGAAGATTCTTTTACAGCATGTCCACAAAATCATGAGAATTCAGTACCTGAGTGGGAATCCAATAAATTTATGAGATTATTGAAAGATGCTGATAAACAATTATATCAAGGTTGCAAAAGTTTCAGTAAGTTATCCTTTGTTGTGACATTGATGCATATAAAAATAGTTAACAGACGGAGTAATAAATCTTTTTCAATGTTGCTTGAGGTATTGATAAAGGCACTTCCAAATGGTGCGACCCTCCCATGCTCCTTTTATGAGGAAAAAAAATGATTGGAGACCTTGGATTGGATTATGTGAAGATACATGCTTGTGTAAATGATTGTGTATTATTTAGAAAGAAATATACAAAAGAAGAAGAATGCCCAAAATGTTCAACTCCTCGATATAAATTCACGGAGATTGGTAATGATGAAAATGGTGAAAAAAAAAATGAAAGAAATTCCACAAAAAGTTTTACGCTATTTTCCATTGAAGCCAAGACTACAACTATTATTTATATCTAAAAAGACAGCACAAGATATGACATAACATAAAGAAAAACACACAGATGACGAAGTGTTTAGGCATCCTGCAGATGCTCAAGTGATGTAGATATAGAATATATAATAGTGTATAATATATTTCCTTATTGTTGAGATATTTAATGATTTGATTGGATTTATAGGATTTTTAGTATCGTTTATTGATTTAGTTAGATTTGTTAGGATTTCATTTAGTATTATAAATAGGAGTCTGAAGCCTATTGTAAATGGGAGTTGATTTGATAAATTAAAATTGAGAATATTATCTCGTTTATCCCGTATTTTAATTGTTGTTTTCCGACATTCTTATGAATCAACGGATTTAACACATTAATTGAGATGATCATATTATACGGGTATTCTTAGAATCAACGGATTATATGTTTATGCTTTCTGCTACTGCATCAGTTGGTATCCAAAGTCAGTAACGAATCCTATGATGCCTCCAAGACGCGGTTCCAGGCATCATGATATTGCTCTCCTCCAAGAGCAATTGACAGCGATGGTTCAAGAATTAAAAACTCTACGTCTTGAGTTTTTGGATCGGGCAATTTACCATTTACCTACCAATCCCTACCATAAATTTCAAACCCTTCACCAAGGTACACGATCGATTCATGCCTATTCAAAAGAGTTTGCTCACCTCCTTCAGCAAATTAATACTAATGAAACAAAAAAGCAGCTAGTGACGAGATACATTGCAATCTCGATTTCAAGAGAAAATTAAGGTGTTAAATCCTACGTCACTTTTTGCTGCACACGAGTTTGCTATTAAACTGGAATGTCAGTTCAACCGTAGCAAACCCACCACCGCGAGACAGCCGCCCAACCCACCGTCAATCGCTACTCCACCAACCGTCCATACAGCGTCCACGGAACCCACTCCCACAGTCAACCGAGGCCAGCAGCCACACCTTGTCCGTCGCGCAAAAAGGGTATTGCAGCCCCCTGCCCACAGCCACGTTGTGCAGCCCCTTCAGTCGGCGTCGCCCTTTCCCCACCACTCCATCTCCCACAGCCATAATTTTCGACTCCTGCAGCCGCCATCCGAGGGAAGACTGAGGCCGATCAATCGATGCCCAGACGACGCACTGCTCCCCGCCGCGATAGAGACACCACACCCCCCCCCCCCCCCCCGGACAGCGCCCCCCCCAGCTGCCGCACCCCCTGCACGCAACCCAGTCGTCCCTTATCACCAGCAAGAGTATGCGCCTCCACTGTATTTGTCGTCGTTCCTTGTCGACGGCCAGGGTATGAGATTCCCCACACCACCGCCCATGAACATTTGTGCACCAACAGTGCCGCCCGTGGTCGATCGTCCACCAACAGTGCCCGCTGGTTCTCGGCCCAACACAACGACGACCACTGTACATAACAGTTCTCGGCCCAACTCTGCGACAGCCATAGCCGGTTCTCGGGCCGAAGCTCGCTCAATTATTGCAACACAGCCAACTCTGCGACACACTAACCCCACCGACATTTTGCCCATCCCCTTGCCGTGCAATGTTGTTAACACGTCCAGCCGTCCAGCAGTGCTTCACGTTGGAGCCGAAGCTCCACATCTTCCCAAGATTCACGGAGCAACCGCCTGGATTGGGGATTCTTAGAGGTATGGGCCTGTTGCCCTAATGTCTTCTATTGGGCCTTCAATTTTGGTCTTTTATTTGGGCCATGTTGCAAATGGTTTCTATAGGCCTAATACATATTATGAAGATGAATCATTCGTTGTCGAGAAATTATTTGGATTGGATTTTATTGATGGTATTGTTGGGTCTACTATAGAGAAAATGGATGATTCATTTGATTCGGGGAAATTAAGTGAGTTTGATTTTAATAATTATTATTATTTTATAATTAATGATAATTATTTTAATCATTGTTTAGAGACTCCAATTGCTTACCTTCTCAAGATGTTGGGCAAAATACGTACCACAGATATTTTTGAAATCAAGTGTCACGAGATGTCTAGATTTTATACTTTTTTTGCAGATATTGTTCATTTTGTTGCCTACATCCTACTGCTCAAGATACGGATTCCTGCAAATTCGAGGACGAATCTTTTGAAGCGTGAGAGAATGATGTAGATATAGAATATATAATAGTATATATTATATTTCCTTATTGTTGAGATATTTAATGATTTGATTGGATTTATTAGGATTTTTAGTATCGTTTATTGATTTGGTTAGATTTGTTAGGATTTCGTTTAGTATTATAAATAGGCATCTCAAGCATATTGTAAAAGGGAGTTGATTTGATTAATTAAAATTGGAAGCATTATCTCGTTTATCCCGTATTTTAATTGTTGTTTTTCGGCATTCTTATTAATCAACAGATTTAACACATTAATTTCGATAATCATATTATCCCGGTATTCTTAGAATCAACGGATTATATGTTTATGCTTCCTGCTGCTGCATCATCAAGAGTGGAAAGAGTTCGATAAAATGGACGAGTCATTTGCTCAAGATCCTCGCAATATTAGGCTTGGATTAGCAACTGATTGTTTTAATCCATTCTCAATTATGAGTTCGTCTTACAGTACGTGGCTTGTAATTCTTCTACCATATAATCTGCCACCATGGAAATGTTTGAAAGCACATTTTTTCATTCTATCAATGCTTATTCCAGGTCCAAAATCTCCTGGCAATGACGTAGATGTCTTTCTTGAGCCGCTAGTTGATGAATTAAAGGACCTAAGGGATTTTGTAGTAAAAACTTATGCTGTCTTGACTGATACTAGTTTTAACTTCGCAGCTTATGGGTAAGTATCAGGGTGGAGCATAAAAGGGTATATAGCTTGTCCTATGCAATACAGAAACAAGTAGCATGTGGTTACCAAATGGAAGAAATATATGCTACATGTGTCATTGTCGATTCTTACCACGTGATCGTAAGTGGCGTGAACTAAAAAGTGCTTTTGATGGCAAAAGGAAATTTGAGATACACCACCTTTTTTAACGGGGGATGATGTGGTTGAACATTTTATCTCTTTGGGTCCCTTCGTATTTGGAAAGTCACAATCAAATAAGCAAAAACGTGATGAAGAATCAAATTGGAAGAAATATAGTATCTTCTTTAGCTTGCCATATTGGAGAACTCTAAAATTGCGACATAACTTAGATGTCATGCATATAGAGAAGAATGTTTGTGATAATATCATGGGAACTTTACTAGATATTGAAGGCAAAAGTAAGGATACCATAAAGACTAGATTTGACCTGCATTACATCCAAAGAACGTTGGGAATACTTATTTGGTGCCTCCTGCATGCTATACTCCATCTAAGGCTGAAAAAATAAAGATGTGTGTGTTCTTGGCCTCAGTGAAGTATCCAGATGCATTTGCTGCAAGTTTGAATAAATGTGTTAACATTAATGATTGTCGAATTTCGGGTTTGAAAACTCATGATTGTCACATCATCTTGCAACATTTGTTGCCAATTTCAATGCGTGGTATTTTGCATAATAATGTGTGAGGCGTTACATGAGTTCAGCAATTTCTTCAAACAAATATGCTCAAAGACATTTAAAAGAGCATATTTAGAATATCTTGAAGATCAAATTTCTTTGACCTTGTGCAAATTGGAAATAATTTTTTCTCCATCATTTTTTGACATAATGATACACTTATCTATTCACCTTGCACAAGAGACAATTTTAGGAGGATCGGTATAATATAGATGGATGTATCCTATTGAGAGGTAATATTTATTATAAATTATAATTTAAATACTTACAAAATCTATTTTTTTTAATATTGGTTGAATTTTTTTTTTTGTAGGTACTTGCAAAAATTAAAACAGTATGTAAAAAACAAAGCTTCTCTAGAAGGATCAATGGCAGAGGGTTATGTTGCTGAAGAATGCTTGACTTTTTCCTCAATGTATATGAACGATATTGAGACATAGTTCAATAAAATAGAACGTAACTATGAAATAAGTTAAGAAATTTCAGAAAATAATTTGTCGGTGTTTTCTGAAACCTTACGCCTCATAGGAAAAGGTACATATAGTTTTCTTGATGAAAAAATATTAAAGCAGGTTCGTGAATATATATTGAAGAATTATGATGAAGTGATGCCATTCATAAGGTATTTCAAAAACTCTTTTTTCTTTATTAAATTAAGCATGTGTATTAATTTTATTGGGATCATAGATTGTATTATATACATTTATATTTCTATAATTTTTTTTAAAATTTGATAGCTAACAATATGATTACTATTGCTTTTTAATTTAGAAATTATTGCATTGATAATATTCAGTGAACACAAAGAAGAACTTAAGCAAAAAGGTTATGTGGATGTTGAAAAGAAGCACGAGGAGTCTTTTGCGGAGTGGTTTGAAGAGAGGGTAATTATTTTTTGGATAAGTTACATATAAGATCATTTAAGATAGTGTATTTACCTTGTGGAATACCCAAAATCCCAACTTACAAGGAGGGTCACAATATGGGACCCACCATTGAAAATTAGAACCAGCTGACGGAAGCCTAGCTTTTAGTAGCTTCAGGCTATACATCTCTCGCATCTCTCACTATTCCGAGAGAAAAGGTTACTATTCATGCCACAATTTAAATACCTAGAATGAAAATTCAAATTCATTCGAATTTAGAATTTGGGCGCCGTTTGTTTTTGGGCGATTCTGAGAAATTCAAGGCCATTCAAGATATAGCAGAAGATTTTGCATAACTTGGTGCATACTGAAGTTCGAATCATCGTCAAGGGATACATTACAGGTTATGCATGTCGTTGTTTCCAAAATTTGATTTTTTCTCCTTTCGAATACTGCGTGTTGAGGCTATTGTTAAATACTGACTCTATTTGGTGCGATTACTCCATTTTCGTTTGAATATGATATTATTTGCTTTGAAATCAAGAAATTTGACTCTGCTTTTTTTCGATTCAGTAACGAGAGATGGGTAGAACTCACAAATCTAAAAAAAATATGAACTGATAAGTGGTAGTTCAAGCGAACACACGGATGATGAAGAAACACCAAAGGAGAAGAAACATGGATGTATTCAGCGCCGTTTATGTTTTAAAGGTTCTGGTTTGAATATTTAATTTCAACGAGTTGTGGTTTTAAAGGTTCCGGTTTTAAAGGTAGTTGGTCTCGATTTTGCTAATTTCAAGTGTGAAATACAGTATCTCGAGGATCAAGATCTAAATTTAGAGATGTTGCAATTAATAGAAAAGATAAATTTTTAATATTATACAATACCAGTGAAATCATGTACATTACTCATATAGGGGTTGAATGTTCAGGGAAAAGGATTGTCCGTTACATTTATAGCACTTCGGAGTCAGGTATTTTGCATTTCATAAATATTGATAATCATGCATTCATATATAAAACTATTCTAGTCAGTTACGAATGAATTATTTACAGATAACATTAGTCCAAGAAGGTTTAAAGCTGGCCAGTTACATATTGAATCAGGTTATGATTATACATCAAATTACTTTATTTTTTTTAATATACATGCAGTTATATATATGAATTTGTTTTGATTCAATATACAGATGATAACCGCTCATCAAAGAGACGTAAACGTGGCAGATGTATTGTCGAAGAAATTATTTGTCTAGCTGAATTAGGTTTGCGGATTACCTACATATTCATTTTACCGTTCGTTGTTTGCAGATTACATACCTTGTTGGAATTGATTGCCATAATAAGTCCCGTGACCAACACAAAAAGGGTCACTTACCTTTAATGCGGAATTAATTACGAATCCTGTTGATATCCTCGTTTGTCCTTTCCCCAGAATCCAGCCCTTCTGTACTCCGAGTCCAATACACAGAATAGTATGTGTATTAATTTCCACGAATTGGTATCATCCAGAATCGGAATTTGTGTCTAATTTACTTGTAGGGAGTTAACTTAGGAAAAAAGGTCTTCTTGGGAAAAATTGAGAATCCCTATTCTATGTTCCCTTTTTGTTCTGTCGTATATCTCCCAATTTTTTTACATCTCTTCCTTAAAAGGAAGTTAACAGGAAGTTATATAACCTCCCATTTTTCCTTATCCACACTTCAAATGTGGAAATTATATAATTAATATATATATATATATGTATAATATTAAATATTATTTACATCTCCCACTCACATATGAAGTTTAATGTTCTTTAACACATTTCCTTCATAAACCACATTCTTATTCAGACAATACCTCGTGTGACCCACGAGTGCATCGAGTTTCCATGCTATACATCAGTTGGGAGTATATAGCACCTCAATCAGAACAACTTGGATACTAAGGCAACTCGTTATACCCCAAAACTCTTATCATTTAACACCTGTTGAAATATCTCTATTGAATCTTGTTGGTCCCAAATAAGCAAAGACAGGTGTATGGGGGGGGGAATACACCTGTAAGTCCAATTTTTAAATAGCAGTTAGTCAGTGGACCTTTTTTAAAAGTACAGGCTACTTCGAAAAGATCAGTGGTCTTGAAGGTCGCCTGACAAGTAGTCTGAGTATTTGATCAGATTGAGTTTTGCAGCGGATTATTAATGATGTTGGGACAATCTGAGTATTTTGATTAGATCCCAAAACCCCTGATGAATTTGCCTAAGTATA
>JAPKLY010000114.1:293908-319590 GCA_026898435.1 Prunella vulgaris | reverse complement strand
GCGTTAGAGCATTTTTCTGAGTCTTTCAGAAAAATCTGACATCAGTGTATTCCCCCCCCATATACTGATTTAACTCGTTTCGGGACCAACAAATGAAAACACTTGAAGTTAACACTCACACAAAAGCACAAGAGACACATGGATTTATAGTGGTTCGGAGTTCAATTCTCCTACATCAACTTTTCCTGATTTATCAGGAGAATTCCTTAACCACAGGAATTCCTTGTTTTAGAATGCCAAGGTGCACTGATCAAGAATAACTCCTCTTGATCTCTAGGATTTTCATTGAGTCCTAGTCCTCTAAGATTTCAGACTGAGACACTCCTCAGCTTACTTTCTTCCACTCACAACCTTGAACCTTACTTGGTTTAAGGATTTGAGTTTTTCCAACTATGGTTGAGATAACCCTTTACAATGAAGATTAATATCTAGATAGGGTTATCTCAGTAGGCTTCTGAGATATTACAATGTAAGCCTAAATACAAGATTGAATTCTAATCAATGTAAGCACTTGGTAAACTAGAGTGATTTTTGAGTGCTTGAACGTTTCAGTTTTTCAGTGGAGCTTGGTAGTTTCCCGTACTTGACTTCTTCTTTTGTTCTTACATTTGTAGACTTAAATTTGAAATACTATCTGTTGGAGAGATAGCTTCAAATATAAGTTATTTTGGTGTACCAATGTTCTTCAATATTTTCCTTAGATTTTGGATGGTCAAATATGTGAAAGTATAGCATTCCAACGTTCCATAGATCTTCTTCAGATTTTGGGTGGTCAACTCTCAAGCATTAATGGTTGATAGCTCATTAAATGCCTGCTTAGAGTTAATGCAACCGCCTTTGAAAACTTTGCCATCCTAGGTTGTTGGTTATTTCTGAACTTGGTTCTGACAGGGTAGTCTTTATGTCAGATCCGTACATAGGTGGCAGCTTCTTATTGGCATGTCTTAATTGTTCCTCAGTCCAGTCTAACCGTTGCATTGAAGTCCTCTGTCTTTTCATCAGGTGACTTGGAACATTCTCTTTGTTGCATTAAACACTTCATTTATGAGTTGACTGCTTGCTTATTAAATGCTGAATGCATTTAATACATCAGGATACTTGTCTTCAGGAGAGTCCTCTTCAGGCCATTAGGACTTAATCTTCTGAGGTGCATTCTTCAGTTAGTGGGTGTATCTACTAATCCTTCATCAGGCTAGTCTTTAAAACATCAGACCAGTTTTTACATAAGTAGCCTGTTACAATTAAACTTATATTCTAAATTTTTATCATAGCCTCCTAACACTTTGGGCTATTATTTCTAAGTCTTAGAAATACATTACTACATCAGGGGAGTCCTTGGGAATTATCAAAATATTTTACAAGTCATTTCCCAACAATTTCCCCCTTTTTGATAAGAACTGAGACTCATCCTAACTTAACATTTTATCAGGAGACTTTTACTTGGCAAAAATTAAACTTTCAGAAGTTCCCCGTGACTAAGTACCTGCATGTTAGTTAAGCAATTCATAGTAAGGTGCATAGGCCTAGCAGATAATGAGATATTATCTTGGGCTCATAAAGATAGAAATTTTCACTGATGACCAAAATGATTACACTTTACATGATTCTACTGTAATCTATAGACTGTCTTGCACAAAATAAAATAAAAACAAATCAAACCATCTTCTTCTGCTCCCTTCATCAGCTTACTTTGCCTCACAGGCTCCCAAAGGTTGGCCCCAGCCCATACTAGGCAAACACTCTCTTCTTTAGCTCCATCTTTTTCTCCATCACCTCCTTGCTGTGACCCCTCAATCCCAGTTGGTCACAAATCAGCAGCCACTCATTCAGGATATCTTGCATCATGACTTCTCCACTAGCATCCATAGGTGGCATGAAAAGGATTGGTCCAGGGGCCTTGGATGGATCACCTCTATGTGCTCCTTCCAAGAGTTCAGAATCCTGGGATACAAGGTAGGACAGTTTTCCACCATCTTCTGATGAAAGACCTCATCAGCTTCCACCCCCTCGTACTCACCTGTCACATAGAAGGAGTATACAAACTCCCTCTTGGCTTCCTCCCAAGAGTCATTGCACTCTCTAGGAACCCAAGGATCTATGTGTGGAAACTTGGCAATTGGCTCACTGAACTGAGCCTGGCTCCTCTTGGCCTTCATCCTCCAGTATGAATTTCTTGCCTTTCTTGGTGGTGGGGGTTTCATCATTTGACCACTCTCCATCAGCCGTCTCTTCTTTTCAGCTTTCTCCATGTTGTGATCATCAAGAGACTTCATTGACCTTACTGCCTGGGCCAGGGGATTGAGTGATGGTGGCCTGAAAAGGTCCTCAGTGGATTGGACCTTCTTGGGTGGGCTTGGTGCAAGGGATGCAATGGGGTTGGGATTTTCAACTGGAAGTTCCGTAACTTCCTCCTCTCCTTGTTCAATCATGATCCTTCTCCTCTTAGTGGACTGTGTGCCTGATACACCTCCACTTCTCTGCTCACTCCTCTGCCTTTTTTCCCTTAGTATCTAATCTTTAGCCTTGGATAGTCTGGTTTCCCTTCCAGCATCAACTTTTCCTTTTCTTTTCTCACTAGTAGTGGCCTGTTCTCCTTCCATGACCAAGGTATCAATTTCCTGCGTAACCTCTGACACAACCTTTTCAGGATCCAAATTCTCTCCCACTTTTGGACCTCCTAGTGCTCTGACTGGACTTTCTCCCCCATTCTTGCTAACTCTCCTAGAGAGTTCAGCAAGAGCTATTTAGTGTCTGGCTGTATCCTGCTCCACAACCCTTAGATGTGTCAGACAATCCTCTATTTCCTCATTCAGGGCCTTTAAGTGAAACGCGACATTTACTCCAAAGTCAGTAAAGGGCTGTAGTTTCTCTTCAATAATCAGATTAGTGGCCGCCTGAGTGGGGAGAACTGAGAGTGCTTGTCTGACTTGAGTTTCTAATTCAGCTTTCAGAGCCTCTTCTCTTTGCCGGATGTACCCATCCATCTTTTCCATCAAGCCCCCTGCCATTGCAGTGATGGTGGTCTGAATCAGCCTTTCTCTTTCTTCCAATTTTTCTTGCCTGATAGCCACAATAGCCTGTGTATGAGCCTATCTCTCCTGCTCTACACTGGCCTTTAGTTCCCTGACTTCTTGTGAAAGTTTCATCTCCATTCTGTCCACATTGCTTGGAAGGTTTGTGATAAGTGTAAGATTGGTGTCCTGTACCTGATCAAGATGTTCATCCAATACAAAAGCTTCGATGGATTGTTCCTCCATCAAGATTTCAAGATTTCCCATCTTATCTGTCAGACTTGCCAGCTCCTTTCCTTCTGACTTGGGCTCCACAGGGGGCCTGAACAATTGTCTGAATCACCCCTTCTATCTGAGCCACTGATGTTGCATCAGGGGAGGGCACTAACTCTTTTTGAGTCCCCTGTGACTCAGGCTGATTTTCAGTAGCCTGAGTGATACTGCCCTGATTCTCACTGGCCTGGGGCATCTCCTGATCCGCACTAGCCTGACCTTTTTCAGCAGGATTGGTTTCTTCATCATCACCATCTTTCCTTTGATCTTCAGTGGACTTCTCCTTTGGCCCTTCTAACAGTCTTGCTTCCTCTAATTTCTTGGCAACAAGTTTGCCAAATTCCCACTCCTGCAGCAGTATATATACTAACTTTCTTTACCTGAGCGAACTCAAGTACCTCATTTTCTTCCTTTCTCCAATAACTTTCACCTTGTCCCTTTACTGCCTCCAAAAGCTCATACAAGTAAGCATCCTTGAGCTTAACAAGTAGCCTCACCCTCTCAAACATTTCTTTGAGGGTGGGATGGGAGGTTAAGGCAGGGTATAGTTGCTCCAGTTCATAGCATGCCTCCTCCTTTAGAGAGTCCAAGTAGGTGTACTGGACTACCTCCTCATCAGCTACTTCTAGTGAAGGCTGAACTTCACTAGCCTTAGGAATAGTAGGTTGTTCTTTGGCTTCACTTTCAGGCTTTTGAGAACCTTCAGTGGGGGTTTCAGTTGTGGGTACAGGGTGTGTGATATGGGCTACCTCAGTGGACTTTTGGGAGTCCTTTGAGGGTTCTTGTCCTCCTCTTTCTTCCTTATCTCCTCAGAACTTTCTTCATCAGTCTCCTCTGATGTTTCTTCTTTCTCTTCTTTAGCTTCCTTAATTCCTTTGAGAGCAGTGGTGGCAAGTAAATGAATGGGAGACTTCATCCCTTCTTCTTCTTCCTCAGTAGACCTCTCAGCAGATGAGTGAGAAGGAGTCTCAGAGCTGCTGCTTACTGCCCTACTCTCAATGAATGCTTTCTTTACCAACCTCCTCTTCTTCTTCTCCAACTCCTCTTCCTTGTGGGATCTCATCTTCTCACTGGGTTTTAAGGCCCTCTTCTTTATGTTTGCAGGGGGACTATCCTCCCCTGACCCTTTCTGTTCTTGCTTCACCACTGGGTGCCCCAACCTTCATCTTTTCCAAAAGCTTGTCTGAGTTAAACAGAAGCTTTGCTTTGTTCCATGTTTTGGTATCAGGGAAGTTGTACTTCAGATTTAGTGCCTCAATGATGAGAGACACTCTTGTGGTATAGCACAGCTTGTGCTCTACTAATATTCTTCCCTTTACCACCTTCAGTTTGCTCATTTCCTCCCTGAGATTAGAGATGAAGAATTGGTGCCAGTTGAACTTCACCCTATCAGTGGTGTCTACAATGGCTGCCATCAGCCTCAACTTGATCTTGCTTACTTGTTCTATGCTTCCCTAGTTTGCTAGAATACATTTCCCAACAATCTCTGCTAAAACCTCAAATTCTGGTTTTAGCAGCTTCTTGTGAAAGGTGGTAACATACTGCTCCTTCTTCCTGGTTATAGGGTCCAAAAACTTCTCCTCCTCACCGAGCTTGTAGGTTGCTGTGTCCAAACCCTCATATGGCAGCCCAAAAATGTCATGCAGATCTTCGTGCCTTAATGTGAACTTGTGTCTGTTCATCACAGCTTCGAGGACCTCTCCCCCCTTCTTGTTCTGCCTCTTTTCACGCTTCTCTATCGTGATGGAAGATCTAATGGAAGTGATGCTCTTCTCCATATCTATAAAGAACTCCAAAACCTGCCTGTCATAGCATTTTTCTGGGCTTTTAGATAAGAATCTGTAAAGCCCAGCATTTCTAACCATATCTAGGGCTTTTCTGATATGGTGTAAGTGGGGGTCAGAGAGAACTTTGGAATGGTTGAAACATACAATGGGCTCATACCAAAAATTCTTACTATTGGATAATTCTTTGTAATCTATGTAGATTTGAGATATGGTTTCTGAAATGCGGGAATGTGTTTAGGGAAAGGTTTGTAAGGTTAAGAGTATGAGCAGGGTAAGAATTGCAAAGGTTGATAGCAGTGAAATCTTGTGGAAAATTGCTAAGTGTGGAGGTTATTTATATTGACAAACAAGGGTGGAGATTGAGCAAGAGAATTTTGATCTACGGTTGAGAGTGAGGCAATGATTTGGAAGATAAAGTGATTTAACTTCCCAAGTAATTTGTAATTATTACAAGATATGAAAAGTGGGTTTGATTAAGATCAACGATTGAGATTGAAGAAAATGGTGGTTAAAAGTGGGGCTTTTCATGAGAGATAACTGCTCGAAATCATCTCTCAAAATTTTACTGCACACTTACTATCGCATTAACTGCGCCGTAGGCACGGTTTTCAATAAAGTAACCGTCTGTCAGAAGTTGTCTCAGTGGAGTAATTAGTGGACTATTACTCAGTCTAGTTGGGATCAGGGTGGTTGATTCTCCTGATGCCCAGATCACATCAGTAGACTTTGTTTGGTTTAGTCCACTGATGTTTCTTGACTGTTCCCCCTTGATCAGTGGCCTGAGACTACTCTTGGTCAGGTAGCCTGATCAATTTCAATTCTCAGGATCAAGTAGACCTGACTCCATTGATAACTCATGAAACCTTGCATCAGCCAAAGGTTTTGTGAGTATGTCTGCCCTTTGCTTGTCAGTGTGGATCTTTACAAGGCATACATCTTTCTTTTCCACATGGTCTCTGATGAAGTGATACCTTATATCCACGTGCTTGCATCTAGTGTGAAGTACTGGGTTCTGTGATATTGCAATAGCACTGTTGTTATCACAGAAGATAGGTACTTCACTAGCCTGAATGTTGTAATCAGTGAGTTGTTACCTTATCCATAATATTTGAGCACAGCAGCTTCCAGTAGCCATATATTCAGCTTCAGTGGTGCTTGTTGCTACTGAACTCTGCTTCTTTGAGAACCAGGATACCAATTTGTTTCCAAGGAATTGGCAAGTCTCAGTGGTTGATTTCCTATCAATTTTGCATCCTCCATAGTCAGTATCAGAGTAGCCTGTTAATTCAAAGTTATCATCAGTGGGGTACAATAGTCCTATGTTGACAGTACCCTTGAGATATCTTAGAATCTTCTTTGTGGCTTCCAGGTGACTTTTCTTTGGACTATCCTCATATCTTGCACATATCCCCATATCATAGGTAATGTCAGGCCTACTTGCAGTGAGGTATAGAAGAGATCCAATGATTCCTCTATAGGTAGTCTGATCCACAGCTTCTCCTTCTTCATCAGGTTCAAGCTTGGTATTTGTATTCATTGGTACCCTGACTACCTTGCTTGAGCTGCACCAAAACTTCTGAATCAGCTCTCTTGTGTACTTGGCCTAATTGATGAATATTCCTTCAGGGGACTGCCTGACTTGTAGTCCTAGGAAGAAATTCATCTCACCCATCATGGACATCTCAAATTTTCCTTTCATGAGGTGTGAGAATCTTGTACAAAGATCTTCATTTTGTGATCCAAATATGATGTCATCTACATATATTTGGACCAACAGTATGTCCTCTACATGTGTGATTCTAAATAGTGTTTTGTCAACACTTCCTTTAGTGAAACCATGCTCCAAGAGGAACTGAGACAAGGTGTCATACCAGGCTCTTGGGGCTTGTTTCAGGCCATATAGTGCTTTCCTTAACTTGTATACTTTGTTGCCTTTGTCAAAGCCAGGGGGTTGTTCCACATAGACTTCTTCATTCAGTACCCCATTGAGGAATGCACTCTTGACATCTATTTGGTAGACCTTGAATTTCTTGTGGACATCATGGGCAAGAAATAACCTGATTGCTTCTAGTCTGGCTACTGGTGCAAAGGTTTCATCATAATCAAACCCTTCAACTTGGGAGTATCCTTTGGCCACCAGTCTTGCTTTATTTTTGACAATCACATCATTTTCATCCTTCTTGTTTTTGAAGACCCATTTGGTTCCAATGATGTTAGCATGCTTTGGTCTTTTGACAAGCTCCCACACTTGATTCCTTGTGAATTGATTGAGTTCTTCCTCCATGGTAATGATCTAATTTAGATCCTTTAATGCTTCTTCAACAGTCTTGGGTTCCTGTGCTGAAAGAAAACAATAGAGGAGAGCATTTTCTCCATGAAAGCTTCTAATTTTGACTCCTAGATTAGGATCTCCTAGAATCTGATTGATTGGGTGATCAATCAACCAGTTTCTTTTAGATTGTCCTCTCTCAGTGGGGTTATCCTTAGGGGATAGATTCCCAACTGGGATTGAGAGACTAGATTGAGAAATTCTAAGTAATTCAGGAGATAGGGCAGAGGGTAAGAGTCCTGAGTCATCATTCAGGGTTGTTTCTAAGTTGTCAGCACAGTCTAGTCTGGCTTCCCCCTGAATGTTATGCTCAGTGTCTGTCTCAGCTTGGCCAGCTTCTTCATTGACAGAAGTTACCTGAGGAGCTGGGATTGGGTCATTCAGCTCATTCTCATCAGTGGTGTTTTCCTCAGGCTGGTTTGATCTCTGAGAACAGTCCTCTGACTCTTTTGATCCTAGGTTGTCCCATGTTGGAATGTAGGCATCCACCTTCTTATCAGTGGACTTGTCCAGGTCCAGTTTAGTCATTTTATCAGAGATTTCTTTGATGACCTGATCTTTCCTGGACTCAAGAGTAGATTCATCAAAGACAACATGGGGTGTTTCTTCCACAACAAGGGTTCTTAAGTTATATACCCTGAAGGCTCTACTGATTTGGGAATATCCGAGGAAAATTCCTTCAACACCTTTGCTATCAAATGTTTTTAGTTGTCTTTTCCCATTGTTGTGAATGAAACACTTACAACCAAACACATGAAAATAGGATACCTGAGGTTTCCTACCATTCCATAGCTCATAGGGGGTTTTGCCTTGTGTTTTAGTGAGCATGGATCTATTCTGAGTGTAAGCCCAGAACCTTTTGGGAATATGTGCATCAGCAAGCATGGTTCTGGCAGCCTCCTTTAGTGTCCTGTTTCTTCTTTCAGCTATCCCATTTTGTTGGGGGGTTCTAGCAGCTGATGTCTCATGGGATATGCCTGATTCATTGCAAAAGTTAGTGATAATAGAATTAATAAACTCAGTACCTTTATCAGATCTTATCTTGATGATAGATAGATCCTTTTCATTTGAGATTTTTCTGAGTAACTCAGGTAGCCTGAGTTGGGTATCCTTCTTGCTGGACATGAATATCACCCAAGTGAATCTTGAGAAGTCATCCACCACCACCAGTGTGTATTTGCTTCCATTGATGCTTGCTGGTGTAACAGGTCCAAAGAGGTCCATATGAAGGAGTTGAAGTACCCTGTTAGTGGAGGAGTTGTTTTGCTTTTGAATGAGGCTATTATTTGCTTTCCTTCTTGACAAGCTTTGCAAATGTGATCTTTGTTGAACACCTCATTTGGTATCCCTTCCATTAGGTTCAGTCTTGAGATTTTGTTGATGGCCTTGAAATTCAGGTGATTGAGTCTTCTGTGCCATAGCCAAGTCAGGTCACTTGAGCTCTTAGCAATGAGACAGGTTTCCTTTGGGGATGATCTCCAATCTGCAAGATAAACATTTCCTCTTCTAGACCCAGTTAGTAGTACCTGTGTATTTGATGCATTTCTTACACAGCACAGGTTACTTGAAAACTCAACATTATACCCTTTATCACAGAGTTGGCTTATAGAGAGTAGGTTATGTTTTAGTCCACTGACATATGATACGTTTGTTACCTGAACTGACCCTATCATCAGGGTACCATAACCTTTTGTGATTCCTTTTGAGTTGTCACCAAAAGTGACTTGAGGACCTTTCTTTTCCTTGTAGTAAGTCAGGAGACTTTGGTTGCCAGTCATATGCCTTGAACAACCACTATCTAGGTACCAGTCATCCTGAGTATCCAGAGAAACCTGCATAAAAATTAGTTCTTAGGTACATATTTTGTGTTGGGTCCTATTTGGTTAGCTGTACCCTTAGGGATCCAAATCTTCTTAATAGTCCTTGTTACTTTGGACTGGCTGATTCTTCTCCCATAAATATCTACATAGACAGTGGACTCCTTGAATATCCTGGGAGTTGACTGTCTATCAGTGTTAGTCCTTTGTGGAACAGGTGACTTGACATGCCTCTTGTTCCTAACGGGCTTTGGTGCAGCTGGCCTAAAGTCTTGTTGATAAGGGGGGATGTAGTTCCTCTCATAGGGCATATATGAGAATGGTTCTTTAAAATGAACACTTCTGTCAAGTCCCCTGACAGATGGTTCAGGCCAGTATGTCCTTTGCCTAGATTGTCTCCTGAGGGATGATCTAGGTTGAGGATAGGTGTACTGAACATTACCCTATTTGATTCTGGAAGATTGGTTCTTCTTCGGTTTTGTTTTGAGAGGTGTATAAGCTGTTCTAGTCTTTTCAGTGGACCTACTTGGCATTATCACCTCTTCAGTGGGTTCAGCAGGCCTTTTGCCCTTATCAATGATCCTTCTGGGATTCACAGAGGACCTTAAAAACACTCTCTCATTACTGCTTGTGGGTGCAATATTTAGTTGGCCTTCTGAGGAAGTGCATGGGAAGAATCCTATCCCATGTCTACTGTCAGAGTTGTTTTGTAAACTCAGAATCTTCTCTATAGCAAGAGAGGGTTTATTGAGAGATTCCAGCTTTCTTAGCAGATGATCCTCAGACTCCTTCAGCAAGTTTACATTGTTGATGAGGGTTTTGATTTGGATAGCTAGTTCATTCTTTTTACTAGCTAGCCTGATCTGATCACTGGTCAGTCCCCTGATCAGCTCATCCTTTGCACTGACCTACCCTTTGAGTGTTTCCACTTCATTGGTCAGGGCAATGGTTTGGGAGGCTGAGGCAAGGTCAGCCTCTATTTCAGATTCAGCTAGCTTGGTGTTCTCATGTGCTAGCATCCTGTTTTCTTCCTCAAGAGTGAGGTATGCCTCTTGCAGCCTGGAGAAGTTAACCATCAATTGTTCTAATGAGAACTGAAGGTTGAGTTCCCCTGCTGACTCCGAGCTAGGCTCAGGTGAGTGTTGTATTGACAAGGATGAGATTGTACCTCAGGTTCATCATTGGCCATGAGGAATAGGTCATCATCACTGCTATCAGTGAACATTTCCTCAGATGAGCTTGCAGCCTCCCCATCTTCTGCCACCATTGCCATACTTTCCAGTTGTTTGTCTATCTTGGCTTGCCTCTCCTTCCTTTCCTTGGAGCTCAGCTGAGGACAGTCATACTGGAAGTGGCCTGTCTTGTTGCACTGGAAACACGTCTTCTCATCTTCTTTACCTTCCTCTTTGTCTTTCCTTCTGGATTCAGATTTTGAGGTGGATTCCTCACCCTTGTTATTTTTCTTATGTTCCTTTTCAAGTTCCTTCTCATCCCTTGGAGTGAACCTGGACTTTCTTTCCTTGCTATCCTGGTAGTATCTCTTGTATTTGCCAAATCTTGAATTCAGCTTCTCAAACCTTCTGGCTAGAAGGCTCATTTCTTCTTTCATTTTAGCCTTACTTTGAGATTTGCAGGGCTTGCTGGCCTTCTTGATCTTGGCTGGTTCAGCATCAGAATTGTTTGCCTTGAAGGCTACTCCTTTCTTAGATGAGGAAGGCTCTTCTGTAGTTCTTTTCCTATTGAGATCAAACTCATAGGCCTTAAGTTCTGAGAATATTTGCTGCATAGACATGTTAGATAGGTCTTTGGTGTTCTGCATCATCACTGAGTAGACATCCCACCTAGGTGAAAGTCCCCTGAGAATTTTGAGAGCAACTTCCCTCTTGGTGTAAATCTTTCCAAGGGAGTTTATCTCATTCATGATGTCAGTGAACCTGCCATCAATCTGATCAATGGTCTCATTTAGTTCCATTGAGAATTGTTCATATTTTTGGACAGCAACTGACAATTTATTTTCTTTTATCTTGTCAGTGCCCTCACATAAGAGAGCCAAGGTGTCCCGTATTTCCTTTACGGTTGTACAGTGAACAACTCTTCCCATGATAGAGTCAGGGATGGTTGTATACAGTATATTCATGGCCACAAAGTTGAGATTATGTCTCTTTCTTTCATCAGCAGTGAAGTCATCTTCATCCTTACGCCACTCCTCTCTAGGATCATTAATTTGTGCTTGTGTGATCCTAGGATTAGCAGTCATAAAGACAAAGGGACCCTTAGTAATCACCCTCAACATCTCATCATGCACATAGCCTAGGTGAGCCCTCATTCTGATTTTCCAGAAGTCATAGCCTTCTACTGCTAGTGTGGCTGTGTTCCATGTGTTTACCCTTCTGCTAGAGTAGACATTATATAAGAGTACTTCAAGAAAGGTTAGTTAGATCAGTTCAAGTGACCACTAATGATAAATCAAGGCAGTGGTTCTTAGAACCCCTGCTCAGATACCACTTGTTGGTCCCAAATAAGCAAAGACAGGTGTAGGGGGGGGGGGGAATACACCTGTAAGTCCAATTTTTAAATAGCAGTTAGTCAGTGGACCTTTTTTAAACGGTACATGCTACTTCGAAAAGATCAGTGGTCTTGAAGGTCACCTGACAAGTAGTCTGAGTATTTGATCAGATTGAGTTTTGCAGCGGATTATTAATGAAAACACTTGAAGTTAACACTCACACAAAAGCACAAGAGACACAGGGATTTATAGTGGTTCGGAGTTCAATTCTCCTACATCCACTTTTCCTGATTTAACAGGAGAATTCCTTACCCACAGGAATTCCTTGTTATAGAGTGCCAAGGTGCACTGATCAAGAATAAATCCTCTTGATCTCTAGGATTTTCACTGAGTCCTAGTTCTCTCAGATTTCAGACTGAGACACTCCTCAGCTTTGTTTCTTCCACTCACATCCTTGAACCTTACTTGGTTTAAGGATTTGAGTTTTTCCAACTATGGTTGAGATAACCTTTTACAGTGAAGATTAATATCTAGATAGGGTTATCTCAGTAGGCTTCTGAGATATTACACTGTAAGCCTAAATACAAGATTGAATTCTAATCAATGTAAGCACTTGGGAAACTAGAGTGCTTTTCAAGTGCTTGAAATTTTCAGTTTTTCAGTTGAGCTTGGTAGTTTCCCGTACTTGACTTCTTCTTTTGTTCTTGTATTTATATACTTAAATTTGAAATACTATCCGTTGGAGAGATAGCTTCAAATTTAAGCTATTTGGGTGTACCAATGTTCTTCAATATTTTCCTCAGATTTTAGATGGTCAAATCTGTGAAAATATAGCATTCAGACGTTCCATAGATCTTTTTCAGATTTTGGGTGGTCAACTCTCAAGAATTAATGGTTGATAGCTCATTAAATGCCTGCTTAGAGATAATGCAGCAGCCTTTGAAAACTGTGCCATCCTAGGTTGTTGGTTGCTTCTGAACTTGGTTCTGACAGAACAGTCTTTATGTCAGATCCGTACATAGGTGGCAGCTTCTTATTGGTCTGTCTTAATTGTTCCTCAGTCCAGTCTAACGGTTGCATTGAAGTCCTCTGTCTTTTCATCAGGTGACTTGGAACATTCTCTTTGCTGCATTAAACACTTTATTTATGTGTTGACTGCTTGCTTATTAAATGCTGAAGGCATTTAATACATCAGGATACTTGTCTTCAGGAGAGTCCTCTTCAGGCCATTAGGACTTAGTCTTCTCAGGTGCATTCTTCAGTTAGTGGGTGTATCTACTAATCCTTCATCAGGCAAGTCTATAAACCATCAGGCTAGTCTTTAAAACATTAGACCAGTTTTTATATAAGTAGCCTGTTACAATTAAACTTATATTCTAAGTTTTTATCATAGCCTCCTAACACTTTGGGCTATTATTTCTAAGTCTTAGAGATACATTACTACATCAGGGGAGTCTTTGGGAATTATCAAAATATTTTACAAGTCATTTCCCAACAATTTCTCCCTTTTTTATAAGAACTGAGACTCATCCTGACTTAACATTTTATCAGGAGACTTTTACTTGGCAAAAATTAAACTTTCAGAAGTTCCCCCTGGCTAAGTACCTGCAGGTTAGTTAAGCAATTCATAGTAAGGTGCATAGGCCTAGCCGATAATGAGATATTATCTTGGGCTCATAAAGATTGAAATTTTCATTTCTGACCAAAATGATTACAGTTTACATGATTCTACTGTAATCAACAGACTGTCCTGCCCAAAATAAAACAAAAACAAATCAATCCATCTTCTTCTACTCCCTTCATCAGCTTACTTTGCCTCACAGGCTCCCAAAGGTTGGCTCCAGCCCATACTGGGCAAACACTCTCTTCTTTAGCTCCATCTTTTTCTCCATCATCTCCTTGCTGTGACCCCTCAATCCCAGTTGGTCACAAATCAGCTGCCACTCATTTAGGATATCTTGCATCCTGACTTCTTCACTAGCATCCATAGGTGGCATGAAAAGGATTGGTCCAAGGGCCTTGAATGGATCACCTCCACTGTGCTCCTCCCAAGAGTTCATAATCCTGGGATACAAGGCAGGCCAGTTTTCCACCATCTTCTGATGAAAGACCTCATCAGCTTCCACCCCCTCGTACTCACCTGTCACATAGAAGGAGTATACAAACTCCCTCTTGGCTTCCTCCCAAGAGTCATTGCACTCTCTAGGAACCCAAGGATCTATTTGTGAAAACTTGGCAATTCGCTCACTGACCTGAGCCTGGCTCCTCTTGGCCTTCATCCTCCAGTATGAATTTCTTGCCTTCCTTGGTGGTGGGGGTTTCATCATTTGACCACTCTCCATCAGCCGTCTCTTCTCTTCAGCTTTCTCCATGTTGTGTTCATCAAGAGACTTCCCTGACTTTATTGCCTGGGCCAGGGGACTGAGTGATGGTGGCCTGAAAAGGTCCTCAGTGGACTGGACCTTCTTGGGTGGGCTTGGTGCAATGGATGCAATGGGGTTGGGGTTTTCAACTAGAAGTTCCCTGACTTCCTCCTCTCCTTGTTCAATCATGATCCTTCTCCTCTTAGTGGACTGTGTGCCGGATACACCTCCACTTCTCTGCTCACTCCTCTGCCTTTTTTCCCTTAGTATCTGATCTTTAGCATTGGATAGTCTGGTTTCCCTTCCAGCATCAACTTTTCCTTATCTTTTCTCACCAGTAGTAGCCTGTTCTCCTTTCATGACCAAGGTATCAATTTCCTGCCTAACCTCTGACACAACCTTTTCAGGATCCACCTTCTCTCCCACTTTTGGACCTCCTAGTGCTCTGACTGGACTTTCTTTCCCCTTCTTGCTAACTCTCCTGGAGAGTTCAGCAAGAGCTATTGAGTGCCTGGCTGTATCTTGCTCCATAACCCTTAGATGTGTCAGACAATCCTCCGTTTCCTCATTCAGGCCTTTAAGTGAAATCTAATGTATTCATAATCAAGCACATAGCTTGATTGACTAGTCAATGAATCACAATAGAGTGTGTTAAATAAAGACATTCTTCATTTCTCCCTAAGTACTCCCATTGTAGCTGCTTTCCTAGACATGTCCCATTTCGCTCTTATCATCATAGCTGTTGGTAACATGCTAAAGTAGCAACACTAAAGTGTAGTCTTAGAAATATAGAAGAAAGTCCTAAGGGTAATCTAAATTTTAGGACTCACACATAATGAGAAAACAGAGATCCATCTTTCTCATTTCCTTTTAAGGGTCATAAGCACATGTTATTCCTCAATGAACACATGTCACAATGTCTATAACTTCCAAGGTAGGAAGCGTATGTCTTATCTAATCTTGACATCGTGTAAATGTACAAGTCAAATGCATTCCATACACTTAACCCAGATATCCAATCACTTACATTTAGGATACCTATAAAATTTAGCTTCATAACAAGTTAGATAGATTCGTGGTTGAAATCCATCTCAATTATATTTATCGATATAATCTCATCTCGGAACACACACTGGATCAGAGGTGATTGCTACTGTGAGAGAGCTAATCATGACTTGTCGACATACATATTATACATGATTGAATCACATATAATTCATAAAACACTGACAGTTACAATTTAAACAGTCAATTAACACCTTCAACATCTCAATCAAATTGCATTCAATCCTATGAAAACTCAAAAACTCAAACATGTTCCATCAACATATCACTTAGTAATGAGTTTGGTCAAAAGGATTTGCAACCATCAATTGACTAGAAATGTATCTTAGAATCACTTAGTTTATCAACTGAATCACTAACAAAGATAGGACTTTGCATTGATATATTTGGTTCTTCCTAAACATTTGGCATTCATTGTGTAACTCATGATTGCTTAATCATCACAATGAATCGACATAACTCCCACTGAGGTGTTTGTATCCTATAAAATTTTAGGAATTTATCCAACCAATAATTTCTTAAACTGTAGAAAACATATGACATATAGCTAAGCATTCAATATGAACAGAGCTGTACAAGTGTAATGCTTGCTACACTGTGAGATTGCTCAATTGTTGAGCAATAAGACTTAACTGGAATTTGATTTTCGTTTCGACTAAATCAAGACTCCAATCAATGTCCATATACTTAGTTAGTGTCATCTAATTTTCTCGACAATAAAAGAAATAATCAACAGTCCCTTTCTTTATATATCTGAATAATCCTCTTCACTATCCCAGGATTAAAAGGATATTTGTCAGGTAGACCAATGGCATAACAGATGTCTAATTTATGTATAGAACTTTGAACAACTCTTTCTAACTTTCTTGAGTCTCGGGACACATATCTTGACTCAAATACTTGCCTCTACAATACGAGTATCCAGTGGTTTGCAGGTGTCCATCTTGAGATGTTCTATTACTTTCTTGAACGAAATCTTGAAAAGACACTTCAAAAATTTCTTTGAACACTCCTCATGGATCTTACCATCAATTATCTACACTGTCTCACCCTCTTCATCTTGGGATACTCTTTATTTTTTCCGGCTTACATTACATCATCCACATCAGAAATAGAATCAAAAAACAATTCTTAGGGCGTTTGACTTTAACACAGTAGTCTTCGTTTTTCTAAAACAAAGTTGAATGAGATAAGCCTCGAACGAAATCTTAAAAAACACCACTGATGTTGAGGATTACTGAAGTCTATAAATCGACTTATCAATTTATGAACTTTATCCTCTCGTTCTTGAAGAATAAATCCTACAATACCATGTAGATTTCATCTTCTAATTCTCCCACTGAGAAGAACAAACTGAACGTCCTTTTGATGTAAATTCTAATCCTATATTAGCCACTATAGCTAGAAGTAGATGAATTGAGGCAAATCTCACAATAGGTGAAAAAGATTAACCCTTAAGTAGAGTACATCCTTTTGTAGCCACCAAGTGATCTTCAAACCTCTCCTATTGAGTAATTTGATAACTTATAATCTTGAGAATCTAGTTATTCCCAAAATTTATTGTCCCTTTAGAAACTCTACAAGTTTGTTAACTCGTCAAGACTTCATATATTTTAATAAACTTCTATTATTTTCTTCTAATTTCTGGAGAAACAAAAAAAAGATCGTCCTTCTATGTCTTAATGCTTCCTGAGCACTTATTTCGTTAAACTTTTCCGAGAGTGTGATTTATTACCAAATTGAAGAGTCACTTAATCCTCAACAGGCAAACATCACTTGAAAATATCTATCAAAGATCCACATCATCAACTGGTAAAACTTCTCGCACTTGGATCAGATAGATTTTAGTTTCCTTAATCTCGAAAAGCTATTTTGCATTTCCAATGCCAACTTAGTAAAGAAAAATTACTTCCAAAAAATATGTATTATGCGATTCCTTACAAGTCATGCTCCCACTGAAGCTCCTATGATCTTGTATCCCTTAGGATTTAACTTTCCACATTTTTCAGAAGGATCATGTGAAGGTTGCACATCCTGATGTTCTAAGGGTACTTAAGAAACAGGTTTTACTACCCGTCCTAAATCATATGGAGTTGTAGCAATAGACTTAGAAGACACCAGATTAAGCACATAAGTCAATTTTAAGTAACGTATCTTTCTAAAAGATATGTATCTTAGCTCGTGTCTATATGGATCTTAACATTTCTAACAATGTTCTATTCCTTCTTTCGGCAACACCCAATCACTGATGTCTATAAAGGAAAGACAATTGTCAGACAACCCTTTTACATTACACAATTCCCCGAATTGTTTAGATAAACTTTCATGTCTCCAATCAGTTTTCTCAATTTGTCCAAAGAGATGTCTGAAACATCAAGTACATCAGACTTATGAGAAATCAGACAGACAGGATCAAAACATGATTTGTCAATTCTAAATGTAATGAAACAGGAAAAAATCCATCTTGTGTCCTTATCTAATAGGAACCCATATACCCAAAAAATAATAGCAACAGAATCACAGCTCTAATAGTTTTTCAAACGGTTTTGGGTCATATAACCAGCAAGAAAAGTTCGTATTAGGATTACTCGACTTTGTCTGAATTCATAATAACTAAAAGATGTCCTTTCACCATCCAAAAACATAAAGCTGACAGCTATAAGTCCATCACGATAACTCTTAACATTAATGCGATGACAACCATGTCCTCTAAAAATAACAATACAGTGTATCTCAAATCAAGCAAGCATGAATGAAATAGAAAAAGATAAAACGTGATTTAAAGAGCTATTTGATCATCTTGTAGAATAATAATATGACCCTATCAGAGTCAATTCTGCAAGTCATAGGTCTTTGACTTTGACTCCAGTATTATATCCTACTTAAATCCATTGATTATGCACAATGGCTCTCTTGCCTTCAATGTCTCGGTCTGTTGTTTCTGAATCTTTAGTCCGCAAAGGATAAGATTCAGTTAAAAACAATAATTTAGAGACATCTACAAATCATAAAAAAATGAAATTAGATGGATCTGCCTTGTCCTATCAAGGCTCAGGGCACTCACGTGCAAAACGACCATGCTCACAACAATTGTAGTATGTCATTTTGCTCATATCCATCTTATTCATTTTAACACGCTTCTTCTTTCTTTTCATATTGATTGCATTGCCTTAGGTATTGTTATCCTACCTCCCACTATCCGATCAATTATCCTTCTTACCTTTCTTCCAGGTCTATATTCGTTTAAAGCCCAAAACTTCGGTTGAACTAGAACTAACAAAAAAAAAGAAGGTACCAGAAGAATGTTTAGCTTCTGTAAGCCTTTCAACCTCTAGATTTAGCTGATGAACTGCTTAACTGAAAGTTCTAATACTCTCATTTCAAGTCAAAAACAATCTCGAGGTGATTCCAATGATCTGGTAGTGAGCAGACTAGAGCTTAAATTCAGTATTCAATAGAAAAATTGTGACCAGCTTGTTTAAGTTCAATGATTATATTAGATATATCCCTCAGATGTTGTCTAACATTGTGATCACTAAACTAAGCAAAGATCTCGTGTCGTGGAAGTATTTCATTTCCCACACAAGATAAGCTACCTGGTCCCTATTTCTTCGATTCTCAATTCCAAAGTTCGGGTCAGACATTTCTTGGTCGATCGCATCTAACAGTCCTATCTTGTCCAAAATATACTAAATTTCTATCAATGCCATTGTCTTAAACAATAAGGTGATTCACTGTGTTAGTATTTTATTACATTTTATGCTGAGCCAAACTAAGAGATCTAAAAATCGACACACGATTCGATTTCGAAAAATAACTTAGAGTTACTAATCTTCGATCTCATCATGCATCTCAAAATCGATTCTAGTTTCAAAACATAAAACTCACGTTCAAGTATTTAAAACAAAATAAATAGCATTGAACAACCACTTTTAATCACAACTATATAGAAAAACAAGTTATAAGTTGTTATCACTGAAAAACCAAAGAACTCCAATGAGTGTAATTTAGTTTATACAAAAAACAACTCAAGAAGATTCGTGCAGAGCACGATCTAACTTGTCATTCGACTTCCAAAAAATTAGAAGAATTGAACTCTCTAGTTCCGGTATTATAGATAGCCTTTGCTAGAGGATCCAAGAATGGATTCTTCATCTGATCTTTTCTGTGACTCTTTAATCTCAGAAAATCAGAACGACCAATCTTTCCCATCCTCAAGCATGCCGATCTAAGAGCCTGAGTTCTATCTTTCTTTCTCGAAGCAAAAGACAACGACATCATTATGTCTAGTCCATCGGACTCTTCTCCAGAAGACTTTGAGACCTCCCAAAAGTCTTCCTCCAAGTTAGGCGGAAGAGTTCTAGCCCAGGTTTTAATACTTTTAATTTGTTCGAGAACATCGAATGGAAGTTTCTTGTTACGAAAGAAAAACTAACAAATGGTTAAACTGTGAGTATGCTTCATCTTGTAATTCATAAAATCATGTAGGACCTCATCACTGGTCCTGGTGTCGCTCTCAGAAACTGTACCGCTCTCTGACATCCCTGAAAAATGAGCGGCCCAAATAAAACAACAAACACACTAAAGTGTTAGTTAAACCTTAACACATGAATTTTCTCTATTTCAATGCTTATGGAACAAAATTTCCAATTAGCTTTAGGTATATTCACAAGTGAAAAATAAGTTTAACATCATTGGCTCCCACTTTCCCGGATTAACCGGAGCATAACAAACAGTTTCACACACCAATTAAACATGATTTAAGAATTGAAGACATACATAAGGAGCATATAACACATATTATCAACTAAAAGGTCTTCACATAAGACTTTAAAGCAAATGAAAAATTTTAAATGAAGCCACACTTCAAAACAACATTGGAACACATGAAAATGTATCCGAACTGACACAAAATGAGCTGAAAACAGTTGAAAACAAGACGAAACAGGACAGCACGCGCCTGTACGGGCCGAACAGTAGCCGATGAGTTGCCGATGCGTGAACCACACGTTCGGCCGTAAGCCACCGGCGAGTAGGCTTCACGCGCCACCGCCGGCGCCGCCGTCGTCATCTCGTGTTGGGTCGGGTCTGACCCGCCTCTTATTAGATCGGATCCGAGTTTGTGAAATTGCATTTGGGCCCCTGTAGAATATCTAATTCTCTAAAAATAGGTCCAAAAGTATCTGAAAAAGTTCAAAATGACCCCGATCGCGAAATTTTTTCAAAAATTTGTATCTTGTTCAAAACTCAATGAAAATTCACAAACGATACATGAATGGAATCCTCATGAAACATAGATTAATTCCATACCAAGAACGGAGTCGATTTAGTTCGTGTTGGTTTCGAAACGAGTATAGTCAGTGTATGGGGGGAATACACTGATGTCAGATTTTTCTGAATTCTCAGGAAAATGCTCTTTCAGACTTAGTCAGGAACTCCTGAAATGTTCAGTCTACTAAAGGTCCTCCGGGGCAGCAGGGACGGATCAACAATGAACCAAATAAGCTAAGTCAGAGATGTGCTCTCAGAAGCTCAGTAGAGATAACAATCCTACTGACCGCTCGGAAGCTAGTAAGTTGGGCTACTATCTCAGTAATTTCCGTTTAGTGCAAAATGAGAGACCTTAAGTGTTTACTCGTTTTAGTTCTGAATACTTATCAGTTTTCTTAGTGAAAACGTGGTTAACGCTGGTGCACAGTTTACTGATCAGGATGACAAGTCAGTCCTGATGTTTTTCATAAACAATGCAAGTATGCTACAGTTTAATATGAATGACAGTTTATGATCCTAAGCAAAAAGTAAATCAGCACACAAGGGTCTTTTTAACGTGGTTCGGAGATAACCAACTCCTACGTCCACGACCTGATTGAACAGGAAGCTATCCTCAAAACCCTGAGGATAGGTACTTGGGTTTTACATGCCAAGGGACACGAATAGCCAAATTCCTCTCTAAGGAACTGACCCCTGGGTGGTTTTACAAGTCCCAGTCCTTCCTACCAACCAACTCACAACCTGAGGGGCTTGGTATTCACGTTTTCCAACTATTGTGTATTGATCCCTCTAACAAATCAGTGCTAAGGATGGGATCAATACTATAAGCAAAATATAGAAGAGATTCCTACTACAACACTAGGGAAATTTAAGGTTTCAGAGTGCTGTTCAAAGTATGCTTTGAGTGTTTGGAATCTTGAGAATTCTCTACTTGGAAATTTCCCGTAACCTTGAATGGGGGCAAGGCCTTCTGTATTTATAGGGAGGTTTGAAAAAGATCCCTTGGAGGAGATCCATTTCAAACCTTCCTATTTAGGATAGGTGCAGGTACTGGTTGTCCTTGTGTGACAGAGACCATACCTAGTATGGCAAAGTTTCTGATCCGTCGCCTGCACCTCTGAGAAGCATTAAATGCGCTCAGTCTCCGTACATACGTGTCGCCATGTAACTGGTCCCTTGTCCAATGGCTAGTTTGTCGGCTAGTTTCTCATTCTTAACTCAGGATAAATGTTTGTCTTATGTTGGAGACTCTGACATTCTTTCTGCTCCATCAGACTTCCATTCGCACGTGTAACCTTTGGGTCTCAGGACTTACAAATATCAGGTTAACTGATATTAGGCCCAAGTCAGGACTTATGAACATCAGGAGGACGTTCAGCCTGATCAAGGTTATACTGTGCCTTCACTGACAAAGACTTCCCTGAGCATGCTTAGTCTACTCAGTTCTGTCAGGGTCAGTAGTCTTCCTCAGGATGGCTTCTAGGCATTTTCAGGATTCTATTTAGGTTTTTAAGGTTGCAGCTTCAGGTTGATCATCTTCAAGATGATCAACACCTTCAGGATTGGAACAGCTTCAGACTTCAGACTTCAGGGACGTCTCCATCAGTCTTTACTCCTCAACACGTTCCCCCTGAACTGAATACCTGTGAATAGAAAAGTATATTCTAACCTATCTAATCCTGAGCCTATCATCCTGATGAACTATACTTAGGCAATTCATCAAGGGGTTTTGGGATCTAATCAAAACACTCAGATTGTCCCAACAATTTCCCCCTTTTTGGTGATGCAAAAACCCTTAGAAAAATCCTACCATTAAAACAAGTAGCTGACATAGTCTGTATTCAGTTCAGGAACCTATATCAGGTCCTGAGTTCTATAAGATGGAAACAGGAAAGGGTTAGTACAGTTCTTGATAAAGAGCAGAAAAGTAAATCAGGAGTCAACGAGATGTTGTCTCAGGAATATAAATAGTTTCATTGATATAAAGGTTAAGTACATGGTTTCGTGAAACTATTAAAAAAATTTCTGAAACACTAATCCTGAAAAACTAGTCTTCACTCTTCATCATCCCACCTAGCCAAGGAGATGACATACTTCTTCAGGACCCTGAGCTTGACCTCATGGAATATCTTCTGATCTCTGATAGCTCCTCTTTTTTAAGCAATCATAGCAATCTCCTTTCTGATCAGCTCCATGTTCAGGTGGTTATTGATACCGAGGGTTGGCATCGGGTAGGTGATGTGCTCAGGTGCCTTGATCTGAACTCCTGCTCTGTCAGCATGACGATAATTTCTCCCCTGAGTTCATTATGATGCAAGGCCATCCATTCGACAAAGATAGTGTTGATATCTTTGCCCTCGGATGTCTTTAGCCAGTTCCCAACGATGTAGTACAAGTCAACGAACTCCTTCTTGATCGGGACCCAAATCTCATTCAGGTTACGAGAAATAAACTTGTTGACATACTCGTACACCATGGGGCTGGCATCCTGAGCATCACTCACCTTCCTCTTAGTCGCAGCAACTGACTTCTTCTTCTTGGCATCAGGGGCAGGCTTCTTTGGATCAGTCTTCTTCTTCAGCATAGCTATCTCACCCTTCAGTTGCTTGGACTTTTTCCTTCCCTTGATAATGGGATCACCAGGGAATCGTTGCCCTTCACACTCCTCCATCAGGTCATCCACGGAAACATCAGCTTTCAGCTTCTGAGCAGTAGACTTTGAATTTTTCAGAGCTTTCCCTTTCCCCTTTTTGGCAGCATCAAAGGGGCCTTCGTCCTTATCGACCTTGTTCTGAATGTCTCTGATCAGGATCCCCTGAGATGCCTACTGATCGGTCACCACATGAAACTCCTTGGCCAGTTTCTCATTTGCCTCAACTATGAACAGACTATCAGAGAGGTGCTCATTGAACTCCCTCTGCATTGCAACAATCTCCTCCTTCCTTGCTGTGCTTTTAGATAGCATTGTGTTCAGGGACTTGTGCCATGCATCATCGGTAGACTTCCGGCTTTCACTCCACTTAGCCAAAAGAGTAGTATCTCCTCTGTCCGCTTCTTCCCGAGCCACTAACCTGACCTGAGCCTCCTGCTCCTTCAGTGCCTCCGTGATCAGTGACTTGATCCTGTCATCCAAGCCACTGAGAGAAGTGTTGTTCATTTCCTGCACTTGGTCAGTAGTGACTCCGGTTGACCGTTGTCGTTCAAGGCTCAGGAATCTTTAACCTGATTCCTTCTTAGCCTTACCCAGCTCAGCATTGAGATTTTTTATTTTCTTACGCTGACGGTCAAGCTTACCCAGGTGATTAGGGTCATAATTGCATGTTTTAGCACTCATTTCTACATGCTTTTGGTGATATTATGTTCATATTTGACCCTATTATGCGATACTTTGTGTATTTAACCCCTTTTGGCTAGGAAGTTGTGATTGTAGGTGAAAACGAGCAAAATGAGGAAAAAACGAGCAAGATCGAGAAAAGTCCAAATTCTGGAGTTGAGAAAAATGGAGAAATTGCTATCCTATGTTGAAGAACTTGAAGAGAGGGTCGCAACGAAAGAAGAATCAAGTCAATCGGAGTTTCTAGAGCTCAAGATATGATAAAAACAAGGAAGTTGCGCATCGAACGAGACTAAGGCCTCGGGCGACACGGAGCCCTTCTTCGGACGACAGGCATGTGTCGACCAACATCTCTGGATCGGCAGCCATTTGTCGCCTGAGTGTGTCGACCAAGCTTGGTCGATAGCTCGATAGTTCTTGTGCGACACGGGGGCACTTTGTTGACCAAGCTGTCGCCCAAGAGGTCGACAGCTGGTTAGCTCTTGGGCGAAAGCAGTACATATTTCTCGGATTTTCAGGTCTATTTTCATATTTTTGCACATTTTAATGAAGGGTATCTTAGTCAATGATCCAAGGGCACTATATATACTTCCATCTCAGATTTTCTAAAGGACTTTTATCATTTTTCTTAGATTCATATTCTCTCACTAGATTAGGAGAAGTTAGAGGTAGTTACCAAGTGAGTGTTCTTATATTTTCAATTACGATTTCTTAGATAACTTTTGATCTACCATTCGGAACGACGATCCGTCTTCTCCAGTATTCTTAGCATAGTTCAAGCTACATTTCTACCGGTTGATTTTCAATTTTCATTGTCGGATCATTTTCTAGCTTATAGAGGTAATCTTGTATCTTTTCAATTCCTCTTGTAATAGGTAAATTCTTGAATACTTTGTATAATTCCTGCATAATGATGGTTTGTATGAATGCTTATATGCATAATTGATTGTATGGGCCATTAGGACTTAGTCTCATACGAAAGTTGAGCTATTTACCTAAAACATTCTTGTTATTAGGTCATTGCATACTAAGTGTTTGTTAAAATTCCTAAGATAGTGAGAATGACCTTAGAGAAATGGAAAGACAATTATAGGCTCTTATGTGCATTTAGGGAGACCTTTGCATATTAGAGTGGCTTGCCTATTGATTGTACAATAACTCAATGCATGAGTAAGTGATACTTCACCACATGAAACATAGGATAGTACACTAATATACTCTTCACACAACTCGCTCACTTTGTGAATCAAGGTGATAGGTAGTTTACAAGTTTGACGCACTAGTAGACATAGATACCGAATCCCTTTATTTGCTTTGTGTTTTTTAAACAAGAACAATAGTCTTACCTTACAAATCCCCGTTTCCTTTGGGTTTGATATAAAATAAACTTGGTTAAGCTTGCCATTGCAATAACGATTGTGTACACTTGCACGTAGACACCTTTGTTTGGTTGCTTGATAGTTGTTCTTGTTTTCGATTTTATCTTTACAATTTTTGGTGTGAGAAGTTTTGATACTTGTTAATTCTCGCAGGATTTTGTGAACTTGAGATGGATCGATATCATCACTCCACTTACAATCCATCAAACACGCAACCTTCTACATCCTACACCTTCCACCCTTACACCTATTCCAATGAAGGATCACACCAACACAATAATACATTCAAAAACTCTATGCCTACCACATCTTCTCACCAAGGAAATTCCACGTACCTCCATGAAACACTACATCTTATACTCAAGGAACTTGACAACATAAGAAGAGAAGAACGAAGGAGCTTAGAGGATACAAACTTAAAGTTTAATGCAATTTGTCGAGACCAAGGAGCAAGGCTAAAGAGTTTAGAAGTACAAGTCGAGGAAGTATCAAGAAGATGTGGACTAAGGGCCCGAGAATGTAAATCTTTCTTGATCGAAGCTCAATT
>JAPKLY010000114.1:222695-293898 GCA_026898435.1 Prunella vulgaris | reverse complement strand
AAAGGGGATAGAAGAGGAGAAAATTGATGATATAGATATGGGAGTTGATTTGGAATATCATATTCCATCAAGCAAGGAAGATGGGAAGGAAAAGAAAAGTAAGGTGGAAGAAGGGTTAGTGGAAGAAGTAGAGTAAGGAGAAATTGAAAAGGAGGAAAGCTATGTTCCTAAGTGGAAAAGAGTTCGAGAAGAGAGAGAAAAGAAGAATAAAATGGAAGTTGATGAATGGGGGTGCCAAACACGGTAGTACCCACTCCATACCCTCAAAGGTTTGCCAAGAAGAAACTTGATGACAAATTCAATAAATTCCTAGAAGTTTTCAAGAAGCTTTATATAAACATTCCTTTTTAGGAGGCCTTGGAACAAATGCCAAGTTATGCAAAGTTTATGAAAGATCTCTTGGCCAAAAGGAGAAGAGTGGAAGGGACGGAAACGGTGAAATTGACTAAGGAGAGTAGTGATGCTTTAACAAGGAAGCTCCCTCGAAAAGAAAAGGATCCGGGATGTTTCACAATTGAGTGTGACATGGGCAATGGAGTAGTTCGAAAGGCTCTATGTGATTTAGGAGCAAGCATCAATTTAATTCCACTATTGATCTTCAAAAGCTTAGACCAAGGCCACTTGAAGGGAACATCCACAACACTTCAATTGGCAGATGGGTCAACTACTATTCCTAATGGCTTCATAGAGGATATACTTGTGAGGATTAAAGATTTTACTTTTCCGACGGACTTTTATGTCCTTGATATGGAAGACGACAAAGACATTCCTCTCATCCTAGGAAGACCATTCTTGGCTACCGCCCGAGCGGTCATTGATGCCTTTAATGGAGAGTTAACTTTGAAGCTTGGAGGAGAGGAACTTCACTTTTCGATCCAAGATGCTATGAAGCATCCAAGGGAGAATTCCTCATGCCACTCAATTGATGTTGTAGATCTTTGTATACAAGAAGCTTATGAAAATACCAAAATTCCTTTCTTTACTTCTAATTATGAGATTCCTAACTATAATGAAGCTAAAGAAAGTGATTGTTTTGTTGTTAATGATGTAGGTGATGAAGATGAAGGAGCCATGAACACTCAAGAGAAAGAGATAACAAACAAGGATAAGGAAGAGGAAGCTAGGATCGCACTAAAGTCATTACCGGATCATCTTAAATATGCTTATTTCGATGAAAATGAAAGAAATTCGGCAATCGTATCCTCTTCTCTTCAAAGTAAAGAACTTGAAAAATTGCTTGCTATGCTTAGGAAACATAAATCGGCTTTAGGTTGGACTGTGGATGATTTAAAGGGAGTCAATCCTTCTTTATGCATGCATAGAATACGCTTAGAAGAAAATGCTAAACCATTAGTCCAACCACAAAGAAGAGTGAATCCAATTATACAAGAAGTCATTAAGAAAGAAGTGTTAAAATTACTTGGAACAAATATGATCTTCCCTATAAGTGACAGCCCTTGGGCGTCACCCTTGCATGTAGTATCTAAGAAGGGTGGAATGACTATAATAAAAATTGAAAATGATGAAGTGATTGCTACAAGGGTTGCCACGGGTTGGCGTGTTTGTGTTGAGTATTGGGAATTGAACAAGGCTACTTGTAAGGATCACTTTCCATTGCCATTTATGGACCAAATGTTGGATAGATTATGTGGTTATCGATATTATTGCTTCCTCGTTGGTTATTCCGGATACAATAAAATCATGATTGCACCGGAAGACCAAGAGAAGACTATTTTCACATGCACCTATGGAACGTACGCTAGGAGACGTATGCCCTTTGGGCTATGCAATGCTCCAGCTACATGCCAATGGTTAATGATGTCAATATTCCCTGGGTTAATTGAGCAAATTATGGAAGTGTTTATGGACGATTTCAGCATTTTTGGTAATACCTATGATATATACTTGTCTAATCTTGAGAAGGTACTAATTAGATGTGAAGAGGCGAATTTGGTGCTAAATTGGGAGAAATGCCACTTTATGGTAAGTGAAGGTGTTGTTCTTGGGCATCACATCTCCTCCAATGGGCTGTAAGTTGACCGTGCTAAGGTAGTAGCTATTGAGAAGCTACCCCCGCCTATAAACGAGAAGGGAGTAAGATCTTTTTTGGGACATGCTGGATTTTATCGTAGATTTATCAAAGATATTTCTAAATTGTCTAAGCCCTTATCTCGTTTGCTAGAAAAAGTTGTTCCTTTTGAATTTGATGATGTTTGTTTGAAATCTTTCAGGTTGCTTAAAGAAGCCTTGGTGAGTGCACCAATCTTGATTACCCCCGATTTGAATGAGCCTTTTGTGCTTATGTGCAATTCAAGTGATTATGCTATGGGGGTGGTTTTAGGCCAATTAAGGGAGAAAAGATTTCATGCAATCTATTATGCTTCAAAGACTTTCTCATCGACTCAATTGAATTACACCACTAGCGAGAGAGAACTTTTGGCCATTGTATATGCCGTAGAGAAGTTTCGTCCATATCTTGTGGGGATGAAAACTATTATCTACACGGACCATTCGGCTATGAAGTTCTTGATGACGAAGAAGGATTCGAAACCTCGGTTGATTAGGTGGGTGTTGCTCTTACAAGAATTTGATTTGGAGATTAGAGACAAGAAGGGTAGCAAAAATGTGATAGCTGATCACTTGTCAAGATTAGTGAGAGGAGATGAGGCCTTAGAAGAAAAAGAAGAGATACTTGAAAGCTTTCCCGATGAGCATATTCTTAGGATTGAAGGAGAGAAAATTTGGAAGATGGAAGATGAGGCACCATGGTATGCCTACTTTGCTAACTTTTTAGCAAGTGGAGCAACTCCTTATGGAATGAATTCAAATGCAAGGAAGTGGTTTTACAAAGAGGTACGTCGTTATATTTGGGATGATCCATATTTGTATCGTCGATGTGCCGACTCTATGATTAGGAGATGTATTCCGGAAGAGGAGATTAAAAGTGTGCTCACACATTGCCATTCTTTGCCTTGAGGGGGACATTTTGGGTCCATTAAAACGGCTCAAAAAGTATTTTAATGTGGTTTTTATTGGCCTTCGGTTTTTAAGGATTGTCACATGTTTGTCTGTAGATGTGATAGATGCCAAAGAGTTGGGGGGTTGTCAAGACGTGATGAGATGTCCTTGAATATTTTTCAAGAGGTAGAGGTTTTTGATGTATGGGGTATTTATTTTATGGGACCTTTCCCATCTTCTCATGGTTATCTATACATTTTTTTGGCCGTGGATTATGTTTCGAAGTGGGTGGAAACAATCCCCACGAAGTTCAATGATGCAAGAGTGGTTACGAAATTCTTGAGGAAGAATATTTTTGCTAGATTTGGTGTGCCAAGATCATTGATTAGTGATGGGGGTACTCACTTTGTGAATAGAGCGTTGGGGAACTTACTTATAAAGTATGATGTTAAGCACAAGATCTCCACGGCCTATCACCCCCAAACTAATGGATTGGAGGAAGTGTCAAATCGCCAAATCAAGTTTATCTTGGAGAAAACAGTGAGTTCTAATAGGAAAGATTGGGCACTCAAGTTGGATGATGCGCTATGGGCTTATCGTACGGCCTTTAAGACTCCATTGAACCTTTCTCCTTACCAACTTGTATATGGTAAGCCTTGTCATTTGCCCGTTGAGCTTGAACACAAAGCTTATTGGGCAATTAAGAAGTTGAATTTTGATGAGAAAGCATGTGGGTTGAAAAGGCATCTTCAATTGTTGGAGTTGGATGAATTTAGAGATGAGGCGTATGAAAATGCTAAGATCTTCAAGGAAAAAACTAAGAGATGGCATGACGCCAATATAAAAGAGAAGTCATTCAAAGTGCTCGATCAAGTACTTTTGTTTAATTCAAGATTGAAGTTGTTTCCCAAAAATTAAAGTCAAAATGGAGTGGCCCCTTTACAATATCAAATTATTTTGCAAGCGGTTGGTACGAATTGATGAATGATAAAGGGGAATTCTTCTATGCTAATGGGCACCGTTTGAAGCTTTACCATAAGTCCATGCCAAAGGAAGTGACAAACTATTTGAGGCTTTGTGATGTTGAGCCACCATGATTTGAGCTTAAGAGTCATCCGGCTAGGGGACGTTAAATCCAAGCGCTAGATGGGAGGCAACCCATCCTTTTAGTTGTTTAGGATTTTGTTGTTTTTGGTCTAATGGAGTGTATTTTTTATTTTTGTAGGTATACACGATCCAAGAGGGTACCCTCACAATATCATTGCTCAAAGGGTGAGGTATTGTATTCCTTCTCTTTGTGAAGTGCTTGGCTTAGCCAAGTTTGGGGGTATTAATTGTTTCTTAGTATTGATGGTTGTTATTTGTTTTGAGCTTTATTGTGCATTGCATGATTCTTGCCTCCACTCCTTTGAACTTTTTAGACCTATGGTCCAAAACAATTTGGGGGGGTGTGATCGTTTCGTCATTCTCATGACGATGCTATTTGTTTTATGATTGGATGCCTACTGTAGTGATGAGCCTTTGTTTTGCTTGTTTATTTTTTGGCCATTGTTGCTTGTTTTGAGAGTAGTGTGGCATGAGATATGTTTATGATTGTGTGGATGACGTAGATTGTGCATAGTTAAGTGTAGTGTGAATATTGCTTAATTCATTTTTGTCTATAGTGTAGTTGATTCTTTGATGCTTGATACATGATTGATGTGTACATTTTTGATAGGATATGAGTCATGATCACCTTGACCCATGAGGTTTGAGCCTAATTTGCCCGTTTCAATCTTGAACGGATGACATTTTTTTTTTATTTGAGATCCACTTGGTGCATTTCCACTCTAGAACTTGATTTGAGTCTTGTTTGAGATCACATTTTGTAATGAGTTGTCAAAAATGATTTGAGGCCATCTTCGATTTTATATGAGTCACTTAGCCAAATTATCCATGCCTTGACATTGATTCCATAGTTAACCATTTTGTTCCTTTGGCCTTTTCTTTGGCAACCTATGATTGTAGCTTGATTATCCTTAATTTTGAGCCTTATTTTCCCTATTACTAGTGGAGCTTATATGAGGATATGAGGGTTACATGTGCTTAGAAAGCAAGCTTGGTGGATGAGATGGTGAAGAAAAGTGAGAAGAAACAAAAGATGAAGACGTAAAAAAAAGTGGAAGTTGTGTTGAATGAAAAGATGTAATGAAGAGCTTATGTTCCTAATGTGTTGGTGATGTGATGCAAAATTGCAAAAGAAAGGAAGTGGAAAAATGTTTGAAAGGAAGAAGTGTGAAAAGAAGTGTTATGTGGGTGAAATGGTGTTGCAATTTGATCACTTGCAACTTATCTTTGGAAGAGTAGAGTCTTGACCTCTTGCTCCACTAGTATGATAGTCACTTCTATCCAAAAATATCTACCCTTACCAAAGAGCCAACACTACAACCAAATAAAAAGTCCTCTTTGATTTGATGATGAATTACTTGTCAAGTGGTGGAAAATTTGAGACTCTTATCAAGCTTATGGTAGTGGATGTACTATGTGTGATGTTGAGTGAACCTCATACACATGAGAGCTTGAGAGATACACTTTCTAGTGAGGATTTTGACTCATTGATTTGATCTTGTGTGCATTGATGTTATGTAAATGGTTGATGAGATGATACTACATTGATAGATTGCATGATATTAGGTGATGTATAAATGGCATTTGATTGTGTGCTTGATGCTTCAACGATACAATTATTCCCCTATCTTATCGCTTCGTTGCTCGAGGCCGAGCAACAATCTAGTTTGGGGGTGTGATTAGGGTCATAATTGCATGTTTTAGCACTCATTTCTAAATGCTTTTGGTGATATTATGTTCATATTTGACCCTATTATGCGATACTTTGTGTATTTAACCCTTTTTGGCTAGGAAGTTGTGATTGTAGGTGAAAACGAGCAAAATGAGGAAGAAACAAGCAAGATCGAGAAAAGTCCAAATTCTGGAGTTAATCAAAATGGAGAAATTGCTATCCTATGTTTAAGAGCTTGAAGAGAGGGTCACAACGAAAGAAGAATCGAGTCAATCGGAGTTCTAGAGCTCAAGATATGACAAAAATAAGGAAGTTGCGCATCGAACTAGACTAAGGCCTCGGGCGACACGGAGCCCTTCTTCGGACGACTGGCATGTGTCGACCATCATCTCTGGATCGGCAGCCATTTGTAGCCTGAGCGTGTCGACCAAGCTTGGTCGACAGCTCGGCAGTTCTTGTGCGACACGGGGGCGCTTTGTCGACCAAGCTGTTGCCCGAGAGGTCGACAGCTGGTCTGCTCTTGGGCGACAGCAGTGCATATTTCTTGGATTTTCAGGGCTATTTTCCTATTTTCGCGCGTTTTAATGAAGGGCATCTTAGTCAATGGTCCAAGGGCACTATATATACTTCCATCTCAGATTTTCTAAAGGACTTTTATTGTTTTTCTTAGATTCAGATTCTCTCACTAGATTAGGAGAAGTTAGAGGTAGTTACCAAGTGAGTGTTCTTATATTTTCAATTACGATTTCTTAGATAACTTTTGATCTACCGTTCGGATCGACGATCCGTCTTCTCCAGTATTCTTAGCATAGTTCAAGCTACATTTCCACCGGTTGATTTTCAATTTTCAATGTCGGATCATTTTCTATCTTATAGAGGTAATCTTGTATCTTTTCAATTCCACTTGTAATAGGTAAATTCTTGAATACTTTGTATAATTCCTGCATAATGATAAATGTAGTTACTTCAATTTCTATTTTGCTTATTAAATTAGCCATGGGCTAATTCCTTTGTGTGTTGGTGTATGATTCCTATGGATTAGTGTGGTGTTTATGTTGATCTTATGAATGCTTGAGATGTTGTATGATCAATTCTCTATTTTTATGGTTTGTATGAATGCTTATATGCATAATTGATTATATGGGCCATTAGGACTTAGTCTCATACGAAAGTTGAGCTATTTACCTAAAACATTCTTGTTATTAGGTCATTGCATACTAAGTGTTTGTTAAAATTCCTAAGATAGTGAGAATTACCTTAGAGAATTGGAAAGACAATTAGAGGCTCTTCTGTGCATTTAGGGAGACCTTTGCATATTAGAGTGGCTTGCCTATTGATTGTACAATACCTCAATGCATGAGTAAGTGATACTTCACCACATGAAACATAGGATAGTACACTAATACACTCTTCACACAACTCGCTCACTTTGTGAATCAAGGTGATAGGCAGTTTACAAGTTTGATGCACTAGTAGACATAGATACCGAATCCCTTTATTTGCTTTGTGTTTTTGAAACAAGAACAATAGTCTTACCTTATAAATCCCTGTTTCCTTTGGGTTCGATATAAAATAAACTTGGTTAAGATTGCCATTGCAATAACGATTGTGTACACTTGCACGTAGACACCTTTTGGCTAAACACCAGGATAGTCCTCCCCATCAGTGACATTCCCACTGCGATGGTTCTGGTTTTCCTCTTCTTGGGCTTCGGCTTGGTGGCAACCTTCTTCGGGACCTCTCCTGAAGCCTCAGCAATCCCGGTCCCTGGGAGTGCGTCATCGGCCGGTGCACCTCCATCTGAGGTCGCACCTTCCCCGACTACTGGCACAAGTGCCATAGAAGGGTTGGGCTGAGGATTGTTGGCCCTGACTACCCTGATGATGTCGTCCTTGTTGATGACTTGGGCATAAGAACGAAGCCCAAATCGATTAAGAATTCTCTTCTCTTCATCCCTGAGATTGTCCTCTCCAATATCACTGATCAGGGCAGCAACTTCAGTAATTGAGGCCTTCCTCATCATCACCAATACCCTGAGTCGGATCACCTCCTCACCATAAGCTTCTTCCAAGTCAGGAAAGAGCTGATTGACAAGCCTGATGGTCTGGCATCTCGCATCCATCTCAAATGGAGTTAACTTTGGTGGTGTGGACTCCTCTTGAGTTTCTTCCTCAGCTTCTCCCTGATGATCAGATTTGGATTCAGCGTCATCGGAAACGGTCCACTTCCTTCCCCGATTCTCTTCAAAGTCCTCATCATGGAGCTCCTCCTCTTGAGCCTCCATCCCCACCACTTCCTGATGCTCTGCCTCTCCTGCATTAGAGCTGCCTTGCTCCTCCAGAGCAACCACTTCTTCTCCAGTTTCTCCTCCTTCACCGCCTCCTTGCTCCTCCTGAGCAGCCACCAATGGTTCATCCTGAACCTCTTCTTCACCCAATATCTCCACAATCCTCATCACAAGGTCCTCCTAAATTGGCTCCTGAGCAGGTGGAGCCAGTTCCCCCTCAATCTGAGCCACCTCCGCCTGAGGTGCTGGCACAGTGCCAGAAGCTGCTGCTGTATCAGATGATGGAATATCAGTGGGTGCCAAGGAAGAAATTGGCACAGCAGCAAGAGTGGCGATTGACTTGAATGGTTGATCAGGGTGATCAGACTCAGTGTCAGAGTCATGCAGCATCGTCTTCTTCTCACCGATCACAATCCCCTTAACCTTGACCCTCTTCGGTCCAGACTTCAGTGGCTCCTCCTGAGCTTTAGAACTCGCAGCTTTTCCCTTGCCTTTTCCTCTGGCCACCTTCTTGACCTCAGTGTCAAGCATCATCTTTATGGTATCAGCAAAGTTCTTGAAAAGGATGTGTTTCTCCTTAAAATCTTCACAACCATCCTTATCGACATCTCCAAGGAGGTCCTGAAGCATCACTGATAGCCTTGACCCAAAGTGGGGAATTTGGTCAAGAACTATCTTATCACCATCCATCCTGACCTTCTTGGACTCTTGGACCAGCTTCTGAAGGAAAAATTCCTCCCAGTCGATCAGAGCGTTGTCCACCACAGCAGCCAAACCCCTGATCTTGGGCTGACTAATCTGCTCCATGCCCCCCATGAAGCCCATGATACTCTGAACGAATACCTCGAACAAGAGCTTGTACTCCGGCTTCAGAAGTTTCTTGTTCATTGTGTTGTAGATCTCCTGAGGAACTATTAGGTACTCGTTCATAATTTCCAAGTAGAGAATTCTCAAGACCACTGACTTTGCTTACCAACAGTTTCTGAGGAGAAACTTTTGGTGGTCAACTGAACAGATCTTTTCTGAAAACTTGCATTCATGGCATTCGATTCTAAACGCCTCGAAGGCAGTCTTCCTGAATTCTCTATTGATAATTATCATTATTGGAAATTCAGGGTCCTTGCACATCTCTACTCCATCCATGATCAGATGCCCCAGGTGATTGAGCATGGTCCGATCAGATTTATGAGAAATCTTCAGACCACCTGGCCCGTAGCTGGCAATGTCCCTGTTCCGGCTGCCGGAGATGGGCCTGTGGAGAGGTCCGTGCTTACATCTGATCAGATTAAGCAAGTCGGACTAGATAATATTGCGAAGAACATTATACTCCACACCGTTTCTTACGAGAACTCGGTTAGGCTCATGCATCTGACTACTGCGAAGGAGTTCTGGGATGCACTGAAGGATATGAGTGAGGGCTCAGAGAAGATCAAGGAGCACAAGAGAGATCTTGCTATCATGAAGTTTGAGGCCTTTCGGATGTTGGAAGGAGAATCCATCGATCACATGGAAGCTCGGTTCATTAAGATGATGAACGAGCCAGCAACCCTTGGGAAGGACTTTCCCAAGAGGGAGGTGTCGTCTAAAATCCTGAATTGTCTCCCTGAAAGATGGGACACATGAGTGATCTTGTTGAAGAACACTCAGGACCTCACAAACATTCCTTACTCTCATCTATTCTCACCTATTAGGTACTTGGAAATTGACCACCTTGTTCGCTCCTGAACTGAGGTTCATACTGAACCATCTACTCCTGGGTCAAGAAGTCCTTACTCTACTGACAACTCAACAAACCTGGTTTCAGGCAAAGCCTTAGTCAGGATGTCAGCTCTCTGCTTGTCAGTAGGGATCCTCTCCATTCTTATATCCTTTTTCTCAACATGATCTCTGATAAAGTGATGCCTAATGTCTACATGCTTACACATGGTGTGTAAGACTGTGTTTTGGGATATGGCAATGGCACTATTATTGTCACAATAAATTGGGACATTAGTGGCCTCAACCTGGTAGTCTCTCAGTTGTTGCTTCAACCAAAGGATTTGGGAATAACAACTGCCTGCCGCCATATACTTAGCCTCAGTAGTAGACGTTGCAACACTTGTTTATTTCTTAGAAAACCAAGAGATTAGTTTACTCCCTAGAAACTGACATGTGCCCGTAGTTGATTTCCTATCAAGCCTACAGCCTCCATAATCAGCATCAGAATAGCCAGTCAGTTCTAGGTTGTCATCAGAGGGATACCAAAGTCCTAAATTGACTGTACCTTTCAGGTATTTTAGTATCTTTTTGGCACACTCTAGTTGACTCTTCTTCGGATAAGACTGTTATCTTGCACAAACTCCAAATGCATAAGTGATGTCAGGTCGACTTGCAGTCAGGTACAATAAGGATCCAATCAGTGCCCTATATTCAGTCTGATTTATTGAAGCTCCTTCTATGTCAGGATCCAGCTTCTCATTTGTGTTCATGGGAATACGTGAGACTATGCTGGTTTGAACTCCAAATTTCTGAATCAAGTCCCTTGCATACTTGGACTGATTTATGAAAATTCTTGAGTCAGATTGCCTGACTTGGAGACCGAGAAAGAAGTTCATCTCTCCCATCATTGACATCTCAAATTTCCCAGTCATCAGCTTGGAGAATTTCTCACAAAGCTTCAGATTAGGAGATCCAAATATTATGTCATCCACATAAATCTGAACCAACAGAATGTCCTCCCCTTCGGATATCTTGAAGAGGGTCCTGTCCACTGTTCCTTTCACGAACCTGTGGTCTATCAGGAATTGGGAAAGTGTATCATACCAAGCCCTGGGAGCTTACTTCAGGCCATAAAGAGCTTTCTTCAGGTGATATACTTTAATCCCAACTTCGAACCCTGGAGGTTGTTCCACATAAACCTCCTCGTTCAGTACACCATTCAGAAAAGCACTCTTTACGTCCATCTGATACACCTTGAACTTCTTGAATGTTGCATAAGCAAAAAACAGCCTGATTGCCTCTAACCTTGCAACCGGAGCAAAGGTCTAGTCATAGTCGATCCCTTCGGCCTGAGAGTAACCCTTTGCCACTAGTCTGACCTTGTTTATGACAACAACATTCTTCTCATCCCTCTTATTCTTGAAGACCTACTTGGTGCCAATAACATGTTGACGCCTAGGTCTATCACCTAACTCCCAAACCTGATTCCGCTCAAACTGATTGAGCTCATCCTGCATGGCTAGGATCCAGTTGGGGTCAGTAAGAGCTTCTTCTATGCTCTTAGGTTCCTGATCACTCAGGAAATAGCAGAACATAGCACTCTCACCAAAGGACAGCCTTGTCCTGACCCCCTCATTGACATCACCAATGATGTCAGCCAATGAGTGATCATCTAGCCACCGCCTCCTGCTGACGGCTCCACTGGGAGCTGCTGAAGTTCCCTCGCCTGATCCTAAAATGTTAGTCTCGACAATAACAGGCAAAGAAGCGGAACGAGCAAGAACAGGGGATACTGAGTCATTTCCTGAGGGTTGTACAATATCAGGGACATTGTTTCCCCCTACAGAGTTGGACTCAGTAACTGCCTCAGGTGCAGAAGCATCATCACCGACCGTACATACCTCAGGTTGAGTCTGTGCCTCCGTCTGAGACTCAACATTCTCTGAAGCTGGGGCTTGCTGAGGGTTGGCCTGAGGTCCATCCTGATCATCATCATCATCATCCCATCCCTTGGGAGCACTCACAAGTTTGATCTTGAATTCAGGATTCTTCAGGCTCAGTCCTGTCACCCTTTTGGTAACCCTCTCAGTGTCAGGACTCGGAACCTATTTTCTACGCATTGATGCAGTCTCATCAAACACAACATGAGGTGTTTCTTCCACACAAAGGGTCCGACAGTTATACACCCTGAAAGCTTTGCTGACTGAGGAGTAACCTAAGAAAACACCCTCATCAGACTTGCTATCAAAGGCTTTAAGCTGGTCTTTCCCATTGTTCGGGATGAAACACTTGCACCCAAAAATATGGAAATAGGAGATGCGAGGCTTCCTTTTATTCCAAGTTTCATCAGGTGTCTGAGCATGTTGTTTGTTCAGCATAGATCGGTTCTGAGTGTAGCAAGCAGTGTTGATTGCTTCAGCTCAGTACTTCTTGGGCAGTCCTGACTTAGCCAACATGGTCCGGGTAGCTTCCTTCAGGTTTCAGTTCCTTCTTTCAGCTACCCCATTCTGCTGAGGTGTCCTGGCTGAAGAAGTCTCATGAGCAATACCAAGGTCAGTACAAAAATCAGTTATAATTGAGTTAATAAACTCAGTTCCCCAATCTGATCTGATCCTGACGATGCTCTGACCCTGTTCAGTACTCAATTTCATGAGTAACTCAGGAAGCTTGACCTGAGTCTTCTTCTTGTTCACCAAGAAAATAACCCATGTGTACCTTGAATAATCATCAACAACAACAAGGGTATATTTCCTACCATTCATGCTGAAAGGAGTAATCGTACCAAAGATATCCCTGTGCAGGAGCTGAAGCACTCTGTCAGTTGAGAAGGCATCCTTCTCCTTGAATGAAGCTTTGGTTTGCTTTTCCTTCCTGACATGCTCCGCACACGTGGTCTTTGCTAAAAATTTCATTAGGTAGACCTTCTACAAGAGAAAGTCGAGAGATTTTGTTAATAATCTTGAAGTTTAAGTGACTCAGGCGTTTATGCCAAAGCTAACTGAGATCAGATGAGCTCTTACCGACCAAACAGGTTTCAGGAGAGCTGCTCTTAAAGTCAGCAAAATATAAATTTCCCCTCCTGACTCCTGTAATCAGAACCTGCAGTGTAGATTTGTCCTTCACAAGGCATATGTTAGATGTAAACTCTACACTATATCCTCGGTCACAAAACTGACTGACCGACAGCAGGTTATGCCTAAAACCCTCAACATAGGATACATTAAGCACTTTAACAGAACCAACAACAAGAGTACCGAATCCTCTGGTGAAACCTTTAGAGTTATCACCAAAGGTTACCTGCGGGCCTTCCTGAGCTACGTAGTCCTGAAGGAGATCACGAAATCCGATCATGTGCCTGGAACATCCTGAGTCCAAGTACAAGTCCTTCATCAGATCCTCCTTCTTCTTCATGTAGCCCGCAGCGACCTGAAAAGAATCAGGTCTCAGGTACCCATCTCGTATTGGGTCCTACAGTGTCAGCCATACCCTTCAGGATCCAGATTTGTTTAACAATTCTGATGGCATCAGAAGTGTAAACCTTTCTCCCTGAAACATCAACATACACTGTCCTCTTCTTCCTTTGTGCCTGGGAAGTTAAGAGTGTATGTGTGTCAGCCTGAGTCTCAGGAGCCCTGGATTGATTCTTGGGGGCGGGCCTCCTGTTCCTCCTAGGCCTGGGTGCGTTGGGCTGAGGTCTGTCCTTAGAAGGAGCAGCTCGGGCCTGACCTCTAGGCACTTGAGGTCTGGCCTGAGTGTTATCGGAGTCAGGTCTCCGTTGCCTTTCAGGGGCCATTTGGTTTGTCCTTCTCCTCTGAGGATTGGGACGCTCCTGAAGGACCTTGTGCCCTGCCTGAGGCCTCTGGACCTCAGTAGTCATTGGCTTTGCCTGAGGTTTCCTCCGAACTGAGTTCCTTCTACCCTGAACACTTTGAGGCTGAGCCTGAGAAGTTCTTGGAGCAGAATTCCTTCGGGCCTGAGAATTCCTAGGCTGAGCCTTGGAGTTTCCTTGGTCCTTCTTCCTCAGCTCAGGATGAGAAGCCTGGGCCTTTCCCTTAGGTTTTGGCCTAGATCCCTCAGTCCTTTGCCTGACAGGTTCAGGCACTTTCTCCTTTCCTTTGCCTTTATCCTGACGAGCAACACTTGAGCTCTTGTCATCAGTTTGGGCAGGGACAAACTTTTTCTGAGAGTTGCTCCCTGAAACACCTCTCTTCTTGCCCTTTGGGTCTTTAGAGGCATCATAGCCTAACCCAGCTTTGGCACCATCGGTCAGCTGAGAGAAACTTGTTAACTCATCAACCACTTGGGAATATGTGTGTAACTTCATCAGCTTTTCCTCAAGGCACACATTTTCTCTTTTCAGGGCCTCAAGCTAAGTGGTGTACTGAAGCACCAGTTTCTGATGAGCATTCTCTTTTGAGATCAGCTAAAGATCCCAAGCAGTTTGCTCAGCACTAAGGCGAGCTTGCCACTCAGTTTCGAACATCCCTCTTAGAGCAATTCGCTCAATCATCAGTTATTCCTGAGCAAGGAATTGATCAGTGTCACGAGTCTCAATCAGCGAGCTGATTATGGCATTGAGTCTTTCAACCGCCACTGGAGTTTCATCATGCCTATTCCGGGCATGAAGCAACTCTTCCTGGAGGTTTACTAGCCTCAGTGCTTCCTCAGTATCCCTTACTCTGAGAGACTCAGTTAGCCGATCATTCTCCCCACTCAGTTGTGCATTCACATCCACTGTGTGAATATGAGTCTCTTGCAGCCTTGAGAAGTCAACCATCAATTGCTCTAAAGTGAGTTGAAGGTCGAGATCCCTTGCTGAATCTGAGCTAAGCTCAGGTGCGTGATCAGGAGAAGAGGCAGAAGAACATACCTCATCATCTGCAATCAGGCAGAGATCATCATACTCCTCATCGGAGAAGAGTTCAGGGGACCGGCGTCCTGGGCCTTCAGAATCTGAGGAATCCTCAGCAAGCATAGCTCTCCGGTCAGATACCCTGAGCTCTCTCTTGGCTCTCTGATCTTCTCTCTCTCAAGCGCTGAGCTCCGGACAATCATACTGATAATGTCCGGTCTTCTTGCAGTGGTAGCACTGATCTACATTAGAAATACCCTTTTTGTCAGTGTACCTTTTATCTGATGATTCCCTCCGGCTCCCAGATGATCTTTCAGGCTTGGAGCTAGATCTTTTGGGATTAGCATCATCTCTCCTCTTCTCATGTCTGCGCCGCTCAGGCTCCTCTCTCTCTCTCCTGGAATCTGAACCCCTCCTCTCTTCCCTCCGGGGGCTCGATCTTCTGGGGCTGGGGTACCTGCGATCACGAGAGTCAGTATAAAATTTCTTATACCTGCCGAAATGAGAGTTCAGCTTCTCAAATCGTCGTGCCATCAGGCTGTACTCCAGGGCTAGCTCATCCTTGCTCATATCTCTGACTTATTTCGAGCCAGATCCAGCCTCAGGCTCAGGAGTAGCTTTAATAGCCACACTCTTTTCCTTTTCAGGTGTCTTCTCCTCACTCACCTTCTCACTGACAGCACCCTTCTTCTTCCTCTTGTCGAGGTCGAATTCCAGAGCCTTTAAGTCTGAGAATAGATGAGAGTAAGGAATGTTTGTGAGGTCCTGAGTGTTCTTCAACAAGATCACTCTTGTGTCCCATCTTTCAGGGAGACAATTCAGGATTTTAGACTACACCTCCCTCTTGGGAAAGTCCTTACCAAGGGTTGCTAGCTCGTTCATCATCTTAATGAACCGAGCTTCCATCTAATTGATGGATTCTCCTTCCAACATCCGAAAGGCCTCAAACTTCCTGATAGCAAGATCTTTCTTGTTCTCCTTGATCTTCTCTGATCCCTCACTCATCTCCTTCAGTGCATCCCAAAACTCCTTCGCAGTAGTCAGATGCATGAGCCTAACCGAGTTCTCGTAATAAACGGTGTGGAATATAATGTTCTTTGCAACATTATGCAGTCTAACGTGCTTAATCTGATCAGATGTAAGTGCGGACCTCTCCACAGGCTCATCTCCGGCAGCCGGAACAGGGACATTGCCAACTACGGGCCAGGTGGTCTGAAGATTTCTCATAAATCTGATCGGACCATGCTCAATCACATGAGGCATCTGATCATGGATGGAGTAGAGATGTGCAAGGACCCTGAATTTCCAATAATCATAATTATCAATAGAGAATTCAGGAAGACTGCCTTCGAGGCGTTTAGAACCGGATGCCATGAATGCAAGTTTTCAGAAACAGATCTGTTCAGTTGACCACCAAAAGTTTCTCCTCAGAAACTGTTGGTAAGCAAAGTCAGTGGTCTTTTGAACCACTGCTCTGATACCACTTGTTGGTCCCGAAACTAGTATAATCAGTGTATGGGAGGGAATACACTGATGTCAAATTTTCCCGAATTCTTAGGAAAATGCTCTTTCAGACTTAGTCAGGAAGCTCTTGAAATGTTCAGTCTACTGAAGGTCCTCAGGGGCAGCAGGGACGGATCAGCAATAAACCAAATAAGCTAAGTCAGAGTTGTGCTCTCAGAAGCTCAATAGAGATAACAATCCTACTGACCGCTCGGAAGATAGTCAGTTGGGCTACTATCTTAGTAAGCTCAGTTTAGTGCGGAATGTGAGCCCTTAAGTGTTTACTCATTTTAGTTCTGAAAACTTATCAATTTGCTTAGTGAAAATATGGTTAAGGCTGTTGTACAATTTACTGATTAGGATGACAAGTCAGTCCTGATGGTTTTTCAGAAACAATGCAAGTATGCTACAGTTTAATATGAATGACAGTTTATGATCCTGAGCAAAAAGAAAATCAGCACACAATGGTCTATTTAATGTGGTTCGGAGATAACCAACTCCTACGTCCACGACCTGATTAAACAGGAAGGTATCCTCAAAACCCTGAGAATAGGTACTTGGGTTTTACGTGCCAAGGGACACATATAGCCAACTTCCTCTGTAATGAACTGACCCCTGGGTGGTTTTACAAGTCCCAGTCCTTCCTACCAACCAACTCACAACCTGAGGGGTTTGGTATTCACGTTTTCCAACTATTGTGTATTGATCCCTCTAACAAATTAGTGCTAAGGATGGATCAATACTCTAAGCAAAATACAGTAGAGATTCCTACTACAACACAAGGGAAATTTAAGGTTTCAGAGTGCTGTTCAAAGTATGGTTGGAGTGCTTGGAATCTTGAGAATTCTCTACATGGAAATTTCCCTTAACCTTGAATGGGGGCAAGGCCTTTTGTATTTATAGGGAGGTTTGAAAAAGATCCATTGGAGGAGATCCGTTTCAAACCTTCCTATTTAGGATAGGTGCAGGTACTGGTTGTCCTTGTCTGACAGAGACCATACCTAGTATGGTAAAGTTTCTGATCCGCCACCTGCACCTCTGAGAAGCATTAAATGCACTCAGTCTCCGTACATACGTGTCACCTTCTAACTGGTCGCTTGTCCAATGGCTAGTTTGTTGGCTTTGACTTTACTGAACCTCGTACATTTATAACTCTGAGTTTCTCATTCTTAACTCAGGATAAATGTTTGTCTTATGTTGGAGACTCTGACATTCTTTCTCCTTCATCAGACTTCCATTCGCACATGTAACCTTTGAGTATCAGGACTTACAAATATCAGGTTAACTGATATGAGGCCCAAGTCAGGACTTATGAACATCAGGAGGAAGTTCAACCTGATTAAGGTTATACTGTGCCTTCACTGATAAAGACTTCCCTGAGCATGCTTAGTCTACTCAGTTATGTCAGGGTCAGTGGTCTTCCTCAGGATGGCTTCTAGGCATCTTCAGGATTCTTTCTAGGTTTTTCTGGTTGCAGCTTCAGGTTGATCATCTTCAGGACGATCAACACCTTCAGGATTGGAACAGCTTCAGACTTCAGACTTCATGGACGTCTCCATCAGTCTTTACTCCTCAACACGTTCCCCCTGAACTGAATACCTGTGAATATAAAAATCTATTCTAACCTATCTAATCCTGAGCCTATCATCCTGATGAACTGTACTTAGGCAGTTCATCAAGGGGTTTTTGGATCTAATCAAAACACTCAGATTGTCCCAAGAGTTCGATTTCATGGTGTAATTTCAGATCTAAAAATGAGTCACAAAAATTTTCAAAAAATCATAACTCTCTTTTTTCTTATCCAAAAATTACACTAAAATATGTATGGAATCCTCATCATATGTACTATCACCCAATGTCCAGAAACTCTTTGAAAAATTTCCGAAATTGTTCGTATTTTGCATTTTAAAAATGGGTCAGTTTTGAAAAATTGTTGAACTTTGAAAAATCATAACAAATAATCTACCAGGCCAAAAAATGCATTTAAATTATCCCTGGAATCCTCGTCTCACCCATTATCCATTGATATAAAAAAAACAATCAATTTCAAGCAAGGGAAAAATCGACCATTTTTAGGAATAACGTAAGGGATAAAAAAAATTCTTCCATACAAGGCCTGTAAATACATAAACAACACGCACAAATCACATAGGCATGATAATTAACACATATAACATGTGCAATCATCAAATGATTCACAAAAGAATTATCAACCCATTATAACAGTAATCTCATAATTCCAAAAAAAATATATCACCACTGTAAAAACAATAAAGCATGCCTTTAATTTAAAAACGGGATACCAACAATATGGCTCTGATACCATATGTTGGAATTGATCGCCATAATAAGTCACGTGACCAACACAAAAAGGGTCACTTACCTTTAATTCAGAATTAATTACGAACCCTGTTGATATTTTTCGTTTGTCCTTTCCCCAGAATCCAGCCCTTCTGTACTCCGAGTCCAATACACAGAATAATATGTGTATTAATTTCCACAAATTGGTATCATCCAGAATCGGAATTTGTGTCTAATTTACTTGTAGGGAGTTAACTTAGGTAAAAAGGTCTTCCTGGGAAAAACTGAGAATCCCTATTCTCTGTTCTCTTTTTGTTCTGTCGTATATCTCCCAATTTTTTTACATCTCTTCCTTAAAAGTAAGTTAACAGGAAGTTATATAACCTCCCATTTTTCCTTATCCACACTTCAAATGTGGAATATATATAATTAATATATATATACAAATAATATATTAAATATTATTTACATACCTAATCCTAGTTATTCTGATTTATGTTTGCAGAAAGTCCTATACAAAAGAGGACTTTACGATCGATGAGGAAAGCACTTGAATCAAGTTGGTTATATATCACATATAACTTAATAAATTACAGGTTTGTAAAAAAATAAAACTTCTGCATTTTTCTTGTGTTACAGAGGCATCAACTCCTAATGTTCAAAATAAAAGGAAACGTGTTGCCAAAATATCGTGTTCAGGTATTACTATTACTATTTCATTTAACTAGTGTAACAAATCTACATAACTTTTGTATTCCTAATTAGATATAATTTCTTTAGAAACTGACAGTCCAGATTACAAAGGAAAACTTTGTAGTCAATAGTCGCAAAGTCTGTATTCAGATTGGGATTCAAAGATTGAAGGTATATTAATAGTTCCGATTTTTTTTAAGGATTTCATATGATTACATTGAATAAAAGGAAATAAATTGTCGTTGTGATATATAGCAAGTCAAAACAACAATACTAAGGGGACACAAAAAAGAACCCAAGTCAGGTAAGGAAAACTGAACATGATGTGTGTTTGCTTATTCGGTGTTTACGTGCAAGTGTACACGATCGTTATAACGTTGCGGCAAGAATGACCAAGTTTTAATATATATCGAACCTAAAGGAGACATGGATTTGTAAGGGATGATTAATGTTCCTAATTTGAAAACACAAATCAAGTAAAGGGGATAAGGTATCTATCGTCTACAAGTGCATCAATCTAGTAAACTACCTATCACCTTGATTCACAAAGTGAGCAAATGTGTTAGAGATGTGTTAGTGTACTATCCTATGTTTCGTGTGGTGAAGTTTCACTTACTCATGCATGAGGTATTGTACAATCAATGGGCAAGCCACTCAAACATGCAAGGGGTCTCCCTAAATGCACATAAGAGTCTCTAATTGTCTTTCTAATTTACTAAGGCAATTCTCATTATCTTAGGAATTTAAACAAACACCTAACATGCAATGGCCTAATAACAAGAAAATTTAGGAAAATAGCCCAACTCTCGTATGAGACTAAATCCTAATGGCCCATATAATCAATTAAGTATATTAAGCATTATTGCAAACCATCAAAGTATAGAATTGATCATATAACAACTCAATGCACTCATAAGAATAACATATAAACCTCACTACTCCATAGGAATCATACACCAACATACTAAGAGATTAGCCCATGGCTAATTGTTCAAACAAAATGGAAATTGAATTAACTACAATCATAATTGTGCAGGAATTCTAAAGAGTCAACAAAAATTCACCTATTACAATTGGAATTGAAAAGATACAAGTTTACCTCTATAAGCTAGAAATTAATCCAACAATCCAAATTGAAATTCAATCGGTAGGAATGTAGCCGGAGATACACTAAGTATGCTGGAGAAGATGGATTAACGATCCATACGGTAGATCAAAAGATATCGCAGAAATCGTAAGTGGAAATCTAAGAACACCAATTTGGAAACTTCCAATAACTTCTCCTAATCTAGAGAGAGAATATGATGATGTATGTGAATCTAAAATTCTATGTGTCTCCCTTGGAAATCTGAGATGAAAGTATATATAGTACCCTTGGATTATTGACTAAGATGCCCTTCATTAAAAACTGCAAAAATACGAAAATAGCCCTGAAATTTGGAATTCCGAAATTGCTATCGATCGTGAACTGGAGGGCTGCCGATCGTGATCGGCAGTGAGTTCGCGCGCTTTGTCCAACTGCCGAACCACAACTGAACTTCTGTCGATCGCGCGTGTGGTCGTGCGAGCCGTCATCTGCCATTCCATAACGAATCCGTGCCATCCGCGTTGACGTGCTGCCTAGCGAGTTGTTTTATTCATATCTTGAGTTCTAGAGCTCCGATTGACTCGATTCTTTTTGCGTTGCGACCCTCTCTTAGAGCTCTTCAACATGATATATCATTTGCACCAATTGGCTCAACTCAAGAATTCTGGACTTTTCTTGATCTTGCTCGTTTCTTCCACATTTTGCTCGTTTCCACATATAATCACAACTTTCTAGCTAAAAAGGGTTAAATGCACAAAGTATATCATTTTAGGGTCAAATATGAACATAAGCACACCAAAAGCATATAGAATTGGATGCAAAAAGATGCAATTATGACCCTACTCATACCCCCAAACTAGATTGTTGCTCGTCCTCATGCAACGAAGTGATAAGATAGGGGAATAATTGTATCGATGAAGCATCAAGTACAAGTCAAATGCCATAGAATCATAGCTCATTATCATACAATTCTAAAATGCAGTTTCATCAAATCAACAATCAAAATCGAATCAATGAACAAATTTTCAAATCAACAAGTCATGATCCTTACATAGAAGTGTATAGCTCATCTCTCAAGTGTTTGAGGTTCTCTCAATCTTCACACAATGATACAAATACTACCATAAGCTCTCAAGTCTCAAATTCTCCACCACTTGAAATGACAAGTCATTCACACATCAATGAGGACTTTCATAAGGTTGTAATGTTGGCTCTTTGGTAGGGAATGATAGATATGGATAAGAGTGACTAAGTATGATTAGTAAAGCATAGAAGGAATCAAGTAATAGTCATTCACATCATCATGCAACTGTGCACATTCTTTATGCCCTTCAAAATCACACTTTCAAGATCATTCTTCCCTTTCTTTGCAATTAATAGCCATACTCAAAACAAAGGTCAACTTGATCATATTTTCAACAAAAGTCAACTTTTTCTCCTGCTTTGCTAGCACTTGCCTTTTTCAAAAATTATCAATCCATGCATAAAATTCTTCATATTTTCCACTTTAGGCCACCATATTCTTCATCATATCGCCAATCTTCCTTCCTTCTTTTCACTCTACTAATCATAGGGACAAGAGAGTTCCAAAAAAGAAGGAAAAATGGCTTAAAGTGTGGTTAGCCAAAGGAAAGGTCAATAGGCACAACATGGTGAGCAATGGATAATAATATCAAGGTAGGCTCATAGGGCAAAGTGACTCAATGTAGATCAAAGAAATGCCTCAAATCATATCTTGTGAAATCAATGTCTAATATAGCCTCAAACAAGACGAAAGCCAAGTTCTAGACTATAATACACATGTGTGGAACTCACATCAAAGAAAATCATCCGTTCAAGATTGGAACGGGCATAATTGGCACAAAACTCACAGGTATAGGGTGATCATGACTCATATCATCTCAAAAATGCTCAAATCATCAAAGTATCAAGATTCAAAGAATCAATAGCAAACTAGACAAGACTTGAATCAAGAGATAAATCCACTACATCTAACCTATACTATCAACACATCCACACAATCATAAACATATCTCATGCCACACTACTCTAAACTAGCAACATCATGGCAAAAATCAACAAGCAAAAACAAGGCACATGATAAGCATAAGGTCCAAAAACATCATAGAAACACTAGAATCAACATAAGCATAGCATTGCAATGAGATTTGCGAAACGAAGACACTCCCCCAAACTTTTTTGGACCATAGGTCTAAAAAGTTTGGCAAAGTGGAGAAAAGATCATGCAATGCACTCAATCAAAGCACAATACCACAAGAATCACAATTAAGCTCAAAATATCAATCTACAATCAAGCAAAATAAACCTAAGAATGGAAGCTGTTGGGAGAAATCCTAGCAGTCCCTGCCTTGGAGGCGAGCTGCGCTCAAGTCCACTCGTTCGCTCGATTAAAGGCATAGTTGCGTGCCGTCCGTGGCGCTGAAGCTAGATATTGGGTTTAAAGGAATTGATTGTACTACTCATACCAACAAGGTGCATCTTCTTTTCTAGTTCCCATTGTGAAAGAACTCTAAAGTTAAGCGTGCTTGGCTTGGAGCAATTTCATGATGGGTGACCCCCTGGGAAGTTCTCAGGGTGCGTGCGAGTGAGGACATAAGCACGCCAGAAAAGACCTGTGTTGGTTTGCGAGGATAGTACATCAGTTCTACTCAGGGCAACCGATCCAACAATTGGTATCAGAGCACAGGTCACGGGTTCGAGTCCCCCATGGCGCAAATAGTGGTATGTTTGGCTTCAAGTCAGGCTACTGCTAGGGGGGGGGATTGTTGGGAGAAATCCTAGCAGTCCCTGCCTTGGAGGCGAGCTGCGCTCAAGTCCACTCGTTCGCTCGATTAAAGGCATAGTTGCGTGCCGCCCGTGGCGCTGAAGCTAGATATTGGGTTTAAAGGAATTGATTGTACTACTCATACCAACAAGGTGCATCTTCTTTTCTGGTTCCCATTGTGAAAGAACTCTAAAGTTAAGCGTGCTTGGCTTGGAGCAATTTCATGATGGGTGACCCCCTGGGAAGTTCTCAGGGTGCGTGCGAGTGAGGACATAAGCACGCTAGAAAAGACCTGTGTTGGTTTGCGAGGATAGTACATCAGTTCTACTCAGCGCAACCGATCCAACAGAAGCAATTAGGGAGAGATAAGTGTAAAGACATACCTTGAGTTGGGATTAAGAATAGGAGAGTGAATTGCCACTTACACGAAAATGTCCTTCTTGGCCAAGTAGGAAGAGAAATCACCTCATCACACCTTCTCTAGCTCACAAATGTCATTGCAAATTTACAATTTGAAGAACGAACACACCCCCCCCCCCTCCAAACTTTTTCTGATCAAGGATCCTAAAAGTTTGGAAAAAAGTGATGAAAATAGGATTTGCAATGAATCAATAAATCAGTAAAGGCATATATAAGCTCAACTAAACTAAGAAATCACCATATATACCAAGAGGGAACACCCCCAAACTAGGATAAATCACATGCACCAACCAAGGTAAAAGAACACACTACCTCATATCAATGTTCAAGAAATCCAAAACACATCCCTAAGCTTCAAATTCCTTCATTAAAACAACTAGCAAATAAAATATCTAACTACCAAGCAAACAACAAAACAAGTAACATTTTTTAAGGATGGGTTGCCTCCTATCTAGCGCTTGGATTTAACGTCAACTAGCCGGACGCACCAATGTTAGCTAAATGGCCAAGGATATTTGTCATCCCTGCTATCCCACTCTAATCTCATAGTTTCAAAATCAAGGAAACACGTAGGATTTCTTCCCCAAACACCTACTTTCCTTTTCAATTTATACTTGTAAGCACATGCATTTTTCTCCTCATCTTTTCTCAAAACACCATTCCACCCCCATTTCCTACTATCAAATAGATTCAAGAGGATTCTCATTTCAATCTTATCATCAATAAATTCAAGAGGCAAGATAAATTCACAGTAAACAACATTATCCAATATAGCACAAGTAGAAGAGTCCAAGAGTTTAGAAATGCTTATTTCAAGTGTAGGCTCCTCCTCTACTTCATTTTGTTGTTTTTCTTCCATAAAGCTCATGTCCATGAGTGGACATTCATCTTCCTCTTCTAGTTCTTTTTCTTTTCCTTTCCTTGAATATTCTCCTTCTTTATCCTCCCCTTCTTGATTTTGATTCCTATCAATATACACAAAGGAAGTATCATAATCATTATCATCATAAAGAGGATTAATATCATACTCAATATAATTGTAAAAAGGATTCATAAAGCTCTTAAAATCGGAGGTATCTTGAGCATGAGTAAATTTGATCTCTTCATGATCATCTTTATCTTCATCATCCTCTTCACTTTCATCAATTTCTTCTTTTTCCTCCTCCTTTTCACACTCTTCTCTTTCTTCTTCTTCTAGTCCATCCTTCTTTTCTTCTTGATTCCTAATCAATATAGCATGAGGAAATTTATAAGCAATATCATCATTAAAAATAGGAATCTCATAGTCAATGTAAGCATGAGAAGGTTCAAAAGAAATTTGAGCTCCAATACAATTTATAATAGAAAGAGATTTAATTGTCTCATGATGCTTATCATCTTCATCTTCAACATGCCCTTCTTCCACCATTCTTTCCACTTCCCCTTTTTATTTATCATTACCCCCATCTTCCTCCTCATAATCGACTTGAATGCTCAATTGCTCCAATTGGAACTCCAAATTCGTGATTTGATGACTTTGAGACATGAACATTTCATCAAACTTCTTGTTTGTCTCCTCGTAGTCCCTTTTGCATTCCATTCTCATTTCTATTGATTTCTTGAGGATTTGAGCTAACATATCTTCCATATAGCTTGAAGAAGTGTCCTCTTGATGGAAAGTCATAGAAAGGTATGGAGTGTAGGAGCATGTATAATCATGATGAGAGTAGGAATCTTGATATGACATTTCACAAATCTCATGGGCTTGTTGGGTCAATTGCCCCAATTGGAGCTCGAAGCTCTTGATTTGATCTCCTTGAGTTTTGACAATTTGTTCAAACTTCACATTAGTCTCCTCAAAGCACCTTTCATACTCCCTTTTGATTTCTTCGAGTTGATTGAGGATGTAGGCTAGAGTATCATTAGTATGACTTTGAGGAGTTTCATCATGATGGAGAGGCATAGGAGAGGGTAAAGTGTAGGAATGTGGATCTTTATAGGAGTAGGAATCTTGAGATGTATATGAGTTAGAAGGATAAGAAACTTCTTGTGGAGGTGGTAGAATTTGAGTTTAGTTCCATAACATGATCATCATGTACTTCATACACTCTTCTTACATGGAGATTTTATCGAAAGTGGTTGGGGTTTTAAATGGGTAAAGTTGATAAATATATGGATTAGGAGATGATATATTTTGTGGAGAATACGAGTAATAATTGTATTCGCCCATCTCAATAGAGCTCACTCCTACAAAAACAAGCAAGTATCAATTCTCACCAAGAATAGTAACAATCAAACAACAAAAGCAATGACAATAAATGTAAACAAACATCAATTAGCTTGACAAAGAGACCATTTCCCCAGCACGGAACTAAATTTTTTTTTACCTATTCGGTGTTTACGTGCAAGTGTACACGATCATTATAACGTTGCGGCAAGATTGACCAAGTTTTAATATATATCGAACCCAAAGGAGACGGGGATTTGTAAGGGAAGATTAATGTTCCTAATTCGAAAACACAAAGCAAGTAAAGGGGATAAGGTATCTATCATCTAAAAGTGAATCAATCTAGTAAACTACCTATCACCTTGATTCACAAAGTGAGCAAATGTGTGAGAGATGTGTTAGTGTACTATCCTATGTTTCGTGTTGTGAAGTTTCACTTACTCATGCATGAGGTATTGTACAATCAATGGGCAAGCCACTCAAACATGCAAGGGGTCTCCCTAAATGCACATAAGAGTCTTTAATTATCTTTTTAATTCTCTAAGACAATTCTCATTATCTTAGGAATTTTAACAAACACCTAACATGCAATGGCCTAATAACAAGAAAATTTAGAAAAATAGCCCAACTCTCGTATGAGACTAAATCCTAATGGCCCATACAATCAATTAAGCATATTAAGCATTCTTGCAAACCATCAAAGTAGAGAATTGATCATATAACAACTCAATGCACTCATAAGATCAACATATACACCTCACTACTCCATAGGAATCATACACCAACACACTAAGAGATTATCCCGTGGCTAATTGTTCAAACAAAATGGAAATTGAATTAACTACAATCATAATTGCGCAGGAATTCTAAAGAGTAGACAAAAATTCACCTATTACAATTGGAATTGAAAAGATACAAGTTTACCTCTATAAGCTAGAAATTAATCCAACAATGCAAATTGAAATTCAATCGGTAGGAATGTAACTGGAGATATACTAAGTATGCTGGAGAAGACGGATTAACGATCCGTACGGTAGATCAAAAGATATCGCAGAAATCGTAAGTGGAAATTTAAGAACACCAAATTGGAAACTTCCAATAACTTCTCCTAATCTAGAGAGAGAATATGATGATGTATGTGAATCTAAAATTCTAAGTGTCTCCCTTGGAAATCTGAGATGAAAGTATATATAGTACCCTTGGATTATTGACTAAGATGCCCTTCATTAAAACGTGCAAAAATACGAAAATAGCTCTGAAATTTTAGAATTCTGAAACTGCTGTCGATCGTGAACTGGAGGGCTGCCGATCGTGATCGGCAGCGAGTTCACGCGCTTTGTCCAACTGCCGAACCACAACTGAACTTCTGTCGATCACGATCACGCGCGAGGTCTCGCGCGCCGTCATCTGCCATTCCAGAACGAATCCGCACGATACGCATTGACGTGCTGCCTAGCGAGTTGTTTTCTTCATATCTTGAGTTCTAGAGCTCCGATTGACTCGATTCTTTTTGCGTTGCGACCCTCTATTCGAGCTCTTCAACATTAAATATCATTTTCACCAATTGGCTCAACTCAAGAATTCCGGACTTTTCTTGATCTTGCTCGTTTCTTCCTCGTTTTGCTCGTTTCCACCTATAATCACAACTTTCTAGCCAAAAAGCGTTAAATGCACAAAGTATATCATTTTAGGGTCAATAATGAACATAAGCGTACCAAAAGCATATAGAATTGGATGCAAAAAGATGCAATTATAACCGTAATCAATGCGCAAAGAAATCATGTGAACAAGCGTGTTGTACGTCCACTGAACTATTTTGGTAAGTCCAAATACTCCCTTACCAGTTCATTTTGGGCTGTATGCAGAGTAGATAGTTTGTTATTCAAGTTTTAGTTTGTGAATATACAGATTGTGGTTTTGCAGAAATTAAAGTTTTTTTTTTTGGGTTAATAATCTTTTCCCAGGTGGGCTGGATGAAGTCCCCAATGAGACACATTTTAGATCTAATTTCCGCACAGCTGTGAAGGAAATATGTTCATTGGATTTTGCTGACCGATATATTGAAAAGATAAAGTTAACAACTTTCTGGTTAATGTTTGAATCAATCTACAAGAGATGTGATGCAAAAATGTTGAGAAGGTTCCACAAAAATGAAGATGATACTGTAAGGATCATTAGAACCTACAATATTGAAAAAGAAAGATTCATTTTAGGAGATCATGTAGTCTCCCTTCTAAATACTGATGTCATTTATATATTTGGTGTAAGTTGTGGATTGAAGGAAGTGAAATTGACTGATTCCCAGTATGATATTCCAAGTTGGGTTAAACGTGTGTTTCCTGAGGAAATGCAGGACCCAAAGTATTACTTAGTGTTGTATAATCACCTAATTTTTAAGAAATTAAAAGACGGTTTATTGGGTCGGGATAATGTCAGTTGTGAGGATGTTGCAAGATTAGTACATTGCTATCTTTTAGCATTTGTGCTAACACTAAACAGAAGTGGGGCTATTTCAGTACACATTACAGTTTTCTTGGAAAAGTTTGACGAAATATGCTTATATGATTGGAGCTGGTATATTGTGAGATTCTTTAAAAACCAATTGAAGAACAGCAACAACATGAATGTGGGAGGCTGTGCAGCAATACTCCCAGAAAGTTTTTTCATAAGCTAATGATTTCTTTAATATATCACCTTTAATAGTTAACATATTTCAATTTTTACTTGATGTAGTACTGGCTATGTGAACACACTGATCTAGTAAGACCTGATGGAGATATGATGTTTCCAAGATTTTTAAAATTGGATATGAAGGAAATTAACAAAGCACTTGACCGGGTAAGATTTTCACAGATGACAAATGTAAGTGTATATATTATCATATATTGTTTTTTTGTTTGGAGAATTTTTTTATAAAGGATTACAATTTATGATATAGGTAAGTGAATTGGGCTTGGGACCATCTGCAATGGAGAAAGGAAGATTATTGGGTTTGTTACATATGCGGAAACAGGAGTTCAAGAATACATATAAAAAAATGTTGAGTACACTGGAATTTTCAAGAGTGACGAAGAGGAGCATCAGACACAAGACATCATTGAGAACCAGCCTACAGCTTCTGGCACAAATGAAAGTCCAGTTTTTACTGAACATGTTCAGAAGCCTGAACCACAAACTGTTGGTAAAGAAAGGCCAGCTTCTACAGAAATTGACAATCAGTCAAGTGCATTGGATAGATCTGAAATTGGAACAGCATCAGAGGGTTTCCAGCCAGACGTTGATGATCCTACATGGAGTATAGGATTGACACAAGATAAAACTGATCAAACAATTAATGCGGCGCTGCACTCACTAACAAAGGAAACTCAGGATGATCAGGAGCAAGTTGTGGCTAAGCTGAAGGAAGATCTTGATAAGATAAAGACTGAGATGCAAATTGAGAAGAACAGGTTTTAGAATGAATTGAGACAGAAACATAAGAATATCAAACAACTGTGTGCAAACAGCGAAAAAGCCATTAAAGAGCTTAAAAACAATGAAGAATGCATAAGCCAGCTGCGTACAGAAAATGAACTACTAATGAAGGGAAACGAGGAGTTAAGTCAATCAGTGGATGCTCAACCAATATACAATAATCCAATGTCAAGTGATTTGTTTAATGAGGATGTTTCAAAGGGAAACAGAGAAATTGTGTTGTTTTCTGAAAAACAACTGGAGTCAGATCATGATGTTGTAGTACTGACAGATGAGGGACCAAGTGCCACACAAATTTTTGAGGACCCTGCTTCTCTTGACGAGATAGATGCAATTGCAACAAGTTTTCACAATATGAAGGAGATTGGCAATCAAGTACATGGGCAGACCGATATGACACCATGTGTGAAGGCACCAAAAAGTAAATGTCATCCAAGCCCAAGTTCTATGATTATACGGGTTAAAGGACGAACAGTTCTTGATGACAGAAAACCGGTGGAAAGAACACCCCAGGTGAAGAAAGTTGAGCTGGTCAATTTGGTCAATGATGAAGATGATGTTTTTGCAAGGCAAAAGGAGATGGTGTATAAGAAATTCAAATGGGATAACAGAAGTCTGGCTGTTAGAAAGATATTTATAGAACTGAAGAATGAAATTGAACATTTTTTGAAGACTGAGGGAACACAGTAAGTTTTAATACAGTATATTTATATAAAATGTACAAACCCATTTTCATACTACTTTCTGATTCTAGCTTTCTTTATATCTTTAGTTATATTCTTTGGGTTGGAAAAGAGAGCACAGTATCAGTTGGTGATATAATCAATGTTCTGCATAACAAGTGTAACACAAAGGAGGTACAAATCGTTATACAAAAAAATTTAATAGGCTGCTAGTTTTTATAGTAATATGATCCAAATAATTTCAATGATTTTAATATGCCAAGTGATTACTACTTGGGGAGAGCTGCCTTCGAACAAGTATGGCAAGATAAATCCAAAGGCAGCAAAAACAATGGTGTTTAACGCTAGATGTTAGGTAATATTACACACTAAACATCTTAAGCATTTCACATTTTACATTTACATATAAAAATATAGTTGTTAATTTGTAATAATGATTTTGTTTGTTCAATTTTTTATGTATAATAAGGATTTGATCAAGGACGGGAGCAAGATCCATGGGAACTCTCTAAAAAGGTTTATTGTCGATCGTTTAGAAATCTGTCTTGATAAGGAGTTATTGTTGTTTCCTATGTTGGCAAATGAACGGGGACCCTCAACGCGAAGGGTGGGATTTCATTGGACTCTACTGATGTTTAACGTAAAAAAAGCTGAGTGGACATTTTACAACTCTATGTCTCCAAGGAGAGGAATAGCTGATGGTCATCTAAATGCATCTGCACTAATAGTAAGTAACCAAAAGCATGTTCAATAATTTATAGTAAACTTTAGATATAATTTTTTAGTTTACTTTAAACATGCAGGCCCAACACATACATGGGAAAACGTAAGAATTGTTCAAGAGATTAGATAGTCAACACCCATTCCTGTTGAAACCATTCAGATTACCAACTGTGGGGGAATGTTTGCAGCAGTATGCAGGATCGATAGACTGTGGGGTTGTAGTTTGTCATTTGATCGAGAGTCTGATGCTTCGAAAGCATCTGACAAAGGGAGAATTCACAATGTTAACAGCTGCAAATTATAGATTGAAGATGGTAAGGTGGTTCGTGGATGTAGAAAATGTTATAATTTAATCTTAGTGGTATATTGTTATTGTCTGACCTTAGTGAATACTTTTGGACATAGACTGGTTTGACTGGGTTTTAAATGTAGTGAAGTTTGGTCATGGATATATTTTGCTCATTGATGGGTTTTGGGTCTATGGATATGTAGAAACTCTGGCCCATTTTGGTTATTTTGTCTGAAAATGTCTATTCATATATTATGGTCAATCAAACATTGTGGGATTGTATATAATTTCTGAATATATATATTTATGCTTGAATATTCTGTGCCTTAAGGAATTTTATGTGCTTTAAGGAATATTATGTGATGGGCTTGAAGTATAAAAATTGTTTCTTTTGCTTTGAGGAATATTATGTGCTTTGAGGAATATTATGTGATGGGCCTAAAGAGGAAATAGGCCTTCTTGGCCATTTTCAAAAAATATTTTTTTGGGCTTACAGTGAGAAATATATATATAGGACTGAAAATTAAAAATATATTAGAAGACATAATATACTAAAAATATTATTTCCTTTGAAACGAAATATCAATTTTGTTATAGTAGTTATTTATTGTGGGCTGTTATTCATTAACGACTGTTATTTATTGTGAACCATTTTTTTCACTGAGTCCATTCAATATATTTGTATGCATAAACCCTCACTATGTATGTAAAAACCATGTGTTTGCATATTTGGTCATCCAATATATATATATATATATATATATATATATATATATATATATATTGGGCCTATACACTTATTTGGCCCTGTTTACTGCCCTACACACTAATTGCCCATTATATGTATTATATTTTTCTATGTATGCATATAAAAATTAAAATACATTTTTTTATTGGCCTTGGATTATTTATCTTCCATAATATATTTTATGTAACTGACGGTGTAGGTGAGTGTGATTGAAAAAGTTTTAGAGAAGTGTTGTTAAAAATGTCGACAACAGAAATGACAACATACACAGCGGAAGACTTAAACGCACACTTTTGCAAAGGGATATCAAAATTTTCATAGGCTATACAAAATGTATAGACTATGCTGCCTCACTAGTAGAGAAACTTCACTATAACTTGTAGTGACACAAATACAAGGTTTACACAAGAAACCAAAATTCAAGGCCGCGCAAGACCTACACAAGATCACACAAGAATCTAAACAAGACCTATAAGAATAGACCTAAACAAACCCTAACACGTCTACGTTCAGCCGAACGGATTGTTAGATCATGAATGCTGTGAACAATGCCGAGACTAATGTTCCCAACATTCTGATGAACCGTGTATAACCTAGAATCTAGTGAATGACACATGATCCGTTCAACTCTGAATTATACTTTTTGGTCATACTTTGAAATGATGAAGTGATGCTCTATTTATAGACGTAGATAATGAGCTCTCCACTCCATAATAAAGCCAAGTAGTGGGCTTCAAAATAACCGCCCATAATGATAACTTCCAAGTTAGTGGATATCTCTCTACTCATGCAATGGAACCGCCTGACGTTCTAGAACCTTCTGGGACCTTCACGTCTTCAACTTCCATGCCTAGACAAATAATATAACATGGAAAAATCATTAGGAAAGTTAGTGGAAAGGGCGAATTCTGATGTTGTCTAAAATGATGGCAACACATTGCATAACAATTTTTCAACATCAACAATCTCCCCCAATTTGGCCTTTCTACTACAACACACTGATGTTGATCATAATCAAATAAATTTGATTAGAGTTAATCAGAGTTATTTAGACGAAATGATAAAATTTTCATCAAACGAAGTGATGAAAAATTTTATTCGAACCAAATAAAATAAAGCAAGTAAAAAGATAGTTTTGTGGACATAAAGCACCACATAAGGTGCTTATGGACCAAAAGGTTAACTATCAACCAAAACAAATTTTCCGGACATAAAGCACAACATAAGATGCTTATAGACCAAAAGGATAACCATAAACTAAAATAAGTTTTCCGGACATAAAGCACAACATAAGGTGCTTATAGACCAAAAGGATAACCATAAACCAAAACAAGTTTTCCGGACATAAAGCACAACATAAGGTGCTTATATACCAAAAGGATAACCATAAACCAAAACACAATTATAAGTATATTAAAAACTAATAGAGAAGGTTCATAAAGCATACAAACAATGCTTTAGACCTAGCAAAACAAGAAATAGAATAGCCTAATCTAAGAACTGTTTTTTAGGCTATCAACTATTACAACTTTAAAATAAAATCAGAGTCTAAGCATAATAATGAAAATTCAAATGAAGTAAAGGAGAGGAGAAGGGCTGAAGATAGAGATCACCAGCTGCATCCACAAGGACCGGCACAAACTCCCACATACTTCAAACTTCATCATCACACAAGCTCAACTCTGAACATCATCTTGATGTTCAACAGCATCCTTAAATCTTTCATTGACTGGACTCAGGATATCATCAGGAATAGGTTGTGTGACCCCAACCTCATCAGCAACCACCTCAGCAACAGTGTCTGCAACAGCCTGCCTTAATATGTTGGCATCATCTTGAACAGCACTGTCAGCAACAACTTCATTTCCTAGTTCTTCTGGATCTACATCAACCTCCATGTCTTGTAACTGCACTCCCCCAGAATTTGTGCGTGCATCAACATCAGGAGCTACTCCCCCTGTTGGAGTGGAAAGGAGATTCTCCCAAAATACTTTTCTAATTTTCAAATCCTCCACATTTGCCAGAAAATTATCAATTGTGGTCTGCAAAGAGGAAATTTGATCAAGAATATAAGAGGGATTTAGTTGGACAGAAAGAATGGATCCTCCAGGTGACATGTTGGCATTAATGTTTCCAACATGTTCAGCAGCATTTGAGGTAGAAGGTCGATTCTGAGCAGAGTTGGCTGGATTTACACGGGGTAAAGGAACATCAATCACCCGTGGTCCACTGAGCAAGGTGTGAGAGATCCTGAAGCTTACTTGAAAACTGCTGATTGTTTCAGTCTCTGGCCTATCAAATTCTTTATCTTCTAGCAACAATGAGATCAAACATGGGTAGGGTAGCAACCCATTTCCATAGATAGTACCAGTATAGCTCATCATATTTCTGTTTGCCAAAATTGTGTATGATTTCCACGCAAGTGAACGTGGTCGTTGTTGTCGAGGCAAGTTAACCAAGTTAAATATCGAACACAGGGAAACGATGTGATATCAAGCAAGCATTGAATGTCTACAAACGGCTAGTAGCTAAGAAAGCAAGAAAACCATCAAGGATTCTATCTACCATGGCAAAGCAAAGTAAATCCTAACTATCACCTCAAAGAAGTGAGCAAGTGTGAAGTGTACATGGAAGTAATCCTACTATGGTTCCTCTAGAATCCTATCCATCCTAGCATGCAAAAGGTCTCTTGGTGTCTTTGTCAAGCCAACTAGTGTCTAGATCTCTCTACCACACAGGGTAAGCTCTATTGGATGTCTAGATCTCTCTACAACTTCCAACACTCAAATTAAGAGGTCTTAGTCTAATATGCAATTCTCATTGGTCATACAAGCCAAATATCAAACACTTGGTATGCATAAGGTTCTTATAGCTCAATTCTCATTTCATTGCTAAAACATATAAGCCATACATTCCAATTAAACATCCCTAGCATTCATACAAGTCATTAATAAGAGAACTAATCCAACAAGATCACTAATTCATGCATAGGATTAACAAGAGACTAAATTCACCATAGTATTCATACAACCATGCAACAAAAGATTAGCCCATGGCTAATTAGAAATGAAAATCAACAATTAACAATGTAAACATCATGAATAGTAACTATAACAAGAGGATTAAAGGAAAACTTACCATATGAAGAGAAAATGAATACAAGCATCAAACCTTGAAAATGCTATCTCTAAATCCGGAATGCAAAATAAAAAACTGAACCTTAGAAATGTAGCTTGAATCGAGAGAAGAACGTAGGAACAAATGGATCAAAATTCCGACGGACGGATCAAAAGTTATGGACGAAAAAAGATTGAATCTAACTAAGAACCCACTAAGTAACTACCTCTCTCTCTCTAATCTAAGATTCTAACTATGATTATGAACTAATGTCACTTGGATATCTGATCCTTGAAGTATTTATAGTGCCCACAATGTTTGGTCCAATATGCCCTTCATTAAACGCGCGAAAAGACGAAACAGCCCTTCAAAAATGTCCAGTCCGGGGCCTCACACGAGTGGACAACAGTGGCATTCGTGTGAGCATTCGTGTGAGCCTTCATCACACGAACCAGAGCATCCTCGCACGAGTGTAAGGCAATGGTCGCTCGAGTCTGGCCTTGTGGTCGCTCGAGTCCAGCTTCGGCTTGTGCGATCAATCCTCGACTTCCTTGTTTTCTTCAAATCTTGAGTTCTAGAGCTCCGTTTGACTCGATTCTTTTTTCGTTGCGACCCTCTCTTCGAACTCTTCGACATGGTCTATCATTTGCCTCCATTAAATCAACTCAAAATTTCTGGACTTTTACGAACTTGCTCGTCTTTTGCCAATTTTTGCTCATTTTCACTACAAAACACATTTTCTTGCCACAAAATGGTTAATAGCACAATTTATACCAAATTAGGGTCAAATATGAAGATAAGCACATCAAAACCATAGAGAAATGGATGCAAAAACATGCAATTAAGACCCTAATCACACCCCCAAACTAAATTGTTGCTCGTCCTCGAGCAACGAAGCGATTAGATAGGGGAATAATTGTATGTATGAAGCATCAAGCACAAGATAAAATGCCATAGAATCAACAAGTCATGATCCTCACGTAGAAGTGTATAGCTCATCTCTCAAGTGTTTGAGGTTCTCTCAATCTTCACACAATGATACAAATACTACCATAAGCTTGGCTCAAGTCTCAAATTCTCCACCACTTGAAATGGAAAATCATTCTCACATCAATGAGGACTTTCATAAGGTTGTAATGTTGGCTCTTTGGTAGGGAAGGATAGATATGGATTAGAGTGACTAAGTATGATTAGTAAAGCATAGAAGGAATCAAGTAATAGTCATTCACATCTTCATGCAATTGTGCACATTCTTCATGCTCTTCAAAATCACACTTCAAGATCATTCTTCCCTTCTTTGAAACTTTTTGCCAAACTCACAACAAAAGTCAACTTGACCATATTTTCAACAAAAGTCAACTTTTTCTCATGCTTTGGTAGCACTTGCCTTTTTCTTTTAAAAAAAAAAATTCAATCCATGCATAAAATTCTTCATATCTTCCACTTTAGGCCACCATGTTCTTCATCATATCACCAATCTTCCTTCCTTCTTTTCACTCTACAAGAGAGTTCCAAAAAGGAAGGAAAATGGCTTAAAGAATGGTTAGCCAAAGGAAAGGTCTAAAGGCACAAAATGGTGAGCAATGGATAATAATATCATGGTAGGCTCATAGGGCATAGTAGCTCAATATAGATCAAAGATGGCCTCAAATCATATCATGTGAAATCAATGTCTAATGTAGTCTTAAACAAGACTAAAGCCAAGTTCTAGAGTATAATGCACATGTGTGGAACTCACATAAAAAAATATCATTGTTGATAGAATTTACTAATCGATGTTTGTTTATGTGGCTTTACATCATATCAATCCTATCAAACAATAATCTTTGAATTAAAGTTCTTGGATATAATACGGGGAGGGAGAGTAGAGAATTTAGAGAGAGAAATATTGTAGTAAGTATTGTATTGACTGTGTGAAATGTGAGAGTATATCCCTAGTAGTTACAAGAGAGGTCTTATTTATAGGTATGTGGGTGTGAGACGACACCTTACGAGCCTATTTGGCTTTCGGTGTTGGCGAAGGTCCGTAACCTTCATCCTGGTCTCTTACACCGCTCCCTACATCGTGCCTCATCCTACTATAATGCCTTAGACTAGATGGGCCTCATTAAAAACCTCGCCGTAAACCACCCTTGTGGATAAACCGGACGGAGGGAAAAAGAGCGCAACATCGGGGTCCTATAGACTATCAAACGAACTCATAGGGGAGCTCAAAAATGGGCACTCGGGCCAGCTCAGAGATAAGCTCCTGGGCGAGCTTCGAGGTGAATACCTAGGCGAGCTCCTACGATCTGGTGCCCGGAGGCGCGCTTGGCACTCTGGCAGGCTCTCTGGCGACCTCCTAGGTGGTCTTGATTCTCTGATTTACCTCGAGTAGTTCGCCCATTAAAAATTGCCCCCCAGCTCGCCCTCATCATGACCCATGACATGTGTCGGCGAGCTGGTAAGTGGACTCTCGGGCGAGCTCCTGAAAGGTGATCTCTCGAGCCCACGTGGGTGGAGTTTGAGGCGCCTCACACGTCCCCATTGGTGTCGTTTCACACGCCCCTAAAAATAACTTTTCAACTTCTTTGCAAAAAGGTCCCTGATCTCTCGGGAATTTCGAGCTCGCGCCCAACGTTTATAAATAGGCAAAATTTAGAAAATTCCTCACTTTGCTTCTTCACTTCTCAGAGCGCATTTCCGGCGATCGTTTCTCTACTTCTGACGCGTCTCCGAACATCTCCCAAGGTAGAAATCTGGATTTTTCTTCTTTCTTGTTTTAAGTTCTTTTCGTTGAAATCCAAAACTTTCCAGACGCCCACACCATGTCTGAGAATTCTTCGAGTCGCACCCCTCTGAATCGCGATTTAGGAAAAGGACTTATGCCTGATGATTGTCCGAACCCCCAAGCGGCACCTGTGACCATCTCCTCGGGCTCCGGGGTGAGCTCCGAAACTTTTTTGGACAGTGGCGAGCTCCTTGGATCAGTTCGTTCTGATTCCGGCGAGCGGGCTAATAGTTCTGGCGAGCAATCCCCACTCCGCGAGCTCTGGGACTACTTCGAACGAGCTCCCGGGGGAGCCGCAGCTCCGGTCGAAGAAGAGGTCGCCGAGACCGATACCGAGGTTGGGGCCGGCGACATTGCTGGCGAGCTGGCCCGCGAGGTCGACGAAGAGGTCGGCGAGGATATGGGGACGGAGGTCACTTATGAATACCTCCGTTTTATCGACTTTCCCTTTCCCAAGCTCCCGGAACATCAAGTCGCCGCTGAGGTCGTGAATGAGTTCGACTGGAGTGAGTATGTGAGAGTCCACGGGGCGAGCTTCCCCTTACCCCGGTGAGCTCCGGTCCGAAGGGCCACTGGCAAATCTGACCTCAAGGTAAACGGGGTGGAAAGCATCATGAGCGAGTTTGCCCTCCCGGATATTCGGAGGTGGTTCCCTATTCCGCTGGACATTTTTATGTATGCCATCGAGGAGAAGGAGCGAGCCGACCTCCCTCCTGCCGGGCTCACGGCTATCAACTATCACACCTTGAAGGCTGGGCTCACCTTGCCTCTCCACCCCATCATTGGGCAGTTCCTGGCGGACACGGGCCTCGCTATAACACAGCTTACTCCGAACACATGGAGTAACCTGTTGGCAGCTATGACAATTTTTGGCCTCGAGGGTTATGAGAATCGGCTGAGCACGGCTGAGATCAGCGAGCTCTTTAATGTGATCCGCCAAGTGAGGGAGGGGAAAGGATATTACTCCTTCCAAGCTCGCCCGGGGGGCAAATTTTTAGGCGACCTCCCCAATCAAATCCGGGATTGGAAGGAGCAGTTCTTCTTTATTGGGGGAGACTGGCGAGCTTCTAATGGTAGTGGAGGGCGCATCTCTACCCCCGAGACTTACGGGGAGGCGAGCTGTACGTGGCATTCCTTAGCGTGTGTGTGTCGGATTAGATTACTGACCTAATCTATCTTTTTGCAGGTTTGAAGCACCACAAGTCGAGCCGCGGGAAGCCGGAGGTTTCAATTGGCTTCTAGTTCGTGCGGACAGTGTGTTGTTTGCGAGAAAAGAAAGATCGCGAGATCGAACATTTGTGCCAACATCACTGCCGCAGGCTCGCCGGCCTCATCACCTCGCCACACCACCTCGCTGCTCAAGGTTTTAAACTTTTCCATTATGAAGTTCCCACAGCTCACTGCCTCATACGTCGAGGTTACCCGATTTACTTGATCATTTATCGTGCAGGTGTAGGCCCCGCTGCCGAGCTCCCGCCCGTTGAAGCTCCCGAAGCCTACCGCTTCCTAGCTCGGCAGCTGAGGATGGGTAAGCCTCGTCTGGGGAGGGAAGGCATCCCCTTGGGAGCGGTCTTGGATGCTACAAAGAAACTCGAGCTCGCCAAAGCCGCTGATAAGGCTGGGGGCTCGGGTTCTCAGAGGACCTCAGCGCATCCCCAAACGAAGGAGAAGGTCGCCGTTGCTAAGAAAGGGGCGGGCCGAGGTTCGGACCTTGAACGGGGTACCCAACCCCCTCCACTCCACCAGATGAGGCGAGCTCTCCACCGAGGGGATGGCTCGCGGGTGAGCAAAGAAGAGACACGCCCCGCCAAGCGAGTTAGGGCTGAGGGCGGCTCTGGATAAACCCAAGCAGGGTCAGGGCGAGCTTTCGCTGTTCAACCTTCTCAAGCGCCTCCAACTCCTCAGAGTGCGCCCTCGCCGTCCCCCTACGGGGTCCATATTCGGGATGATACCCTTCTCGGGCTCAACCCTGATAGGTTCGGGTAAGTAGGCGACCTCTTTTGAAGTTGGAAGTCATTGTGATTTTCATGATTTGTGCTAAATGATTTGAATGCGTGTAGGTATACTCCCACCGAGTTCCCGCAGCGACCTGAATCTCTCCACACTGTCGAGCGGTGCAAGGCCCTGAGCTCGTCGAGGGATCTTCCGGAGGGGGTAGATCGCCGGATATTCAGATCGCCCGTGCAAGCACCTCTCCGGCTCTGAGCTCACCATGTTCGAGAGGCAAAAGCCCGCCGATAAGGTGAGGTTGGCGATGCACTATGCCTGTGCAGCAATGGCGGCGACCCAGCTTGTCACCGATGAAATCACTGCCGCTGACAGAGCTCGTCACGATACGAAGAGGGCGCTCACCAAGGTGGGCGACGAGCGGAAAAAGGCCCTTGAAGACATCGTGAGGGCGGAGACCAAAGCGAAGGCCTCGCTGGAGGCGGAGCGGCTCACCGTTAAGAAAGCAGAAAAACAAGCCGACCTCCGCCAACAACAGGCCGAGCTCGAGGAAGCCCGCCGGACACTTGCCACGCGGGATGAGGAGCTCGCTCTGACCCGGGTCGAGGTAGGGCTCCTTCGGGATCAAAGCTGAGGGAATTCAGAAGAGTGCCAGAGGCTGCGGGAGGAGGTCACCGCTAAGGCCCAAAAGATCGCCGAACTCAAGAACCGCTCCGACGCCGCCATCACGCCTGAGGCATTGGAGCTCGCCGAGGTGGTCGCCACTGACAAGGGCTTCGTGCTATGCTTTGCTGAGGTTATCCGCTCCTTCCAATGGGCGCAGATTAATAATGATCGTGAGTGGGAAGTCCTCATCCGCGAGTTTGAAGATTGCCTGGAGAAGTCCTCGATCCCCCCCGGCACGGAGCTAAACATCGGAGACCTCACAGGTTATGGGATCAATCTTGACGCTGCTCGTCAAAAATTCAACATTATTCAGACGAAGCAGGTCTTGACTGCCGACCTTGCCCAGAAGGCCGAGGGTACTGAGGGGGATGCTGGAGGCGAGGTCCCGCCTACGATGGAGCAGATGCAGGAAGTCTGCGGGGACGCAATGATCAACGTTAGTTAGCTCGACACCAGTGGACTCTCTGGGAACATCACCTCGGATGTCGAGCTTGCACTCCCCATCAGCCAGGTCGCCCCTGCTCCAGAGGTCGCCGATCCTGAGGCTTAGGCTGGTTTTTCTATTGCTTTCCTAGTTTAGTTTTTTATTTTCCGAGTTATGATAGGTCACCGGGTTGTGGAGCTCGCCCAGAAGGAGCTCTATTTTTGTAGCTCTTGATTTTTGTTTTAAGTAGATCTAGCTCGCCGGGCACGTGCAGCTTGCCCAGAAGGAGCTTTTTGCAGTTCAAAGATGGCCAGCACTGCTACTCATACTTAGGATTTTTTCAAGTATATTTTTTACTTGAAAATTTCTTAAGTATCTTTTGAATATAAGTCGAGCATTTTTGTCCAACTCTTTTCATTTACGTCTTTGCGCTTTTTACGTTATAATTTTTTGAGATAGCTCGTTCTTGTTTATTTTCCTTGTACATAATTGTTCGTCTTATTCTACTTTGAGAAGTGAATCGTTCGTTTTACGTCACTTTCGACTACGAATTGTACCTCTATTTTTTAGAGTGCGTATTCTTCGTCTTACACCACTTAGGGCCGTGAATTGCTCGTCTTAGACCACTTAGGGCCGCGAACTGCTCTTCGATTGATTCACGTTGGGCCATTGGGTTTCATTAACCTTACCTTAGACGTTTTTTATCTTTTTCACGAATTTTTCTAACTTATGGCAGTAGATGCTTAGCAACCCTTTACGAAGGGTACCTTCGCGACCTTGGGCACTTTGGCCTTTGCCTTCGAGCTATTTAATTACAATGCTTGGGACCTTGGTCCTTGCGCATTACGGATTTTTTAGCATGTGGGCGAGTTGGGTTTGGCGAGCTCCCTGGAGCAGTGGGCGACCTGGTGCAGCTCGCCTGATTGGAAAGCTGCACAGGTCCAAACACTTGGGAATTTTTCTGAATTTTTCTGACTTTTTATAGCAGTGTAATTTACATCGGTTGCAATCGATATTTCTGATGCAAACTTTTGACTAGTCTATTACAGGATTCTAGTCTATTGGTAAAACTTTTTTAGATGTGCAGCGCTCCATGTGTATGACGAAGCTTTGCCTTTTGCGTCCTCCAGATCATAAGTACCGTTTGGCCAGGCTGCGGTGACCCGGAACGGTCCTTCCCAGTTTGAACCGAATACACCTGGTGGGGCCATCAATTTCTTTTTTAACACCAGGTCTCCGACCTTGAATTTTCGGTCTCGAACCTGAGAGTTGTAGTACTTTTCTGCTCTACGCTTGTAGGTCGCGTTCTTCATTTCTGATGAAGCTCTGGTCTCTTTGATCAAATCCTTCTCTACTGCTAGGGCTTCATCATTCTTTTCTTCATCATACCCCACCACTTTCCAAGTCTTGTTCTGGATTTCAACCGGGATTACGGCTTCAATCCCAAAGGCTAGGGCAAACGGGGTCTCCCCGGTGCTGGCCCTATAGGAAGGTCTATAAGACCATAGGACCTCCGGGAGTTCGTCCGCCTAGCTCTCTTTCTTTTCCTCGAGGCGGAGCTTCAATATGTGTTTCAGAATCTTGTTCACTGCCTCGAACTGGTCGTTCGACTGGGGATGGTACGGAGTTGAGTAGTGCTTCTTGATGTTCCATGAATTGCAGAAATCTCTCAAATTTTGTCCGTCGAACTGGCTTCCATTATCCGTGATGATTGACTGCGGGAGCCCGAATCTGCAGATCAGGTTTTTCCATATGAAGCCGATCATCCTTTCCTGGGTTATAGTTGTGAGAGCTTCGGCCTCAGCCCACTTAGTGTAGTAGTCTACTGCTACAACAGTAAACTTTACACCGCCTCTACCAGGTGGAAATGGGCCGATCAAGTCGATTCCCTATTTCGAGAAAGGTCATGGGCTGAAAACTGATTTCAGTTGGTTAGCTGGGGAGTGGATGTTAGGTGCAAAAAGTTGGCACTTTCGGCACCTTCGAGCGAAGCTGATGGCATCTTTGCGAAGAGTGGGCCAGTAGTAGCCCTGCTTGATCGTCTTGTATGCCAATGCTTGCCCCCCAGCGTGACTCCCACAAATCCCTTCATGGATTTCTTCTAACACTTCAGACCCCTGCTTCCTAGTTAGGCATTTGAGTAGGGGTAGAGAGAATCCACGTTTGTAGAGTTGGTCACCCAGCAGCGTATATCTGGCAGCTTACTTTATTAGCCGGCTAGCTTCCCAGATGTCCACGGGGGTTGTTCTGTCTGTTAAGTATTTTTGGATTGGAGTGCACCAATCTTCACCACCTTCACCGCATTCACTGTCCTCCTGTGTCCCGCTCAAGGTTTGATTTATTTTGTTGTCGAACGTCGAGGGGTTTTTCAGAGTGGTGATCGCAACCTCTGTGAACTCGGCTTCTCCATTGCTGGTAGGTAGCCGGGCTAGGGTATCTGCTTGTGTGTTTTCTAGTCGCGGTATCTGATTGATGTAAACTTGCGTAAACATCGAGATTAGATGCGCGGCTATCTTCTGGTAAGTCATCATCTGCTGGTCTTTTGCCTCATATTCCCCCCGGACTTGGGATATTATTAGCTGGGAATCTCTGAAAACTTGAAGATTGGTTGCCCCCACAGCTAATGATATCTTAAGTCCCGCAATCAGTGCTTCATACTCCGCCTCGTTGTTGGTTGCTCGAAAGTCAAACCGAATTGCGGAGGTGAAGACTTGTCTGTCTGGGCTGATCAGGACCACGCCGGTGCCTGCTGCCATGCTGGTTGATGATCCGTCTACGTAGAGATGCCAAGGAGCTATACACCCCCTTGTCGGATCTTGTGGGAAAGTTAGCTCGACGATGAAGTTGGCAAGTGCTTGTCCCTTGATCGCTGTTCGGGGTGTGTAGGTTATACTATATTGGCTGATCTCTAGTGACCATTTTAGCAGGCGTCCGGCGGTGTCTGGGCGCTGTAGTATTTGACGCAGTGGGAACGTTGTCAACACCTCCACGGGGTGGTCAAAGAAGTAAGGCCTCAATTTTCTAACACTCATCACCAGTTCATAAGCCAGCTTCTCTATCTGGTAGGTGTGTTTTCGCCTCTTCTCGGACCAGGGCGGAGCTGATGGCCACCTCCGACACAGCCAAGTAGAGGTATAGCTTTTCTCCAGGTATCGGCTTTGACAGGACCTGTGTATCTGCCAGGTATGTTTTGATGTCCTCAAAGGCTCGTTGGCATTCACTTGTCCAAACGAAGTGGTTTTTGAGGTGCAGCTTGTTGGCTTTGGCCACCTCTTTGTATCTTCGTGTGTTTGCCTTAATTGCCTCGAAGAACGGATGATTTTGGTCACCGGACCTGGAGATGAATCTGTTCAGGGCTGCCATGCACCCAGTCAGCCTTTGAATTTTTTGGACGGAGTTGGGTATGCCCATCTCGATTATGCACTGGACTTGTGTCAGGTTGACCTCAATTCCACGTTGGCTAACTAAATGCCCCAGGAACTTTCCGGAGTGTACGCCGAAGCTGGTCTTCTTGGGATTCAACTTCATGTTGTAGTGGCGCAGTATGTCGAAGGTCTGTTTTAGGTGGTCCTAGTGGTCCTCCTTTCTCAGACTCTTGACAACTATGTCATCTACGTACACCTCCATGGATTCGCCAATGTGTTGGTCAAACATTTTGTTCACCAATCTTTGGTAGGTAGCTCCGGCGTTGATGAGTCCGAACGGCATTTTTTCCCAGCAATACATGTTCTTGTTGGTGTAGAACGTTGTATGTTCCTGGTCACCTGGGTGTAGAGCTATCTGGTGATAGCCCGCAAAAGCATCCATGAATGTCATCTTCTCATGGCCTTCAGTGCTGTCCACCAACTGGTCGATGTGAGGTAGTGGGAAGTTGTCCTTCGGGCATGCTTTGTTCAGGTCTGTGAAGTCAATGCAGAGTCTCCACGTCCCATTGTGTTTCTTCACCAGGACGGGGTTCGCGACCCACTGAGGACACAAAGCTTCTTTGATGAGCTTGTTGTCTAACAACTTCTCCACCTCAACAGTTAGAGCCGCGTATTTATCTGGTCCATATTTTCTTCGCTTTTGGCGTACGGGTCTCCTTGTCGGGTCTATGTTAAGTCTATGACAGGCATGTTCCAATGGGATCCCTGTCATATCTTCATGGGACCAAGCAAACACGTCTAAGTTGGTCATTAAAATCAGCTCCATCCTCGACCGGTACGGTTCAGGTAACTCAGAACCAATAAAAAGTTCTAAGTCCCTTTTCGGGTCCACCGGGAATGCTGTCAATTCTTCCATGGGGGTGGCTTTTCACTTTTGATTTTTCCACCTCGGGTCGCTGATGAACTCGTCCCACTCCTCTTGTGACATCTGCATAGGCTCGTGACCTATGCGCGGTTCGAGGTCATTGGGTTGGCTTTCAGCTTGGGTGGGCTCATCAGCTGTGAGTACCTCCGGTGGTTTTACAACTTGGGATGGAGCGGTGACTTGGGGAGCCGGGTCGACGTCCATTAGTGTTGGCTCTTGACCTCCCGCAGGTCCCCCATCTTGGGCTTCATCAACCACCTCCATGGGAGCAGGTTGCTGCTCCTGCGCAGGTATTAACACCTGGGTTTCTTCCAAGTTCTCCATTGGTGTCGGTTGTGTGTCTTGCACAGGTCCAGTGCCTTGGTTGATTTCTGACAAATCGCCTACCTCCATCATCTCAGTTTCGACCGAGATGACGTCTAGGATGTTTGGTTCGTCCGTAGGAATCCGCACGTCCTCTTTGAGGATGTGGACCTGTGTAACAGACTTTTTGACCCGGCCGTCTTTGATTTGGAGTAAGCACTCTCGGGCCTTTTTCTGGTCACCTTTTATAGTTCCGGCACCTTTTGGAGTTGGGAATTTCAAACAGTAGTAGTAGGTCGAACATGCCACTTTGAATTCATTAATAAACGGGTGGCCAAGGAACCCGTTGTAGGAGGACTGCTGGTTGACAATAAGGAAATCTATGAGCCTAGTCAGTCTCCTTTCGGGGTCCTCAGTCGATACAAGCTGGACGCTCAACCTAACACTACCTAGGGGGACGGTTACAGCTTCTCCGAACCCCACTATCCTAGCATTGCTAGGTTCCAGATACGACTCAAAATCACCTAAGGCATCCAAGGTGGATTTGAAGAGAATGTTGGTGAATGCGCCGGTGTCCACAAGTATCCTGTGAACTCGGACGTTCATGATGTTGGCGGTTATCACCAACGAGTCATTGTGGGGCATCAGTACCCCTTCCAGGTCTGCCGAGGAAAATATCAGCTTGTCAGTAAGCTGCGAGGTGGACCTGGGGCCGGAGCTACCCTCCTGGACTTGGTTTATGGCCCAGATTTTGGCCTTCCTCTTTCTCCTGGATATAGAGGATCCCCCGTTCTGGAGACCTCCAGCAGCTCCGATCTCCTCCTCGAGAACCAAGAGTTCCCGGGTGGGCTCCATGTTATGCTGAGGCTGGGGAGGTGCCCTCCGTCTGTTGTGGGGACCAGGTTGGTCCGCTTCCTCCTCCTCATCATCGGAGGTAGCCCTCCCCTCGAACCTTGGCCTTTTAGCTGGGGCCTTCTTCACGAACTCGACCAGCTTACCATCCTCGTAAAATTTCCAGAGTTACTTGAGGAGGTCTTGGCACTCGCTGGTGAAGTGGCCGATGGCTTGGTGGTAGGCGCAGAATTTATTAGGGTTGAGCTTCGTGCGGTCCTGGCGGATCCGCCTCGGCTCCTCCAGCATGGCCTTGCCTTTGACGGTGGTGAAGACGTGGTCTACGGAGACGGTGAGGACCTGGTTGAGCTTTTCTTTGAGCTCGTCTCCCTCGCCAAAGGCCTTTAAGTTCTAGGGAGCTTTGTAGGTGCCCCCGGACTTCTTCCTGTAGGGTTTCCTTTCCTCGTGGGCACCAACTTCTTTGAGCAGTGCTTCCTGCATGGCCGCGAACACCCCTACCTTATGACGGAATTCGGTGTAAGTGTTGGGACATGCAAGGTGCATCTCTTTCCAGAGGTCGGTGCCCCTCCTAAGTCCGGCCATTGCTGCGACGACCTTTAACAGGATTTTGTCGAACCTTTCCAGGTACTGCTGGTTGGTCTCGTTCTCACCTTGATGAATGTTGGCGAGTCGGTACTTCTGGGTAAGGTAGGATCCGAACCCAGAGAAGTGGGCCAGGAACTCCCGCGAGAGTTGGCCAAATGAGCAGATTGACCCCGGGGCGAGTGAAGAGAACCAGCGGTGAGCTCGGTCCCCTAGGGTCAGCGGGAAGTTCCGGCACTGGGTGGAGTCGGTGGCCTCGACCGAAATCATTAAGTCCACGTACTTGTCCAGGTGGACTTTCGGGTCTGATTCGCCCTCGTACGCGGACATCACCGGGAACTGAATTTTCTTCTAGACCGGTACGCGGAGGATGGCAGGTGCCAATGGAGATGTGGGGAGAGTCGTGGCGTCAGGACCACCAGATTTGGCTGCTACTTGTGCTTGTAGCATTTCGACGGCCTTTTTCAGTGAGGCCAGCTCGTCATCACTGGTCACCTCCGGCGGAGGTTGGTCAAAGGTTGTGCGTCTCGCGGATGCACGTCCCCGAGGTGCCTCACTCTGGGGTGACCTCTCAGTGGCGGGCTGGAATTGACGTCCGCCACGGGGGCCTAGCCGGTCAGCGGTGGGCCTCCTCAACCTTTCGTGGGCGGATCTGCGCGGTTGTTGGTCGGAGTCTCCGTGAGACGCAGCTGGGGCCGTCGTACGCTCATTCTCCTCGTATCTCGGGCCCAGGCGGCCTTGGAGGACTTCCTTCCTCTGTGACTGGTGGGTGCCAGATGCCCCGGTGTAGGCCGACTCCCTTGCGGTGTAAGGAGCGGGATCCTCCTCCACCATCCTGGCCTTACCGGTTCTCTCCCTACGCTGGCGAGCTTGTGCCGAGCTCGCCTCCTGTTCAGTGGGGAGGGCGCTGTAATCCCCCCTGGTTTGGGTGCCCTGGGTGGGCCTGGTCTGCTCCCGAGCCTCGGTAGCTGGAGCTCGCCTGGGTACCAGGGCGAGCTTGTCCTGCTGCCTCTGCTGCAACCTTTGTAATGTCGCGATGGTGCGTTGGAGCTCGTCGGGGTTGCTAGCCAGGTCCCTCAGGGCGGGGGCCAAGTCTTCTTGGGTCACCACAACTCGCGGAGGTCGCGGAGCTGCGGTACTTTTCTGGGGAGGTGGTTGTGAGGTCTCCACCACCTGGCGTGAGGTCTCCGCCTCGACCTGGTTTTGGTCACCTTCTTTGGACCTTCCGGCAGCTGCGGAGGTCTGTCCTTTGGCGGCTCGAGTGTTAGCCATTTTTTTATTTCGGAGGGGATAACTTGCTGAAGGTCGCCGAGGTGGGGGAGGTCACCAGAGTGGTGGAGGTCGCCGGAGTGGCGGTCGTCCAGCTTAGGTGGAGCCGTGTAAGTTTTTGTTTATCCTCGCGTGTGACGAATTATCCGAAATTCGGTTTATTCGTGTACACGCGCGCGTTTGAAAACTTTTTTCGGGCAGAATTCGTAAAATCCAAAAATTTAGGTTTTTGTTCGGAAATCTGGGTTCTTCGTTCAAGGGATGAAGATGTATGTGTATCTTCAAGTGTTCTTGAGTTTTATCAAGAACATCTTCAAATCTTCAAATCTTCAAACAAACCCTAACTTTTTGTTCTTGAAATTTTTTTAATTTTTCAGATTCGGCCCTCCTTCTAGCGGCAAATTGTTGATAGAATTTACTAATCGATGTTTGTTTATGTGGCTTTACAACATATCAATCCTATCAAACAATAATATTTGAATTAATGTTCTTGGATATAATACGGGGAGGGAGAGTAGAGAATTTAGAGAGAGAAATATTGTAGTAAGTATTGTATTGACTGTGTGAAATGTGAGAGTATATCCCTAGTAGTTACAAGAGAGGTCTTATTTATAGGTATGCGGGTGTGAGATGGCACCTTACGAGCCTATTTGGCTTCCGGTGTTGGCGAAGGTCCGTAACCTTCGTCCTGGTCTCTTACACCGCTCCCTACATCGTGCCTCATCCTACTATAATGCCTTAGACTAGATGGGCCCCATTAAAAACCTCGCCGTAAAATAACCTTTTGGATAAACCGGACGGAGGGAAAAAGAGCGCACCATCGGGGTCCTATAGACTATCAAACGAACTCATAGGGGAGCTCGGAAATGGGCACTCGGGCGAGCTCAGAGATAAGCTCCTGGGCGAGCTCCGAGGTGAATACCTAGGCGAGCTCCTACGATCTGGTGCCCGGAGGCGCGCTTGGCACTCTGGCGGGCTCTCTGGCGACCTCCTAGGTGGTCTTGATTCTCTAATTTACCTCGAGTAGCTCGCCCATCAACAATCATCCGTTCAAGATTGACACAGGTATAAATGGCTCAAAACCTCACTGGTATAGGGTGATCATGACTCATCTCATATAAAAATGCTCATATCATCAAAATCTCAAGTATCATCAAATGCATAGCACAAAAGACAAGATAAGAATCAAGCCATAACTCCACCACATCCAACATGAACTTTCAACTCATCCACACAACCATAAACATATCTCATGCCACTCTACTCAAAGCTAGCAACAACATGGCAAAAATAACAAGCAAAAATAAAGCATCATATAAGCATATGATCCAAAACATCATAGGAACACTAAGAATCATCCTAAACATAGCAATGTAATGAGATTTGCGAAACGAAGACACCCCCCCAAACTTTTTTGGACCAAAGGTCTAAAAAGTTTGGCAAAGAGTGAAGAAAAGATCATGCAATGCTCAAGACAAAGTAAATACAACAAGAATCAACAATTAAGCTCAAAATAGCCATCTAAAGTCAAGCAAACTAAACCTAGGAATAGAAACAAATTGGATGAGATAAGTGTAAAGACATACCTTGAGTTGGGATTAAGAATAGGAGAGTAACTTGCCACCTACACGAAAATGTCTTTCATGGCCAAGTGAGATAGAATTCTCCTCAAGACATCTTTCTCAAGCTCACACTTCGTTGCCAATCTAAAATATGAAGAACGAACACACCCCCCCAAACTTTTTCAGATCAAGGATCCTAAAAGTTTGGAAAAGAGTGATGAAAATAGGATTTGCCATGAATCAATGACAATAAAGCATATATAAGCTCAACTCAACCAAGGAACACAATATATACCAAGAGGCAACACCCCCAAACTAGGATAAATCACATGCACCAACCAAGGTAAGTAAACACTACCTCATATCAATGATCAAGAAATCCAAAACACATCCCTTAACTTCAAATTCCTTCATGAAAACAACTAGCAACAAAATATCTAACTAGCAAGCAAACAACAAAACAAGCAACATTTTTAAGGATGGGTTGGCTCCAATCTAGCGCTTGGATTTAACGTCCCCTAGCCGGACGACATTAATGTTAGCTAAATGGCCAAGGATATTTGGCATTTCTCCCATCAAACAACAATTTCAAAGCATCATGATTAAGGAAACATGTAGGATTTCTACCCCAAACACCTACTTTCCTTATCATTTTATACCTATAAGCACAAGCATTTTCTTTCTCATTTATTCTCAAACCAATCCACCCCTATCTCTTACTATCAAAAATTTTCAAAAGGATTTTCAATTCCATCTTATCATTGATCAACTCTAGAGGCAAGATAAATTCACAATGAACAACATTATCCAATATAGCACAAGTAGAAGAGTCCAAGAGTTTAGAAATGCTTATTTCAAATGTAAGCTCCTTTTCCAATTTATTTGGTTGTTCTTTTTTCATAAAGCTCATGTCCATAAGTGAACATTCATCTTCCTCTTCTTGTTCTTTCTCCCATCCTCCTTTTGAATCTTCTCCTTCCTTATCCTCCACTTCTTGTTCTTGATTCCTATCAATATTTACAAATGAAGTATCATCATCATTATCATCATAAAGAGGATTAATATCATACTCAAGATAATTGTAAAAAGGATTCATAAAGCTCTTAAAATAGAAAGTATCTTGAGCATGAGCAAATTTTATCTCTTCATAATCATCTTTATCTTCTTCATCCTCTTCACTTTCATCAATTTCTTCTTTTTCCTCCTCCTTTACACACTCTTCTCTTTCTTCTTCTTCTTTGCCATCCTTCTTTTATTCTTCATTCCTAATCAATATAGCATGAGGAAATTTATAAGCAATATCATCATCAATAATAGGAATTTCATAGTCAATGTAAGCATGAAAAGGTTCAATAGACATTTGAGCTCCAACACATTTTACAAGAGAAAGAGATTTAATCGTCTCATGATGATGATCAGCATCATCTTCCACATCCCCTTTTTCTTTATCATTACCCCCATCTTCCTCCTCCATTTGGATCTCCAAATTCGTGATTTGATGACTTTGAGACATGAAAATCTCATCAAACTTCTTGTTTGTCTCCTCAAAGTACCTTTTCCTTTCCACTTCTATTTCTTCCAATTCCTTGAGGATTTGAGCTAAAATATCTTTCACATAGCTTGAAGAAGTGTCCTCTTGATGGAAAGTCATAGGAGGGTATGGAGTGTAGGAGCATGTATATTCATGATGAGAGTAGGAATCTTGATATGACATTTTGCAAAACTCATGGGCTTGTTGGGTCAATTACCCCACTTTGAGCTCTAAGTTCTTGATTTGATCTCCTCGAGCTTGGAAAAGTCTATCAATCTTCCTATTGGTCTCCTCAAAGCACCTTGTAACTTCAATGCTTATCTTTTCCCATTTCTTGAGAATTTGAGCAAGAGCCTCATCTACATAACTAGGAGGAGTTTCTTCTTGATGGCAAGGTATAGGAGAGGGTAAAGTGTATTAATATGGAACTTCATAAGAGTAGGAATCTTGAGATGTATATGGTTTAGAAGGATAAGAAACTTCTTGTGGAGGTGGTGGAATTTGGTTTTGGTTCCATAATGTCACCATTATGTGCTTCATACACTCTTCTAACATGGTGATTTTATCGAAAGTGGTTGGGGTTTTAAATGGGTAAAGTTGATGTAGGTATGGATTAGGAGATGATATATTTTGTGGAGAATACGAGTAATGGTTGTATTCGCCCATCTTCAATTAAGTGCACTCCTACAAAAATCAAGCAAGTATCAACAGTCACCAAGAATAATCAAGTAAACAAAGAAACAAAGAAAAACAAAGAAAAGAAATGTAAACAAACATCTACAAGCTTGACAAAGAGACCGTTTCCCCTCAACGGTGCTAAAAACTTATTTTGGCGTTGCCGGGACTCAAGGATGCTCAAGCAAACAAACAATACAAACCAACAACATTCAAATACATTCAAGTAAACAAAAAAATACTAGCTCGACAAAGAGATCGTTTCCCCGGCAACGGCGCCAAAAACTTGTTTGCCAAAATCGTGTATGATTTCCACACAAGTGAATGTGGTCGTTGTTGTCTACAGGGAAACACAGGGAAACGATGCGATATCAAGCAAGCATTGAATGTCTACAAAAGGCTAGTAGCTAGGAAAGCAAGAAAACCATCAAGGATTCTATCTACTATGGCAAAGCAAAGTAAATCCTAACTATCACCTCAAAGAAGTGAGCAAGTGTGAAGTGTACATGGAAGTAATCCTACTATGGTTCCTCTAGAATCCTATCCATCCTAGCATGCAAAAGGTCTCTTGGTGTCTTAGTCAAGCCAACTAGTGTCTAGATCTCTCTACCACACAAGGTAAGCTCTATTGGATGTCTAGATCTCTCTACAACTTCCAACACTCAAATTAAGAGGTCTTAGGCTAATATGCAATTCTCATTGGTCATACAAGCCAAATATCAAACACTTGGTATGCATAAGGTTCTTATAGCTCAATTCTCATTTCATTGCTAAAACATATAAGCCATACATTCCAATTAAACATCCCAAGCATTCATACAAGTCATTAATAAGAGAACTAATCCAACAAGATCACTAATTCATGCATAGGATTAACAAGAGACTAAATTCACCATAGTATTCATACAACCATGCAACAAAAGATTAGCCATGGCTAATTGGAAATGAAAATCAACAATTAACATTGTAAACATCATGAATAGTAACTATAACAAGAGAATTAAAGGAAAACTTACCATATGAAGAGAAATTGAATATAAGCATCAAACCTTGAAAATGCTATCTCTAAATCCGGAATGAAAAATACAAAACTAAACTGTAGAAATGTAGCTTGAATCGAGAGAAGAATGTAGGAACAAACGGATCAAAATTCCGACGGACGGATCAAAAGTTATGGACGAAAGAAGATTGAATCTAACTAAGAACCCACTAAGTAACTACCTCTCTCGCTCTAATCTAAGATTCTAAATATGATTATGAACTAATGTCACTTGGATATCTGATCCTTGAAGTATTTATAGTGCCCACAATGTTTTGTCCAATATGCCCTTCATTAAACGCGCGAAAAGACGAAACAGCCCTTCAAAAATGTGCAGTCCGGGGCATCACACGAGTGGACAACAGTGGCATTCGTGTGAGCATTCATGTGAGCCTTCATCACACGAACCAGAGCATCCTCGCACGAGTGTAAGGCAATGGTCGCTCGAGTCCAGCTTCGGCTTGTGCGATCGATCCTCGACTTCCTCATTTTCTTCATATCTTGAGTTCTAGAGCTCCGATTGACTCGATTCTTTTTCCGTTGCGACCCTCTCTTCGAACTCTTCGACATGGTCTATCATTTGACTCCATTAGATCAACTCAAAATTTCTGGACTTTTACGAACTTGCTCGTCTTTTGCCGATTTTTGCTCGTTTTCACTACAACACATTTTCTTGCCACAAAATGGTTAATAGCACAATTTATACCAAATTAGGGTCAAATATGAACATAAGCACATCAAAACCATAGAGAAATGGATGCAAAAACATGCAATTAAGACCCTAATCAATTTCTGAATATTGTTTGCCCCAAATCGAACTGTTTAATATGAATTTTGTACAAAAGGACAACTTGCTCTTTTGTCAAAATTGTAGTATTAGTTGAAGGCAGCCAATTATATACAACCAACTTATGCAGGATAGAGAACAACCTTGTCAGTTTGGAAGCACTAATCCTATTCACCCAAGTAGATACCAAACTACCAGTTAGCACAGAAATCACAGCATTCATATCTTCAATTACAGGCTCAACACAATTACCAGATTTCAGAGCACCATTAATCACCCTGGGATTCAACATTATTCTCACATTCCTGAACTAAGTGGTGCCATAGAACTTAGAGTTTTCCCTTCCAGTATGTGCAAGCAAGTTAGCATAAAACTCATAAATCCACTGAACAAAATATGGTTTAGCACATGTCACAGAGTATAACAGCATCCTATCCTCCAAGTAATTGACCAATCCAAGTTTTTCAAAATCAGAAACTTTTATCAACTTCTCAGTAAACAACCTAGATCTAATCTCCTTAAATCTCTTGCTTGCAACATTATGGTACTCCTCATCCTTATCAGACCTAGCATCATCATCATCATTACCAGAGTTAGAATGTACCTGAATCTCCTCATATTGATAAGATGAATCTGAGTGTTGTTCAGTATATTGCTCATCATCTGCAGAGCTTTCAGACCTTGATGTTGCCATCGGAGAGGCAACATCTTCAGCAACATTTACGGGAACATCGTGCAGAACAGCCTTTTCTTTCTCTGTCTCCTTTCTTGATGATCTTTTCATTACTATGTACTGATTCAAAGGAATGTTCATACTTGAATCAGTCTCCTCTGAGCTTTCTTTGTTTCTAGTTGGAGCAGGGGAGGCTTCTTTTTTTTCATTCTCGCCAAAGACCTTGATAGGGTTAGAAGCAATCCCATCTTCAAGTATATTTCTCCTCTTCTCAGAATAGTTCACTCTTTTCTCCATTGTTCTGTAGGAAACCCTACGTCTACCACCACGATAGGTAGTGTTCCCACGCCCATGATCACGAACATTTTGGAGCTATTCTCCCAGTTGCAAAGATTCGCTGGAGCCTTTAGAGTCGTCGGACCCAATGTCCGAGTCAGTTTCTTCCTCTGTAGCTCTTTCATCGACATAATCTTCAGGGTGCGCCATTCTTTTCACTGGGTCTAAGTCAATCACACTCTCCCCCACAACGATTACAGGGGTAGTCGTTTAAAGGCAGGGTTGATTGTAAGCAGCAACCATGTCGTCCATTGTAGCGTCTGCCGGAAGCTTGATTTCAATCGGACAAGTTTCAAGCTCTTTTGGTGTGGGTTTAGACGATTCTGCAATAATAGGTGTAATGGAAGAAGAAGGAGCTATTTCGGCTTGGATTGAGAGTGGATTTGTGAAGGTAAGTGGTTGAGGAGCAGTAGGTATGAGAACCTCCATCGAGCCAATGGTAATCGAAGGCGATGTTGGTGTCGATGCCTGAGCATTTTCAGCCGTATTCTGGGTTTTAGGTGAGGTAGCCATGGAAGCAAGGATTTGCAGAGGGTTTTCTTGGATTGTTGGTTTCAAGTGTGATGATTGTGAGGATGCAGAGCTTTCATTCGCAGCCATCTAATCAAATTCAGAGAGGGAAAAAAATATTAAAATAATCGAAATATAATAAATTTTAAACTTAAATGTAATGAGGAAGAAGAAGTGATACTACAAAAGAGAACAAATATTACCTTTTCTTAAATAATGCAAACACTTTGATTAACTAAGATAATATTTGATATAAGGCACAAATGATATGCAAAATGAGATCTAATTTATAGAGATGTGAATTGGAAGTTATTTTCGAATTTATCAGCTTGAAGAGCACTACCCATAATTATGATGTGGTGGTGTAAAACACCACCCATCATTTCGAAAAATAAGGAAGTGGGAAGTTTAGGAAATAAAAATAAATAACTATGCATTACTACACATAATTAATTAAATAAATTCAGAGAATTAATTCACATAATTAAGACTTAATAAAATTAAAAATTCTGAAAATAAATAACTATTAAAGACTTAGTCAAAATTTTCGTGCCCTAACAAATGTTGTCAAATATGTCGGCACACCCACATCTCAACACGGATTTTACATGAATTTGCTTCATTAGTGTTGCCCCAATTTTTTTTTTACAAAACACTATTTTAGTTCATATTGATCCATCTTTTCAAAGGAGAGCATCGTAGTAGTCAACTCTGTGTCCCATAGTTACTCAATGCATTATGAACAAATTGATGCAATTTTCATCACCTTTTAAAAGAGAGCATCGTAGTCGCGAGCTCCGTGTCCCATATTTTCTCAGTGATTTAACATCTTTTAGTGAATATTTTTACAGGTATTTAAGAGATGTGTGTCCAGGACTTTCAAAATATTCCAACATGTATGCTAAAAAATAATAACACATCTAATCAAGTTATAAAGTAACTGAAATACAAAAATACTTAGTCAAAATTATGAGAACTAAAAAATGTTGTCACAAATGCTGTCACCATTTGCTACAACACTCGTCATAAATTTAATTAATAGTGCATAGACCAATAGATTTCTTAAGAGATGAAAAACTTTGGTCATCTAGGGCTTTTGTAAAAATATCTGCAAGTTGTTTTTCAGTAGAAATATATTCTAACTTCACAATTTCTTTCTCTACAAAATCTCGAATAAAATGATGCCTTATACTAATATGCTTAGTTAAAGAATGTTGCACAGGATTTTTTGAGATATTAATTGCACTAGTGTTATCACACATAACAGTGAGCATTTCACAATTTAAACCATAATCATCAAACATTTTTCTTAACCAAAGTAATTGAGTACAACAACTCCCTGTTGCAATATATTCTGACTCGGCCGTGGATAGAGAAACACATTTTTTTCTTCTTGTTATGCCAAGAGATTAAATTGTTTCCCATGAAGAAACAACCTCCACTCGTGCTCTTTCTATCACCACTATCACCTGCCCAATCAGCATCACTATAACCAAGCAAGGAATTGTTAGTATCTTTGCTATACCAAATACCAAGATCACATGTGCCGGCAACATATTTGATAATCCTTTTGACGGCATTTAAATGTGACTCTTTTGGATCAACTTGGTATCTTGCACATAAACATACACTAAACATAATGTCCGGTCTACTAGCAGTCAGGTATAAAAGACTTCCTATCATCGATCTATATAATGTTGGGTCAACATTTTTGCCAATATTATCTTTAGACAATTTTTGAGATGATCCAATAGGAGTTTTCATGTGTTTAGCACTTTCTAAACCAAATCTTTTAACCAAATTCTTTGCATATTTACTTTGTGAAAAGAAAATTCCATCTTTAAGTTGTTTGATTTGAAGACCTAGAAAGCAATTCTAATCACCAACCATGGACATTTCAAATGTTGATGTCATTTCATTCACAAAGTCTTTCAACATATAATCACATGTAGAACAAAAAAAAAATGTCATCAACATATATTTGTGCAATCAAAATTTTAGAATTAACATGCTTGATGAATAAAGATCTATCAGCTTCTCCTTTTACAAAACCAATTTGAATAAGAAAATCAGTTAACCTACCATATCAAGCTCTAGGAGCTTGTTTAAGACCATATAAAGCCTTTTGCAATTTAAAAACATGGTTAGGAAAATCTGAATTTTCAAATCCTTTAGGTTGCTCAACATATGCTTCTTCATTTAAAATGTCATTTAAGAAAGCAGCTTTAACATCCATTTGATGCAATTTAATAATAATGAAATATGCAATTGCAAGTAATAGTCTTATAGACTTAATTCTAGCTACGGGTGCAAATGTTTCATCAAAGTCAATTCCCTCAACTTGAGTATAGCCTTGAGCAACTAATCTAGCCTTATTCCTAACAATATTGCCAGATCATCAGTTTTATTCTTGTATATTCATTTAGTTCCAATCACATTAACATTTTCGGGTCTAGGAACTAAAGTCCATACTTCATTACGCTCAAATTGATTTAATTCCTCATGCATGACATTTACCCAATTCTCATCTTTTAATGCTTCATCAACATTTTTAGGCTCAACTAAAGAATGGTAACATTCATGGTTCACAAGATTGCATTTAAAAGACATGCATATGGATCTTACCACATTACTTACGCTCATCTTCCCTCTTGTTTGAACTCCAGAGTATTGTTCTCCAATGATTTTATTTGATGGATGATTTTTCAGTATGCATGAAGATGAAGTTTTATCAAAAATATTTGGATATTCTATAGGTTCTGACTTTTTAGTTGATGTTGTCTCGAATGCTGGCGCATTTTGAGAAACATTTCTATTTTGGTCAGAATCTATAGGCTTTGAAATTTCAATCAAATCAGTAATATCCTCTTCAAAATTTGTTTCTGCAAGACTAGAATCATCATCAAACACAACATTAACTGATTCTTGCACAGTGTCAGTTTTCAAATTGTAGATTCTATAGGCTTTACTATTTCTAGAATAGCCTAAGAAGAACCCTTTATCACTTTTTGAATCAAACTTATGCAATTGATCCCTATCATTCAAAATGTAGCAAACACAACCAAAAACATGAAAATACTTCACATTTGGTTTCTTATTGTTAAGGATCTCATATGGGGTTATTTTGGAATTAGTTCTAAGATAGACTCTATTCGTAATATGACAAGAAGTATTTAAAGCTTCAGCCCAAAACTTTTTAGATAAATGTTTTGATAAAAGCAAAACCCTAGCCATTTCTTGCAAAGTCCTATTTTTCTTTCCGCAATTCCATTTTGTTGTGGGGTTTTTGGTGAAGAAAACTCTTGCATGATACTCTTATTTTCACAAAATTCAGTAAACAAAGCATTTTGAAATTCCCTACCATGATCAGACCTAATTCTCTTTACTTTAGTATTGAAAACAGTCTTGAATCTTTTATAAAGAATTTTAAAAGTATTAAAAGTTTCTGATTTGTCTTTTAAAAATTCTACCCAAGTGTATCTAGAGTAATCATCAACAATAACAAAAGAATACTTTTTCCCACCAATACTCCCAGTTTCCATAGGACCCATCAAGTCCATATGTAAAAGTTCAAAACAATGTGTTGTCGAACAGTGTGCCAACATTTTATGTGACACTTTGATTTGTTTACCCTTTTGACATGCTTCACAAACCTTGGTTTTGTCTACCTTTAAAGAAGGGAGACCTTTAACAGCATCAAGTCTAATCAAATCATGAATGCATCTATAATTAGCATGACCAAGTTTTTTATGCCAAAGAGTATTTTCATCTAATTTCACACTATTGCACGTTTCATTCGATTCAATCAAATAACAATTGTTTACAGACCTATTACCAATCATAAGACACTCATCATCATTATTGAGCACATAGCATGAATTTTTATCAAATTTAACATGCAAATCATCATCACTTAATTGACTTATACTAATCAAATTAGCACGTAAACCATCAACATGCAACACATTGGTTAACTTTGGAAAACCATGAACATTCAAGGTACCTTTACCAATTATTTTTCCTTTTGAACCACCTCCATAGGTAACATTTCCACCATCATGCATTTTATAATTTGTAAGAAATTTAATATCACCAGTCATATGTCTAGAACATCCACTACCAAAATACCATAGACCAGGAATGCATGCTTTTAAGGAGGTATAAACAACATTACATTTCATATCAGACTCACTGACCTTTTCATGATCATGTTGTTGAATATGTTGTGTTTTACCAGGTAACATATTACAAGATATTTTAGATTCCTTGTATTTAAAACAGTAAGGACGAATATGACCCTTCTCATGACAAAAATGACATACAAAATCTCTAGAATGAGAAGTAACAGATTTACTATCTCTTGCCTTAACAAATTTTATGGGCATATCATTTTGCACGATTTTTGTAGAGTTAGAATCATACCCAATACCTTCTTTACCTAATCAATGCATCTTGTAATTTTTCTACACCTTTGGTAAACTTTTTAAAGCTTAAAGTTGTGCTTTCTAGTTGTTTTTTCAACTTGCATATTTCTAGATCTTTTCTAGTAAGCAATACTTCCAACTTTGATACTGAATACTTTAAGTCATCATTCTCTTTGATGATTTGTTGAATATCAACCTGTTCTTCACCTGAAATATTCATCTCTGAAAAAGAACTCATTAGATAACTTTCATCTGGACTGATTTTGTTTGATGTTGTCACAAATGTTGGCACATTTGTTTCAACATCAGACTCAAAATCGTCCAGTAAATCATCATTTGTATCATCAAAAAGAATTCTAGCAGAGAAAGCAAATTCATTATTTTTCTCAATGTCAGGTTCATTATCAGAATCATCATTCAAGGTAGTATTAAAATTCAATTTCTTTCTAATCAAGGTGTTAGCACATTCATTAGCATAATGACCATATCCAGTACATGCATCAGACCTAACATTCTTTCTATACTCGGGATCGAATTTAGGTTTATTACTCCTATTAAACTGTTTTGATCTATCAAAACTTTCTTTCTTTTCAAACATTTTAGTAGTAGAAGTACCTTGATTCCTATTCTGAACATTTGCTTTTAACCTATTAGCTCTATTTTTCAAAAATTAATTGAACTGCTTGGTTAATAAGAAAATGTTGTCGGAAGTGTCGGAACATATTTCAGAACATTCATCATCCGAATAAACTTCAGTAACAAAAGAAATATTTTTAGAACGAGAAGCATCATTTTTCAAAGAAACAACCTTTTTATCAGAATTAATTTCATCTCTTTGCTCAAAATTCATCTCATAAGTTTTTAAAATACTAATCAATTCATTAAGACTTATAAGATCATTATTTTTGGCTTCTTCAATAACACAAATTTTTGCATCAAAACATTTTGGTACGGTTCTTAAAACCTTATGGACTAATCTTGTATTAAAGATAGGTTCACCCAATGAATGTGATTCATTAGAAATCTCATTGATCCTTTCACTATACGAAGATATATCATCATCATCTTACATTTTAAGATTTTCAAATTTTGTACCTAACATTCTAAGCTTAGTTCTACGAACACTCTCAGAACCTTCGCAATGTTCTTGCAAACGGTCCCAAGCATCTTTTGCTGACACACAATTCAAAATGATCTTAAACATAGATACATCAGTTGATGTAAATATTGCATTAAGGGCTTTCGAATTGTAGTTAGCAACCGTTACCTCATCATTTGTCCAATCGATCTCTCGTTTGACACGGGCTTCATTATCATCATCGGTTGGAAGTAGAGGCTGAGTCCAACCATATAGAACACTCCTCCAGGCTCTTTCATCAAGAGACTTGATATACATCCTCATCTTTGGTTTCCAATATGAATAATTGGAGCCGTCTAACATAGGAGGTTTTAGTGCGGGAGTTAATGGATATTCCATTGCAAAAATACACAAACAAAGGATCTTAAACTAAATGTGTCTAGTTTGTGGATCTGATACCACTTGACGGTGTAGGTACGTGTCATTGAAAAAGTTTTAGAGAAGTGTATTTTAAAATGTCGACAACATAAATGACAACACTACACAGCGGAAGACTTAAACGCACACTTTGGCAAACGGATATCAAAAATTTCATAGGCTATACAAAATGTATAGACTATGCTGCCTCACTAGCAGAGAAACTTCACTATAACTTGTAGTGACACAAATACAAGGTTTACACAAGAAACCAAAATTCAAGGCCGCGCAAGACCTACACAAGATCACACAAGGATCTAAACAAGACCTATAAGAATAGACCTAAACAAAACCTAACACGTCTACATTCAGCCGAATGGATTGTTAGATCAAACAATGAATGTTGTGAACAATGTCGAGACTAATGTTCCCAACATTCTGATGAACCGTGTATAACCTAGAATCTAGTGAATTACACATGATCCGTTCAACTCTGAATTATACTTTTCGGTCATACTTTGAAATGATGAAGTGGTGCTCTATTTATAGACGTAGATAATGAGCTCTCCAGTCCATAATGAAGCCAAGTAGTGGGCTTCAAAATAACCGCCCATAATGATAACTTCCAAGTTAGTGGATATCTCTCTTCTCATTCAATGGAACCGCCTGACGTTCTAGAACCTTCTGGGAACTTCACGTCTTCAACTTCCATGCCTAGAAAAATAATATAACATGGAAAAATCATTAGGAAAGTTAGTAGAAAGGGCGAATTCTGATGTTGTCTAAAATTATGGCAACACATTGCATAACATTTTTTCAACATCAACAGTAACATTTTCTATTATGGGCTCCCAATTCGATTTATATGCATTTTTTTATTTTTTTTGGGCATGTATTCGTGTATTATGGGCCTGAACACTAATGTCCCATCATATGCATTATATTTTCCCATATATGTAAATAAATTAAATATAGATTTTTTTATTATTTGGATTAGGATTATTTATCTTCCAGGTAATGTTTGAGGTTACATTTTCCATTATGGCCCCCTTACCACATTATATGCACTAATTTTTTCATATATGCAGAAAAATAATTTAATACATTGTGGGCTTCTTTATTCATTGGCCTAATTATTCATTGTGGACTTCTTTTATTATTCATTGTGGGCTTCTTTTATTATTCATTATTTCATTATTTTTTCATTATTCATTGTGGGCTTCATTATTCATTGCCCTAAAATAATTTTTTCGTAATATTAATATATAAGTGTCCTAAAATTATTTTTTCATATAAACTGAATACATATACAAGGCAAAACACAATATATTAATTTTTTGTAATATTAATTACCATAAATAAATTAGGACTGTTGCAACCAACGTAATATATATAAAGCCCAATTAGACAAACTATAATGGGTTCTGCACAATCAACATATATACAACCCAAACTCTGTTATAAATACACCAGCAACATATAGAAAACCAGATCCTTTACTTCTAGTACCCTGCACCTTGTAATATAAACATTACACACCCTGCAACTACTTCCTACTTCAAAAGCATTACAATACTCCATGTAGTATAGTTCAAAAAAAATAAATACTAAAGGGGGTATTGTTACAAACCAACAAAAGTGTTCCAAACATATACATCATACTTCAAAAAGTGTTTTAGAAATTGTTGCTGACTACCCAAACATATAATACTAAAACCATCCTAGTTCATCAACAAAGTAGTTGTCATCAATCTGTCCATGGCCATAAGCTTTACACTAAATCCCCAAGGCAAACTGTACTCATCAGTCATCACATATTCATGAGTTTTAGGATCGAAAATGCCAAATACACCAAAAGGGCAAATATAGAACAATATTTTGACCCTGCTTGGATGCAGAACACACAAAGGCTTAATTCTTATTCTGGGAAAGGGACCAAGAATGGCTTGATCAATGGTAATGTTCATAGCAATCCATGGCTGATCATCCGAGTGATCTTGCAATATCCACAGAAGGCAAGAATCTCTAACACTACCCTCAGGTAAGAAAATGATCAATCTGTCATCGTCTATAGCACCAAGTTCGCTTCCACTCTCCCGTATCATTGAACCATTAGGGACTCCAATCAAATGGTACTGCAACGTTTCCATACACAAAGCAGCAATATAACCTTTTAAATTTAACCATACCTGCCAATGAAAAATCCTCAAACAACAACACCAGATTTAGGAATTGGACGATCATATGGAAAGGGCATCAAAGTAGTCCAACTATTGAATCAGATGACCACATTTTCACCTCGGACTCGAACGATGTTGTCACAAACAAAGCAACCCTGATTATCCTATATTCTGTGGAAACACCTAAACGACACATTCCAAAAAAAAAAAAAACAGCATCCACATCCATTTGAGGAAATTGAATATGCTCAAAAGGAATTATGATCCCCCTCTTAGAAATCGGGTTTATGATGTAAAACACATCTCGCCTGTTGCAAACCAGAGCAAGTTCTTTTCCACTTGCTAACCACTCGATCCTTCCGTTTTGATCTCCCATAGCCCTCCTATTGAAATTTCTGTTGAGTGGAGTCGCTTCATATCTCAATGGAAGGTTACCAAGAAAGGCACCAGGAAGGAAGACAAACTTGTTTTTCTCTACAGCATTCCTCAAATGCTCTCTTATAAAACCAGGGTGTGAAAAACGGTTCCTCCATAATGTGTTGACACACCTACATTGGGCTATTTTCTTCGTAGGAAGCCTGAAAAATATATTGAGAAGCAACTCGGGGGGGAGATCATCGATCCTGCTTTGCTGAATGAAACTCGGATGCCTGCTCATCGATCCTGCCATTTTTACAAAAAGTCAAGCTTTCTTGAGCACGGGAATTGAAGAGAAATGATGATTAGATATAAAGAGGGTAGTAGAAGTAAAATGATGTTAATGTAATGTCAGGCGACCTTTGGGTTTGATTGGTTCAATTTTGTGTTTTTGATGCAACTCGATTTGATATAATCCAAGAATTATTACAGTTTTTTTTTTAAAAAAGAAATTGCAATTATTAGTAATTTAGGCGCCTAAATAAATTATGAGTATGGTGTTAAGTTGTCATAAAAACTGTAAGCTTATTCCTTTAAATTAAGATGGAAATTAAATGTTCGATAATTAAGATTTGGGCTGCAATTAGTATAATTTAAACCACAAAATACATATATAAGATAATAAAAACAAAAAGTTATGTAGATTAATACATTTGTATAGATTCAAATGTCACTGTTATGCATATATTCTGTCACTGTGATACATATATGTCAATTTTTTCTGTTTTTTATATATTTAGTTACTATGAAAGTGGGAGTCAAAAAAAAATAATTACAACGCAAAACAACACCTGCACGGTATGCTACTCTTAACACCTGCTCAGGGGGTGTATTACCAATAAGCTGATATACTGTAAAAATAACACCTGCATACAGTATTATATTAAAAAATATTCAAAAATAACGCCTGCATACGGTATTATACAAATCGAAGGGTTATGCAATTTTTTATTTATGAAATTTTCGATAAAAAACATTTAAAAAAATTGCAATATATATCTTAATAAATCTGTTAAGATTCATGTCACTGTTATGCATATATACTGTCATTGTGATACATATATTTCCCTATTTAGATTCAATGCACAAGAACAAAAATAAGTTACTGTATGATAGTGTTCAACTGCACTAAGTATAATATTCTAAAAATTTAATATAGACAGAGTGACAAAAAAATGTATTGCTCCTGCGCAGAATGTAATACCCCATGCACTAGTCTACATGAACTATTCAATGCTGCCCCCTGAACCATTTCGTTTCATCTCCCGACAGCATCATACCGAATTCGAAAAGATTTATTCAATTTTGCATGTTTTTGCAAAATGTAGTTACTGTCAAAGTTTATGGGTCAAACACAATAATTACAGTGCAAAATAACACCTGCACGGGGGATGTATGCTACTCATAAAACCAGCTCGGGGGGTGTAATACCCATATGTTGTATGTAAAAATACCCCATACACAGGAATGTATATTCAAATCGAAGGGTTATGCAACTTTTTATGGTTGAAAATTTTCCACAAAAAAAAAACATTTAATAAAAATTTGCAATTAATATCTTAATACATTTATGTTGATTCAATGTCATTATTATGCAAATATACAATCACTGTGATGCATATATTTCCCTGTTTTGAGAATTAACTTATATCTAGCATCGCGAAAATTGATGCTAAACACCTGCACGAGGGTGTAAATATTCCCACAAAAGATGTAATACCCATATGTTAATATACTGTAAAAATACACCATACACGGGAATGTATATACATTTAGTACTGCACTACATGAAATATTCAAAACTAACACACGTATACGGTTTTATACAAATCGAAAAGGTTATGCAATTTTTTATGTTTTGAAATTTCCCCACAAAAAACATTTAAAATAATATTGCAATTTATATCTTTCTTTTTTATTTATTTTAACTTTCAATAAATCACAATTATGGGATGTAACCAAGCTTTTGGGATTTTTTCGAGCACCCAATTTCTTAAAACAAATTTATAAGCCCAGACGCCCAATTCAAAGTTTTACAAACTTTTTTTTACACATTTAATGTTCTTCATTGGACCTTTTACAGTTACTTTAAGTAAATATGAGATATCTTTTTTGGGCCTTCTCATTTAAGTGAAATGGGCTAAATTAAATATTAATGAAATGGGCTAAAAAGTTTTAACAGCTCACGTATGAAAGAATATTCACAACGTCACTCTAATTTTAATACCCCCAAGCACATTGATTAGGGTCATAATTGCATGTTTTTGCATCCATTTCTATATGGTTTTGATGTTCTTATGTTCATATTTGACCCTAATGTGGTATAAATTGTGCTATTAACCCTTTTTGGCTAGAAAGTTGTGATTATAGGTGAAAACGAGCAGAACGAGGAAGAAACGAGCAAGTTTGAGAAAAGTCCAGAAATTGTGACTGATCCAATGAAGACAAGTGATGTACCATGTCGAAGAGTTCGAAGAGAGGGTCGCAACGCAAAAAGAATTGAGTCAATCGGAGCTCTAGAACTCAAGATATGAAGAAAATGAGAAAGTCGAGGATCGATCGGACAAGTCGAGGCCGAGCACGAGCGCAGCCAGGCCAGACTCGTGCGACCACTAGCCCACATTCATGCGATGAACCTCTGGTTCAGGCGGTGAAGTGTCGCACGAATGCTCACACGATCCCGCGTTCGTGCGATGGATCCTGGTTCAGGCGACAATGAGTCGCACGAGTGCTCACACGAGCCAGACTCGTGTGGCCACATGCTTTGACTCGTGCGATGGTTCGGCAAGCCACATTTTCAGGGGTATTCTCATCTTTTAGCGCGTTTAATGAGGGGCATATTGGACCAAGCATTGTGGGCACTATAAATACTCTCAAGATCATATTCTCAAGGCATCCAAGTCACATTAGTTCATAATCATAATTCAATTCTTAGATTAGAGAGAGAGTGAGGTAGTTACTTGGTGGTTTCTTAATATTTCTTCTCACAAATTCTTAGATAATTTTTGATCTACCGTAGTGATCGTTGATCCGTTAATTCCTGCATGCTCGTCTGGTCGTAGGCTACATTCTCACCGATTGAATTTCAATTTTCATTGTCGGATTTCAAGTTAGCATTTTAGAGGAAAATTGTATCTTGCCAATTATCATTGTAATAGGTAAATTTCTTTACATTTCTTTCTTAATAATGATAGTTCCTAGCTTAATTGTTCTTATGTTTACTCAATTAACCATGAGCTAATCCCTTTATGTGTTAGTGTATGATTCCTATGGAGTAGTGTAGTGATATGTTGATCTTTTGAATGATTTGAGTTGTTGTATGATCAATTCTCTAATTTGATGTATTGTATGAATACTTGCATGTGTAGATGATAATAGGGCCATTAGGGAGTTAGTCTCTTGCGAAAGTAGAGCTTATTTCCTAAATTCTCTTGCATTAAGGCCAATGCATATCAAGTGTTTGATGAAATTCCTAAGATAGTGAGAATTATCTCTAGTGAATTAGATGAACAATTAGAGGCTTTGATATGTATTAGGGAATCCTTTTGCATGTTAGAGTGGCTTATCCGTTGATTATACACAATCTCATTGACTGATAAAGTGATACTTCACTCAAGAAACATAGGATAGTACACTAGCACATTCCCTCACATTTGCTCACTTTGCGAACACATGGTGATAGGTAGTTTACTCTTTTGACAAATTAGTAGACGATAGATACCCTTCCCTTTAATTGCTTTGTTAGCTAGCCAATTGAAACAACGAATTATCATACAAATCCTCGTCTCCTTTGGGTTCGATATATATTAAAACTTGGTCAAGCTTACCACGCTAATAGTGAACACGTACACTTGCGTGAGGACTCATTTACACCGAATAAGTTTTTGGCACCGTTGCCGGGGAGACGACTTGTTTGTTTGGTTATTTGTTGTTTCTTTTATTTTCGATTGGTTTCTATTGTGAGAGAGTTTGATACTCATTTTCTTGTAGGTATATGCAAACAAGGAGTCAAGGGGGAGATTTATTACCCTTTGATTTGGATCTTGAAACGAGCCTACGAAGAAGAAGAAGAGAAGCTAGATTGAATCGAGAGAACATGGAGAATAATAAGAATGAAGCTCGAGAAGAGATAAGAGAAGAAGAACCAATAAGAGGACAAGTGCATCATGGTGAAGAACACTTGGCTCCACGAGAAGCTCCACAACCCCAACCTATACCACACCAATACCAACCTTATCCACCAAAAAATCAAGCATACTATCCACCTCAATATCCCAAATACCCAAACTACCCAAATTACCCAATGAACCCACCATACTATCCACCACCACCACAAAACTATCCTTACTATCCATATCTACCACAACCTCAACACCAAAGACCACAAATCGTAAAGCCACTGCAAAACAATGAACCATTACTCCGAGACTACTTTGAGCTAAGAGTAAATGAGCATTATGATGGTATTGAGAGACCACCTATAGATGTTGAGAAGTTTGAGCTTAACACTAATCTGTTGAAGTTGTTAAAGGAGTCACCTTTCGAAGGATCAAGTGATCGAGAAGATCTTAATGCTCATCTCAATAACTTCATGGAGTTATGTGACACGATCAAGTACAAAGGGATGTCGGATAATGAAAAGAAGCTCTGTTTCTTTAATTTTACCTTGACAGGGAGAGCTAAGACATGGATCCGATCTATGAATCCGAAAGCAGCCACATGGGAGGAGTTAAGTTCACAATTTCTCAAGAAATTTTACCCTCCATCAAAGATGCTAAAGGCGAGGGAAGAGCTAAAGACTTTTCGATAAAAGGCAAGAGAAACAATATCTGGTGCATGGGAGAGGGTATCAAACCTTGTTGTTGGCTTGTCTTCAACATGGTTTGAAGGATGAAGATATACTTTTGACATTCACAATTGGATTGCATGAAGGAGACAAGAATTACTTGAATTCTTATGTCGGAGGCTCGGTTTGGAATAAGATCGTTTGTCAAGTGAACGAGATCATCGAGAACATAGTTGCAAATGATGCTTTTCAAAGAGATTCCAATAGTGGAATGGGTGATCGAGTTGCACTTCTCGAGGAAAGAATGACAAATGTGTGTAATTTGGTCTATCGAGGCCAAAACCAAAATCAAGCTCCAGCTCCTATGCAAGTAAGTGTTGTTGAGAGTATTCCTCCTCCTACTACCTCTACTCAAGAAGAAGTGAGTTATATGGGTCGTCCTCAATACAACAATTCTTTCCAAAATAATCAAAGGTCATATGTCGCTCCACCTTTTAGACAACAAGGAGGTCCATATCCAAATCAAAGTAACCCTCCTTACAATCTGAATAGGAGGCATGAGAATTTTTCGTATTCTAATCCTAAGGGGGCAATTCAATTGCCACCCGGGATTGATCCGGGGTCTAAGCCACCTAATAATGAAGGGAAAGGGAGTATGGAGGATACTTTGACATTGATTTTGAAGAAGTTGGACAATTTTGAAGGGGAGTTTAGAAAGATGAATAGTGAAACAAATAAGAGAGTTGATGACTTGTATACTTCTCAAGCAAGTCAAATCAAGAGCTTGGAATATCAACTCGGGCAAATTGCTTCGTATTTGAGTCCACAAATCAACAAGGGTAAGTTTCCTTCAACTACCGAAACTAATCCAAGAGAGCATATTAATGTTATTACTACTTGTAATGAGTTGAAGGGTGAGGTGTTGAAAAGAAATGCTATGGAGAATTTTCATTTGGAGTTGGTAGAGGAAGTTAATTGTAGTAAGGGGAAGAAATATGTTGTGAAGGGTGATGAGAGAGTAATGGGGGTAGTTGAAAGAATGGAGATGAAGGATAGGAAAGTTGAAGGGGTAGAAAAACTAGCGGGTGAGGAAAGAAAGGTGGAAGAAGGGAAAGTGGAAAGAGATGTGAAGGTGGAAATTTCAAAAGGAGTGAAAGATAAGCTCGATGATAGATTTAAGAAGTTCTTTGAGATTTTCACAAAGCTATATTCAAAGATGCCTTTTCTAGAAGCTATTGAGGAATTGCCAAATTATACAAGGTTCTTGAGGAATGTTATAGCAAGGAAGATGAAATCCAATGAACCGGAAATGGTTAAGCTTACTCATAGGAGTAGTGAGTTGATACGAAAACATCTACCTCAAAAGTTTAGAGATCCGGGGAGTTTCATTTTGAGCTGCCACATCAAAGGAAGTAAGAAGATGAAGGCCTTGTGTGATTTAGGAGCAAGTGTGAATATGATGCCACTCTCTATTGCTAAAAAGTTGGGCTTACATGAGTTGAGGCCAACAACAATAAATGTGCAATTGGCCGATGGTTCTAAAGTGAAGCCTAGAGGGGTGATAGAAGATGTGGTTGTTCATGTGGGGAAGTTCATTTATCCCGTTGATTTTGTTGTGCTTGATATAGAGGAAGATGTTAGAAATCCTATCATTTTTGGGAGACCTTTCCTAGCTACGTCGGATGCTTTGATCAATATCAAGCGAGGAGAGGTTACTCTTGGAATGAATGGTGAAAAAGCTACTTTTTCAATCCATGACAATTTCGAGATTTCCCCAAAGAAGATTGAAGGAGAATTGAACAAAGTGATACTAGATGGGATGGAAAGTGGTGAAAAGGTAAAAGACGACATTCTTGATCTTAAGAGTGAACTTTGTGTTGATGATCCTTTTGAAAAGAGAAAAAAAGTGAATATAGAAGAAAATAAATTGGTGAAGAAAGTGATGAAGAAGGGATGTTTTTGGAGAAGGAAATTGAGTGATGTAAATCACTCAACCCTTATTGATTTTGATGTCACTTGAGCTTTATAGCATCCGGCTAGGGGACGTTAAATCCTTGCACTAGGTGGGAGGCAACCCACCCTTATATCCTTTTTCGTATCCTTGATTTTATTTTGTTGTGATTGGTTTTGCTTTTTGATTTTAGGGATAGAAGCATAAATGCCATTTTTAGCCCATGTTATTGTGCATTGATTGCTCTTTGTGGATTTTATGCTATTATGTGCAAGAATAGATTTGAGGAGCATATTTTGCTTAAGGTTTTGAGATATTCTTGTTTTAGGAGTTGATATGGAGTGTGCATGGTTTATTGAGCTTGAGTTTCTTGATTAATCACTCTTTCCAAACTTTATTAGGATTCTTGATCCGAAAAAGTTTGGGGGGTGTGTATCGTGATTAATTTTTCGATTAATTGCTCATTTTCATGATTATTTTGATAATGTTCAATGGCCATTAATGTGTTATGAGGAATTTTAAGTTGTGTTGTGTAGGAAAATGGAAGAAAATGGCTTGAAAAAGGTGTAAAGAGATGAAAATTCGAAGTGGTGCAAAAAGGCTCGGATTCGTGCACCCAGCAGCTTCGGTTCGTACGTTAGCTCACTGGTTCGGGCGACAACGGTCCGCACGAACGGTCGCACGAGCCTGGTTCGTGCGGTAGCTCACTGGTTTGGGCGACGATGGTCCACACGAATGCTCGCACGAGCCCGGTTCGTGTGGCCGTAGGCATGGATTCGTGTGGTACCTTGTGAGTCCGAGTTTGACCACCTTTTGGTCCAACTTTGATCACACTTCCCTAGGTTTGTCCACTCACTCTTTGTCCTCATTTCCCACTTATTCCACACACAAACACACACTTCTCTCTTCACTCTTGCACTCCATATTCTCTCAAAAGCAAGAAGAAGAAAGTTGGAGAAAATTTCCATATCTCAATCTCTACAAATCTTTTCATCAATCCCTTCAAAAGGTATGTTCTTCTAACTCTCTTCATTCTATTTCTTGCAAAATTATTGTAATTCCATGGTAACATTGTCTAGAATGAGAAATTCAATCTTTAGACTTCTTGAGCTTAAATTGGGATTTTTTTTT
>JAPKLY010000114.1:185547-202695 GCA_026898435.1 Prunella vulgaris | reverse complement strand
TATCTCCGAACCACGTTAAAAAGTCCCCTGTGTGCTGATTTACTGTTTTGTTCAGGATCATAAATGTCATCATATTAAACTGAACATACTGCATTGGTTTTAACTTCAGGACTGAATCAATCATCCTGAATCTGAATACTGTGCACTCAGCCTTAACCACCAATTTACTAAGCAACTCAGAGAAAGCGTTTTCTGAAACTAAAACGAGTAGAATCTAAGGGCTCACTTTCCGCACGTACTCTGACTCACTGAGATAGTAGTCCAACTGACTCGCTTCCGAGCAGTCAGTAGGTTTGTTATCTCTACTGAGCCTCCGAGCACTTTACTCACACTCAGCCTATCTGACTCGGTACTGAACCGTCCCTGCTGCCCCTGCGGACATTCAGCATACTGAGTACTTCAGGGAATCCTGACTGAGTGCGTTAGAAGCATTTTTCTGAGTCTTTCAGAAAAATCTGACATCAGTGTATTCCCCCCCATACACTGATTTAACTCGTTTCGGGACCAACAGGTATGTTTCCTGATTTTTATCTAGTCATCAGATCTTGTGTGCATTATCCTTGATACTGTTTGCTGTATTGTCAAATCAATTTAATTTGTCATTTAATCCCAGCCATTCATTTAATATTCGGTTATTATTTAATACAATTTATTTGAATTAAATACGGACATGCTCTAACGTGCATTTAATGCACTGTGGGCGGGAACAATTTTCGATAAAGTTTGACCAATTACTTTCGAAAAACCGAAAAGGCACCATGCATTTCACTCTTTGATCTTGACCATTGAATCTCATAAGTCATTATTTTCTGAGCCATCCGATTAAAACTGAAATTTAGTATAAATAAGGGAAGTGATCGTCGTTGCAACCTTTATGCACCCAAATCTTTCCTTAATATATTTTCTCTGAAAACCTGATTTTCTTCAAAATCTCCACCTTAATCCATGGTGTCTCCTTCGGTGGACTCATTCTTTGGGAATGTCTTCCATCTCAGGAATGAGATCCACTACGAGCCCTTTGGGGATTTTTCTTCTAACCACTCTGATATCTTGCCTGTGCAAGAATTATATGAAAATGTAGGTCTTCTGCAGTTTATCACAGCAAGACCCCAGAGACTCCATCCGAGACTGGTTGTTGCTTTCTACCTCAAGATGGCACAGAACAAGGATTCCCAGGAGTGGGAGACTTGCATTCCATTGACTTCCTGTGTGAAGGGGAAGGATGGAGAAGAGGAAATGACCATAAGGTGGGTCACTTTCAACATCAGGGAGAAGATTAAGGAGGTTTTTAATCTTCCCTGCTCTGGACGAAGCCCGGTTGATTATGGGTTTGGGAACGAGAAGGATTTTCTCCAGTCTCTCTGCGATGGAGATGTCGTCCTGAGGTCGAGCCTCAACAAATCAGTTTTGAGGACTGAGAATCGTCACTTCTTCGACCTGACAAGTCAAGGAGTGATGGGGATTGCCGGAGGATTGGAGCAGATCTCCAGACCAAAGCTTTATACGATGATGGCAATCTCTGACCCGTCAGTGCACAATTTTCACTGGGAGGATTACTTCCTCCAATTACTGGTAGCTGAGACCAGCAAAATCAAGTATTCGCCGGAGGGTCAGGCGACGTTCGAGGCCAAAATACACTTTGGCACCAAGATCTCACTAATTTTGGAAACCCTGGATCTCAGGGACGTTGATCAGGCCCAGTCGCTCGAGATTCCAGTGAAGATTGACCTCTTCAGGGCTTACTCCGGTGATGCTGTCAACAAGAGAAGACCACAGACTCAGAAGAAGAAGGCTCAGGAAAGCACGACTGGGAGAGTCAAGGCTCAGGCGGGCATATCTTCAGAGTCCGACATTGCAAAGCCAGCGGAGGACAAGCCCAAGCGCTCAGGACCCAAGCAACAGAAACTGAAATTTCTTTATTCAGGGTCAGCAGAGCGAGAGAAAAAGCTTGTGGAAGAGAGAGTTGCTGAAGAAGCTGTTCAGCATGCAACTCCAGAAAAGGAACCGGCTCAGGCCGCTCTTGACATTGCTCCCATTACTTCTGTTCCGGACGTTGCATCCCCTGATCCTGATCAACTGATTCTCAACATCGCCTCAACCTATCAGAGTTTGGAGAAGGATCAGGATGAACCTGCTCAGGAAGGAGGAGTTGAGCAGGAGGCTGCTGAACCAGTTCAGGCTGAAGCCCCATGGCCATTCCCTGCGCCTGATGAGAACACATTGCCCGATTTTGAGATTGTGACAAGGGGAACTGCTGTGGATATGGTGGAGAGGAGGTTTCCTGATCTCTAAGACGCTCAGAAGGAGGCAGTTATGCAACTTCGCACCTACGCCATGATCAGGAATGCCACTTGGCCTGAATTGAGTCAGCTCGGGGAGTTGAGAGGATGGGAGAAAATGGTGGAAACTGAAGCTGCCCTCTTTGATCACTTCAACGTGAATTCTTTACATCACCTGATCAAGATGGTAGACTTCATCAGAACTGTTAGACGCATCTACCCCGAGCCAGAGCCAGAAAGAGTTGAGGAGGAGAAGGAAGAGAAGAAGGAAGAGATTGTGATTGCTGAAGACATTCAGCAAGGTGGCACTGAAGGAGTCAGTGCACCGGCCGATGAAGCAATCCTGGGACCTGGGACTGCGGAGGCTTCAGGAGAGGGTCCACCAGGTCTGATCCGAGTCAGTGGAAAATGGATCACCCCCGAGGCTCTATATGTTCAGAACTCCTCACGAGCTCTTGCCAATCTTCACAGAAGGGTAATCCTCGTCCAGAGAAAAACTAGTAGGGTTGGTTCAAATTTTGAAGTGCTGAACAAGAAGATGAAAAGACTGGATCATGACCTGAATGAGATGGGGACTGATATGAATGCTGCCATCGATCTTCTTGGAGAAGTCAGAAATCAACACTCAGTAGATCTCACTGTTATCTCTGAGCAAGCAAAAGGGACCATTCAAAGCTGCAATCAAATGGTCTCTGATGCGCAAACTCAGCAGGAGAACAAGCTTGCCACTTTTCTTGATCAACAACTGCCTCAAATAATTGATCAACTGATTGATGAAAATTTGGCCAAGCTGAAGGCTGAACTGAATGATGAGCTGCGGAGTGAGATGTCTGAACAGGAGAAGGATGCAATTGCTACTGCCCTGAACAATCGGATGATGAGCTTTGAAGGACGGCTAAAAGTTGAGCACAATTCAGTCGTCGATAAGCTAAGTGTTGGCCTGAGAGGGATGGCAAGGCAGATTGGGCAATTGCAGGGCAAGCAGACTGAGATGGACAGTCAGTTCACATTATTGGCGGAGTCAGTAAACGAAGTTGTCAAACGAATCAATGACGATGATGCCAAAAAGGGAGAAGAAGGGAAGAAGCAAATTGCTACCACTGGTAAAGCTAAGAAGAAACTCTTCCCCCCTGAACTGAAAGCTGCTGAAAGGAAGAGGACTAGATCCGTAGCTGCCATCGAAGCTGCTGAAGGTTCAGATCCGAAGAGATTAAGGCCCTCTGAAGATCCTGCCTTGGAACCTTTATATAAGGAGATGGAGGAACAAATGCAACATGGGTTGACCACTCAGAAGAAAATGGTGATGACTGAAGCTGAAAAGATAGCGAAGATGAAGGAGATTTCGCTCCTCAGTCAGATCCAACGCTTGAAAGAGTCCAATGAGTATCTGACTTCGCAGGTTCACAAGAAGAAATCTGTGACTCCTGGATCTCGGATGAAGACTCAGAGGAAAATGGTGGTCAGTTCAGAACAAGGCCCTCCTCCACTGCAGTTTGTGGAAGACTTCATTCCTATAGAGATGTTGGAGGTATGGATTCCGATCCGGAATAGGTGGGCCTACCTATTCTACGTGGTGGGGTTATGGGACGATCTATCTGAAGAAAAAGACGTCATACTCCATCACTGGATGGCACAGGAGCACCCTGATCTCTGGGCTGAAATCATCAGACATGCTGACACTGAAGGTGTGGAGATCGCTCCTCCGGAATTCATCAAATACCCTCCTCCACTCTTCAAGAACTCCAAACAACTAGATCGGAAAGCGATATCAGAAGAAATCGTCAGAGTAGGACGCGCTGCCGGGGCTGTTGGTGATCGGAACAGGATGAAGCAGGTCCTGAACCAAGTTTTGGAGATGTATGAGATTCCTCTAGCTGCTTGGAATAAGGATGAAGACTAGATCAGGAGCTAGTTGATTCAGGAATTGTAATAGCTTCAGGATACTTGTAATTCTCATATCAATCAATGAAGTTATTTATTTTTCCTGAGTACAACTTCTAGTTGACTCCTGAATTTACTTTTCTGAATCCTTATCAAGAACTGTACTAACCCATTCCTTGTTTTCATCTTATAGACTAAGTACCTAGTTTGTCAAGTGGTAATGAGTTGTTCTCACTGACTAAGTCAGTCGATTGTATAGATGAATAGGAATTTGCTTAAGGGTTTTGGCATCATCAAAAAGGGGGAAATTGTTGGGACAATCTGAGTATTTTGATTAGATCCCAAAACCCCTGATAAATCTGCCTAAGTACAGATGTTCAGGATAGTTAGGTTAGAAATTCAGTACAGGATGAACTTGCTGAAGACTGAAGAATATTGGAGTCGACCTAATTTACTGAAGTCTGAAGTATAATTCATCCTAAAGGAGTCAGCCAGTCATGCTGAAGATTGTCTGGGTCTGAAGCTGAAGATCGAAGCCTGATGATCCGTCCTGAAGTCAATCCTAAAGTACCATTGACTGATGTTTCTACTGAGTACACTAAGCATACTCAGGACAGATCTTAGTTAGTGAAGAGTAAGTGTAATCTATCAGGCTGTGCTGAATGCACTTCAGACCTGACTTAGGCCTTGGTTCAGTTTATCTGAACCATATAAGTCCAAGGCAAAAAGGTTACACATACTGGGCTGAATAATCTATCAGGCTGTGCTGAAGACACATAAGACCTGACTCGGGCAGTAGTTCAGATCACCTGAAACATGTAAGTTCAAGGCAAAAAGGTTATTTATGCTATGGGACAAGAGACAAAGAGAATGTCAATAAGACTCCAATGAAGACAAACATTCAAACTGAGTTATTAACAAGAGACTCAGAGTATTGAATGTACAAGGAAGGACAAATGTCTGAAAGTTAACTAGCCGTTAGAACGGAGAGCCAATGATCTTTCGACACGTGTGTACGGAGTCTGCGCAGCATTTAATGCGTCTCAAAGTTGCAGGGGATGGGACAGACTTGCCATAATAAGCATGGCGGTTAGGTCAAACAGTATTTCTAGCCTACAACCACCCCAAAATAGGAAAGATTTGATTAGATCTCCTCCAACGGATCTATTTTGAATCTTGCCTATAAATATGGAGAGTCTTGCACCCATTCAAGGTTAACGGGAAATTTCCAAGAGAAAACTCTCAAGAATCCTAGCTCTCAAAGCATACTAAAAGCAACACTCTGTAATTAAATTTCCCTAGTGTTGTAGTAGGATTCACTCTGTATTTGCTTAGATCGATAGCTCTAATATTTAGCATTGTTTTGTATTGCTTGAGCTATCTCAGTTGGAAACCAGAATACCAAACCAATCAGGGTGTGAGATTGGTTGGTTAGAAGGACTGGGACTTGTAAAACGCCCAGGGGTCAGTTCCTAAGAGAGGAAGTTGGCTACTCGTGTCCCTTGGCACGTAAAACCAAGCACCTATCCTCAGGGTTTTGAGGATAGCTTCCTGTTAAATCAGGTCGTGGACGTAGTAGTTGGTTATCTCCGAACCACGTTAAAAAGACCCTTGTGTGCTGATTTACTGTTTTGTTCAGGATCATAACTGTCATCATAATAAACTGAACATTCTGCATTGTTTTATCCTCAGGACTGAATCAATCATCCTGAATCTTAATACGGTGCACTCAGCCCTAACCACCAGTTTACTAAGCAAGTTCAGAGAAAATGTTTTCAAAAACTAAAACGAGTAGAATCTAAGGGCTCACTTTCCGCACGTACTCTAGCTCACTGAGATAGTAGTCCAACTGACTCGCTTCCAAGCAGACAGTAGGTTTGTTATCTCTACTGAGCTTCCGAGCACATTACTCACACACAGCTTATCTGACTCGTTACTGAACTGTCCCTGCTGTCCCTGTGGACCTTCAGCATACTGAGTAATTCAGGAATCCTGACTGAGAGTGTAAGAGCATTTTTCTGAGTCTTTCAGAAAAATCTGACATCAGTGTATTCCCCCCCCATACACTGATTGTACTCGTTTCGGGACCAACAAAATGGATTATAAATAGAACTCAAAACTGATTGTTCACATACATATCTAATATTCTACAAGAAGCATTCAATACTTATAACATGTCTCAAGCAAGAAATTACAATCAACAGCACTCGTATTCCCGATACGGCAGGTCGTACTGCATACTGTGTAGATGTCCAACAACAATAAAGGTTTCAGAGAGTCAGAACAATCTAGGGTGTTTATATTACAGTTGTGAGAGACATGGATGGTCACATTGGTGTATGCCTCTCAATTGGGATGATACACAAGAAGATGATGGAATCTCTAGTGCAAGAGACATTCATGGCCCTGCAAGCAGCTATCATCGCGAACCAGATAATGTAACATACAACATCACTATGCGAACTATTTTGGTTTCAAATTTCATCTCTATTGCTGTGTTGTTTCTTATTTTAGGGGCAGCAGCAGTAGCTTTTATGTAATGAGTACGAAGCAGTAACTACAATGTAATATTTTAAAGTAGGATCTAATTTATGTATGGTTATGGATTATCTTTAAATTTCAAAATATTTCCAAAAGTATTAACATACAAATACTAACATTTACATTACGAATGTGCAAAGATTGACAAACATTTTCAAAATACTAACTACATTTAGAATTTGATACTTGGTATGCTAACCTTGAAAATATTCTTCAAAATCTTACATAACCAGCTAAGCAACTCAAAATGTTAAATAACCATCACCTATTCTTCACTGAATTCTGCAAAAAATACATATACACATGATTTAATAGCTTATTAAACTTGAATACAAATATGCAGAAACTACAAAATATGCAAATATCCATTTTTTCGTAAAAACTTCGTAAGTACCTGTCAAATTTTGAGTAGACTATCTTCCTCCTTTTGCATGAAAAATCTTCCTTCTTTTTGAGAACTCTCCATATGATGTTATCCTTTTAACCTTAGGGAGACCTGGGGGACGCTTCAAAGCAGGGGGCAGTATCTTGTAATTAGGTTCCAAATCCCGAATCTCATATCGCAAAGTATCAGATATGGGATAGACTGTTCCTCTGTAACAGTTCTTGAAAGAACTTGTTAAAAAGCAGAATCCACATACTTGCTAATATCATCATGAGACTTGCTTATAACAACCACAACATGTTCATAGGGGAACCCAGAAAGTTGCCATTGGAAGCATGAACAATATTTCTTTTGAAGACTAACAACAGCAGAAACATCTGATTTCACAAGGTACTCATCAGGGGCAAATTGATGAACAGACCATGACTTACCAACTTGAAGGAGCTCATTCCAACGTAATTGCTTGGATGGAACCAAACCTTCTTTCCACTTTCGCCCCTCTAGTCACAACCCAATTACATATTTCAGTCCTAATGTAGTCCAGACTATGCGTAATAGGCAGTGACCTAGCATTCAAAATCTATTTATTAAAGGACTCGGTAGCATTAGACGTCATATCGCCATAACGTGGTATATTGGGAGCGAAACAAACTGCCCATTTATTGTATGGAATCTGTTGAATCCAATCTGCAGCAGATTGCCCACCAGCTTCAATAAACTTCTGAAGAAACTTATTAAAGAGACGTTCATTTGGAGCATATGCACAAGCTCTGAAAATTTCAAGCAACTCAGCTCTATTTGTTCTCGTCCAACCACATGAAAAATGACCTCTAAGGTTCAAAAGAAGATGATATAAACAGAAAAAATGAACAGGTTCATCCCATACATTATTAAAAGCACTCATCAAGCCAAGATTACGATCAGAGACATAACATATACACCTGTCATGTTTGACATATTCACGTATCTTACGTAAGAACCAAGTCCAATTATCAATATTTTCAGCTGATACAACTGCAAAGGCAACAGGATATAAACCTAAAACAAAATAAAATTGGTTATTAATAAACCTTAGCACAAAAAAGACTGGCACACTGAAAAGAAGCAGATAATTGAGTAAAGATTGTTTCACAAAAGATTTATAAAAACAGAATGAATATGATCACTAAAATGAATAAACAAATGCAATGTAATACCATTTTCACCATTTTCTACAGTAGCAGCTAAGAGTGTCCTTTAGCACGACCTTTCATAAAAGTTCCATCAATAAACAACATGGGTGAGCAATGGCGAAAACCTTCCGAACAGGCATTAAATACAAAAAAGACTCTTTCAAACCTATGTGTGACATCATTTGACTCCAAGTCAAAAATAGAACCAGGATTGGTCGGCAACACGACAGATTTATACCACCTCAGCTGATCGTAGGAGTCTTCATATGTTCCATAAACATGATCCTTGGCAGCTTCAACCATGCGCCAAGCTCTGTGCTAAGATATATGAAATCCATAATCATCTTTTAGCTTGGTAACTACATCCTTTCCACGCAAATTGTTTTCTTCCTTGACACTCTACACAAAGAGATGACCCATTACTTTAGGCCCTAATCTAGGAGGATGAACATTACACAACTGCCCTACACATGAATGGGTTAGATTTCCCTTGTACAGCTCATAGTCCCCAGATACTGCACGCACCCTAAACTTCATAAACCATTCACAACCTTGATTCTATTTTTCCCCAAATACAACATGCTTGTACTTTTTTTTATTCTTAACAAACTTAAAATTACAACTCATTAGTGATGAGTACTTTGCCAAAGCTTCTTTCAAACCTGCCTTTCCTCCAGTAACTACAGTACCCACACCATCTTCAAATATATCAGCCCACGAATCAGATAAAAATGTTTTCTTGGGCAAACTAGGGCAAACATCATACCTAGGGATTTCAATCAAACTAGATGAACCCCCAATTTGAATATCATTACGTAGCTTAGATTCTACGAATGAGCATCATTCTGAGATAATTGCAAAGGGGGTGTATTTGACCTTGTTTCGGTTTGATTTGAACGAACCTCAATAGAAACAATCCTAACTGATTCCATATCACATAGAAGAAAAATATTAACCAAATCTTCATCAGACTCCAGCACACAATTGGTAAAACTACCAACACAGCATATAAATGAAAAATCAAGATTACTAATTTCAGGCCACTTTTGAAAAACCTGGTCTCGAAAGAACATGAATGAATTCCGTGCTTGAATTGTGAACAACTTCCACTCTTCCTTGTAATTCGTCGCAAATATTACCTGTTCGACCATAATTTCTGCATATACAGCTAGGTTTTGTTAAGGAGAGTGAAACAGAAGAAGAATCGGGTGACGAAACGAAGAAGAGCTTGTATAAATGAATATTGAATTCAAACATATTTAAATTTCGAATAAATGAATAAGAGTTCCGGTGATTTGACAGGTGAGGGAGAAAGTGAGTGAGGGGAATTCCAGAGAAGAAAGAGAAGCTGGGTTGAGGTAAGAGAAATTAAAATGAGAGTTAGTGACTGAGGTGAGAGAGAGAAATTGTTAGTAAAAGAATAGATAGATAGTGTTATTTTATTAGTTGTGGGGCCTGTAATCATTGCAAAAGTGTTCCTTTTGGTAATAAAATGATCTTCTTGGTAACATGGAATTTTTGGTATTCCTTCTTGTAAATAGGGTATTATGAGTAGGGCTGGAGGAAATATCGAAAATACCGGTATACCGCATTTATCGTATCGAAAAATATCGAATTTATCGAAATTTTTGGCATACCGAAATTTTTGGTATGAAAACGGTATATAAATATATATACCGCGATATACCGAAATATTTTCGGTATATCGCGGTATATTGAAATTTATATATTAAATTTTTATATATTTTTTTAAATAATAATTTTATATTTATTTTGTCTTTTGTGCAAACCCTAGAAATAAGAATACTAATTCAGTATTTCACATTCACACCGCTTTTCGGTATGAAAACGGTATGACTTTTTTCGGTATTAAATTTTTGGTATACCGAAAATTTCGGTATGAAAACGATATGGTATTTTTCGATATTGAAATTTTCGGTACGGTAACGGTATGGCGAAAAAAATTTCGGTATGCCGTACCGTCCACCCCTAATTATGAGTGGTCTCATTTTGTAATTAACCCTTATTTTTTCTAATTACTAATTTGATGATAATGTTTATTTCCATAATTATTTCCCTAATTTAAAAACTATTAACAGCTTAAATTAGATGTTAGAGAAAATCATCCTATAAGTGAAGAACTTTTGTAAAAGAGAATTAGTATATCAAATTAATTTAAAAATATGTTTATTAGTTATTATGAGTTAGTCAAATTATTCTATCTTTTTCCTTCAATTTTTCACATGTTTATAAGCAATACCTATTTAAAGAAACGGTTGTAATTTTATAAATCTGTTCTGCCACATCTTATCAAATATATTAAATTATTCAATAATTAATTTTATTAAAATATATTTAATATATTATGAACTTCGAAATTTATAAACTACGTAATTTAATATATTTAAATTCTATTTTATACATTGATCTTATCTCAATCTCTTTGAAATTTTATAGCTTGGGCAAGTACATTTTTATAAAATTAAATTAGTATTTCAAATTAATTTATAAAATATTTTTATTAATTATAATGACTTGGTCAAATGACTCTATCTTTTTTTCTTCCATTTTCACATGTTTTATAAGCAATTATGATTTAAAGAAACAGTTGCATATATTAAGTTATCCAACACTAAAGTTTAGTTAAAAATATATTTAATATATTATAAATTTGAAATTTATAAAATATGTAAGTTAATATATTTGAATTCTATTTTATAAAATTTATCCCGATCTCTTTAATATTTTATAGCTTGACCAAGTACCCATTTAATTTGTAAAATAGAATTAGTATTTCAAACTAATTGATAAATATTTTAATTAGTTATAATGACTTTGCCAAACTACTGTATCTTTTTACTTCAATTTTTCACATGTTAGAGCAACTCCAACCCTGCGCTACGTGCCAGGGTGGAGATAAATTTTACCTCCAACGCAACTCTATAATTCACCGCCACATTAGAGCTGTGAACAGTGTCGCGCTGATTCTAGCGCACACTATTCACCCGCGCTAGATTTTTTTTTAAAAATAATTTTATTTATGTAATATTTTGTAATACTTTTAAGTTTAAATTGTAACATTTTTAGGTTTAAATTGTAATTATATAAATTAAACATATTAAAAATTAAGAAAAATATATGTAGTGCAAAATGTAGTTCGAACTGTTGGAGATGAATTTCAAATTCTGTGTCACTCTGGTGCGAACTCTGCGCTAGTGTGGCGCAAATGGTTGGAGATGCTCTGACGGTTGTAATTTTATACTTGACCAATCATATCTTATCATATATTAAATTATTCAACAATTAATTTTTTTAAAAATATATTTAATATATTATAAACTTGAAATTTATAAAAATATGTAATTTAATATATTTAAATTGTATTTTATAAATTGATCGTAATTATTAGTACACTTTTCTAAAATTAAAGTATTTCAAATTAATTTATAAAATATTTAATTATAATGACTTAATAAAACTATATATTTTATATTTTCCCTTCAATTTTTCACATGTTTTATAAATAAGAAGAGTTTAAGTAACCGATTAAAAAAACTGAAATTTAATAAGGCTAACCAACCACTTCTTATCAAATATATTAAATTATTTAACAATAAATTTTGTAAAAAAATTATTTAATATATTATTTAAGTTTTGAAATTTATAACATATATAATTTTATATATTTGAATTTTAGATAAGGTAATATATAAAATCCGTAACGTAGCCTCCCATTACTCCACGTCGTTCAAACATGTATAAGGAGAATATTTTCAAATTTTTTGATGACCTACTGTTTCAAACTTTTATCATGCCAAAATATCAGAAGAACTCATGACTCCATGACTTCACTTCAATATATCCACAAATTCCTTAGGCATGCTTTAAGAATTTTGGAATCACGTTTTTTATTTTCACGCCAATTACTTTTTTTTTTTGGAAATAGAGAGAAAATACCAATGACTCCACGTACTTCAGGCATGCGTAACTCCAATACTCTCCCTCATGTCATTCACCAAAAATACAATGTTGTTTTAATTTTTTAATTTTATTTATAATTTTTCTTATTTCCCTCCAATACTATTGTTGAAAGAATTTACTAACGGTGTTTGTTATGTGGCTATTATAATGTATTAATCCTATCAAACAATAATCTAAGATTTTTTCTTAGATGGATAATATGGAGAGAGAGAATGGAGAGTTTAGAGAGAGAAAGTAAAGTGTATTATTATTGAATTGTTCTCAAAAGTACAAGAGGGGACTTATTTATAGGTGTGCAAGTGTGAGGTGGCACCTTATGAGCCTATATGGCTCCTGGTGTTGACGAGTGTTCTTGACCCTCGTCTTGGTCCCTCACACTGCTCCCTTTACAATGCCTCGTCCTACTACATTCATGTTCTATCCAAACACACGTGGCCCTGATCCTTCACACTGGGCGAGCTTCAATGCTTTGTTTGATTCCAGAGCTGTGTAGTGGTGGACTTAGGCTCGACCCCATTGACTATGGGCGAGCTTCTCTGCCGGCCTTCTCTCTCGGGTATGGCCGGGTACCTCAGCGAGCTTCTATCCTTGCAGGGCGAGTCTCTTTATGTTGACATCGACCGAGGTTAGTAACCTGGTTCTTCTGGGTATGTAGGCGACCTTCCTAGCCTTTGGCTAATTGGCTTTATGCTTATCCTTGAGTAGTTCGCCTATCAACATTTGCCCCCAGCTCGCACACATCATGATTCATCTAATGTGTGGGCGAGCTGATTTGCCTACGAGGGCTCCAGTGTTGGCGAGCTACCTCTAGGATGGATGCCGAGCTTATGGGCGAGCTTTCACGAGGCAGTTCAAGGGCCGACGTGGGGCGGGATTTTAGGCATCGTGCACGCCTTTTTAGGCGTTGTTTCCCGCTCCCATTATGGCAACTTTTCAAATTCTTTGCAAATTAGTCCCCGCACTTTTCAAATATTCAAGCTCTCCCAAAGTCTATAAATATGAGGAATCCTCCTCATTCCTCAGTTTCGCATTTCCAGTTTTCCATCGACCGATTCTCCTGCAACCGACGAATTCCCGAGCGCTTCCCAAGGTAGAACCCCTTTTCTTGTTCCCTTTCTTCCTTCTTGTTCTTCGCTTTTCCGGGGGGTTTTGCACACCTTCCGATCATTCGTTCATAACTCCGGTGACTATCACGCCGGCTTCGGACACTCCGGAAGTAAAATATAAGGACTCCTAATCAATAACCTGATAATGTCGAACCAATCTTCAAGCCGAATCGCGTCAAACCGTAACTTGGGAAAGAGGCCAATGACTGATGATCGGCCAATTCCCCAAATGACCCCTATGGTGTTCACCTCGGGATCTGGGCGGAGTATGTGAGGGAACATGCAGCGAGCTTCCCTCTACCTGAGCGAGATTTCCTTGACGCCGCCGATAAATCTGACCTTAAGGCAAACGAGGTTGTGAGCCTCATCAGTGAATATGCCCTGCCGAAACTTCGCTAGACGTATCGCATCCCATTGGATGTTTTCATGTATGCCCCCGAGGATAATGAACGTGCCGACTTTCCTCCTCCCGGATTGACCGCCATCAACATTCATACCTTGAAGGCCGGGCTCACTCTGCCCTTGCATCCCATCATTGGGCAGTTCCTTGCCATCTCGCAAGTTACCCCGAATGGTTGGAGTAACCTGTTGGCGACGTTGACAATTTTCAGGCTCGAGGGTTACGAGAACCGGCTAACCTCGGCGGAGATCAACGAACTATTCACTTTGACCCGGTAGGTGAAAGATGGCAAGGGGTACTATTACCTTAAAGCCAGCCCTAAAGAGAAGTTCCTAGGAGTTCTTCCCAGTAAGGTCCGCGATTGGAAGGAGCAATTCTTCTTCATCGGCGGTGATTGGCGGGCTTCGGATGGACATGGGGGACGAATTCTCACTCCCGAGGGATACGGAGAATCCAGCAGTAGGTGGCGTATTTCGGTGTGCGTGGGTCGGATTATATTTACTAATCTAATCTCTCGTTTTGTAGGTCTGAAGCACCACAAGTCGAGCCGTGGGAAGCCCGACGTTTCTATTAGTTTCGACTTCGTACGGACTGTTTGCTGCCTGCGGGACCAGAAAGATCGGGAGGTCAAACATCTATGCCAGCATCATTATCGGAGGCTTACTGGCATCATAACCTCGCCTCACCACCTCGATGCTCAAGGTTTAAATTCTCAAACTCCCAAGTCTTGGTAGCTCGCCGACATGGTGGTGAAGCTCGCTGGATTGCTGGTTCTTCATTTTGGTTTTGTAGGTGAAGGCCCAGTAGTTGTCCCCCCACCAATCGAGGTTCCCGAATCATACCACATTCTAGCTCTCCAACTTTAGATGGGAAAACCTCGCCCCAATAGAGCTGGAATCCCATCTGGGGCCGTACTAGATGCCACGAGGAAGACAGACTTGGCCAAGGTCGCCTCGGCTGCGGACAAGGCTGGGGGCTCGAGCTCGCAGAAGAAGGCTCCTGCCCCCCAGCAAACTAAAGAGAAGGTCGCCCAGACCAAGAAAGGTTTGGGGCGAGGTTCCGGGTCTGAGCGGGGTTCTCAACCTCCATCCCACCAATCCAAAAGGGGCTCACATCGCGGGGATGGCTCTCGAGAGAGCGAGGACGAAGCTCGCTCCCAGAAACGATCCCGGGTCGGCCTCCATGACGAGGACTTCAAAAAAACCGACCGAGGCAGCTCCGGATTGGGTCAAGGAGGATCAGGGAGGGCTATTATCCCTCACTCAACCCCCGCACCTCCAACTCCCCAGAGCGCTACCCCTCCATCTCCATACGGGGTTCCCATTCTGGAGGACACCCTCCTCGGGCTCAACCCCGGCAGGTTCGGGTAAGAGGGCGAGCTTCTGTCCGAAGTTGGAAGTTAAATTTCTTCATGATTTTTAGCGATTTTTGCTAACTTTTTGAACGTTTGCAGGTATACTCCCGCCGAGTTTCCAAATCGCCCGGAGGCTCTTCACATGGCTGAGAGGTGTAAGGCTCTAACCTCGGTGAGGGACCATCCCACTGGCCCGGCACACCGTATCTTCACCGAGGCTCCCAAATACCTCTCCGCCTCTGAGTTGGCGATGATTGAGAGGTAGAAGCCCACCGACAAAGCGAGGTTGGCAATGCACTATGCCTGTGCAGCGATGGTGGCCACTCAGCTCATCACTGACGATATCACCGCCGCTGACAAAGCTCGCCATGATACCCAGATTTTACTGAACCGGGTCGGGGATGAGTGGAAGAAGGCCGTGGAGGACCTCGCCTGGATGGAGGCAAAGACGAGGGCTTCCTTGGAGGGGGAGCAAAAAGCTTTGAAGAAGCTAGAGCAAGTTCAAGATGTTTCAATCGGTAAAAAGTTGAACTTGAGCTAGCTCGCAAGAAGCTCGCCTCCAGGGAAGAGGAGTTCGCTCGGGTGCAGGACGAGGTGAAGATCCTCCGTGAGCAAAACCAAGGGAACTCGGCGGAGTGTTCCAAACTTCACGAGGAGGTCGCTGCCAAGGTTCTGGAGATTGCCGAGCTCCGGAGCCGATCTGATGCCGCAACCTCTCCCGAGGCCCTAAAGCTCACCCAGACAGTGGCCACTGACCTCGGCTATGTCCTCTGCTTTGCCGAGGTCATTCGCTCCTTCCAGTGGGCGAAGATGAACAAGGAGAGTGAGTGGGAGGCGCTCGTGGGCGAGTTTGATGACTGCCTGGCGAAGGCCAAAATCCCGGATGGCACGGAGCTTAATATAGAGGACCTCACCGAGTAAGGGATCAACCTCGACGCCGCCCGGGAACACTGGAATATCATTCAGACCTTTGAGGTTCTGGTTCCTGACGCCAGGGAGGAGGTCGCCGAAGAAGAGGGGCGAACTCCCCCTACCATGGAGCAGATGCAGGAAGCCCTCGGGGATACGATGCTCAATATCAGCGAGCTGGATACCAGCGGGTGCACGGGCAACATCACCATCCTACCCCGACTCTCACCTCCAGCTCCAGTTCCAGTTCCAGCTTGCCAAGTCGCTGTCGGCGGGGTTGCCCCTGAGGTTGCCGACTCTGAGGCTCCCACCGAGGTCCCTGCTGCGACTGCCCTCACTGCTTCAGAGATTTAGCTTTTTCCTTTGCTTTCTAGCTTAGCTTTTCGCTTTTTGATTTTTGTTAGAAAAGTAGTCGAAGCTCGCTGGGCTTTGTATAGCTCGCCCAGAAGGAGCTTACTTTTTGTAGTTCAAAGATGGTTAGCTAGCCGACCTTTGTGGCTAGCACGGCTTCAGATACTTGGGAATTTTTAGGCATCTTTTTGGCTTGAGGGTTTCCCAAGTATTCCCTTCTGAATGAAATCTAACCTTTTGATCCAACCTTGTTTATTTATATTTTGCGTACGTTATACCTTGTTGGTCCCGAAACGAGTTAAATCAGTGTATGGGGGGGAATACACTGATGTCAGATTTTTCTGAAAGACTCAGAAAAATGCTCTAACGCACTCAGTCAGGATTCCCTAAAGTACTCAGTATGCTGAAGGTCCACAGGGGCAGCAAGGACGGTTCAATAACGAGTCAGATAAACTGAGTGTGAGTAATGTGCTCGGAAGCTTAGTAGAGATAACAAACCTACTGACTGCTCAGAAGCGAGTCAGTTGGACCACTATCTCAGTGAGCCAGAGTACGTGCGGAAAGTGAGCCCTTAGATTCTACTTGTTTTAGTTTCTAAAAATGTTTTCTCTGAGTTGCTTAGTAAATTGGTGGTTAAAGCTGAGTGCACAGTATTCAGATTCAGGATGATTGATTCAGTCCTGAGGTTAAAAACAATGCAGTATGTTCAGTTTAATATGATGACAGTTATGATCCTGAACAGAACAGTAAATCAGCACACAGGGGACTTTTTAACGTGGTTCGGAGATA
>JAPKLY010000114.1:89866-185147 GCA_026898435.1 Prunella vulgaris | reverse complement strand
GAACTGACCCCTGGGCGTTTTACAAGTCCCAGTCCTTCTAACCAACCGATCTCACACCTTGAGTGGTTTGGTATTCTTGGTTTCCAACTAAGATAGCTCTAGCAATACAAAATAATGCTAAATAATAGAGATATCGATCTAAGCAAATACAGAGTGAGTCCTACTACAACACTAGGGAAATTTAATTGCAGAGTGTTGTTTATGATATGCTTTGAATGCTTGGATTCTTGAGAGCTTTCTCTTGGAAATTTCCCGTTAACCTTGAATGGGTGCAAGGTTCTCCATATTTATAGGCAAGATTCAAAATAGATCCATTGGAGGAGATCAAATCAAATCTTTCCTATTTTAGGTAGATTGCAGGCTTGAAATACTGTTTGACCTACCCGCCATGCTTATTCTGGCAAGTTGTCACATCACCTGCAACCTTTTGAGATGCATTAAATGCTGCGCAGACTCCATGCATGCGTGTCGAAAGATCATTGGCTCTCCGTTATACCTGCTAGTTGACCTTCAGACATTTGTCCTTCCTCGTACATTCAATGCTCTGAGTCTCTTGTTAATAACTCAGTCTGAACGTGTGTCTTAATGGAGTCTTACTGACATTCTTTTTGTCTCTTGTCCCATAGCATAAATAACCTTTTGCTTTGGACTTACATGATTACAGGTGATCAGAACCACGGCCTGAGTCAGGTCCTATGTGCATTCAGCACAGCCTGATAGGTTATTCAGCTCAGTATGTGTTACCTTTTTGCTTCGGATTTACAAGATTCAGGTGAACTGAACCAAGACCTAAGTCAGGTCTTCAGTGCATTCAGCACAGTCAGGAGACTAAGCTTGCCAATTTTCTGGATCAACAAGTGGTATCAGAGCCTTCAGCAAATTTGATGGCGGCTACGGATCTAGTCCTCTTTCTTTCCGCAGCCTTCAGTTCAAGGGGAAGGTTTTTCTTCTTAGCTTTACCAGTAGTGGCAATTTGCTTCTTTCCTTGAAGATGGAGGAACAAATGCCATCTGGGCTGACCACTCAGAAGAAATTGGTGATGACTGAAGCTGAAAAGATTGTAAAAATGAAAGAAATTTCACTGCTCAGTCAGATCCAGCGCCTAAAAGAGTCCAATGAGTATCTGACTTCTCAGGTCCAGAAGAAGAAATCTGTATCATCTGGATCTCGGATGAAGACTCAGAGGAAGATTGTGGTCAGACCAGATCAAAGTCATCCTCCATTGAAGTTTGTTGAAGACTTCATTCCGATTAAGATGTTGGAGGTATGGATTCCGTTCCGGAATAGGTGGGCATACCTATTCTACGTGGCGGGGTTATGGGACGATGTTTCTACTGGGCATACCTATTCTACTGGTACTTCAGCCAATGGTACTTCAGGATAGTCTTCAGGGTGGATCAGCAGGCTTCGATCTTCAGATTCAGAGCAGACAGTCTTCAGTAAGGCTGACTGACTTCTTCAGGATGGTCTACACTTCAGACTTCAGTAAATTGTGTCGACTCCAATATTCTTCAGTCTTCAGCATGGTCCACCCGTACTGAATTTCTAACCTAACAATCCTGAACTATTTTATCTTGAACAGCTATACTTAGGCAAATTCATCAGGGGTTTTGGGATCTAATCAAAACACTCAGATTGTCCCAACATACCTTTACTTAGCTTGTTTTTATATATTTTTCGGGTACTCAACTATTCGTCTTACTCTACTTTTGAGAAGCGAATCGTTCATTTTACGTCACTTAGGACTACGAATTGTACCTCCACTTATGCAGTACATATTCTTTGTCTTACACCACTTAGGGCCGCGAATCGCTCATCTTAAACCACTTAGGGTGGTGAGTTGTACTTTGTTTAATTCACATTGGGCAATTGGGTTTCGTGAACCTTGCCTTAGACATTTTCTGTCTTTTTCGCGAATTTTTCTAACTTTTGGCAGTAGGCGCTTAGTGATCCTTTAAGAAGGACACCTTCGCTGACCTGGGGCGCTTTGGCCTTTGCCTTTTGAGCCTTTAGATTATAATGTTTGGGACCTTGGCCCTTGCGTGTTTGCGAACCTTTGCGGGGTCGGATTTTTTCACGGACCTCCGAAGAGTTGGATATTTTCACGAACCTTCGGGGAGTTGGAACATTTTTTCGAGAAAAACTTCTAACTTTGCATAGCGACGTAATTTACATCGGTTGCCATCAACATTTCCGATGCGAACCTTCGACTAGTCTATTACAAAACTTCAATCTATTGATAAAACTTTTTCAAGTGGGCCGCACTCCAAGTGTATGACGAGGCGTTGCCTTCTGCGTCTTCGAGGTTATAAGTACTATTTGCCCAAGCTGCGGTAACCCGGAACGGTCCTTCCCAGTTTGATCCGAATACACCCGGTAGGGCCATCAACTTCTTCTTTAGTACTAGATCCCCAACCTTGAATTTTCGATCTCGGACTTGGGAATTATAGTAATTTTCTGCTCTACGCTTGTAGGTGGCATTTTTCATTTCTGATGAAGCTCTGGTCTCTTCGATCAGATCTCTTTCAACTGCCAAGGCTTCGTCGTTCTTTTCTTCGTCAAACCCCACCACCTTCCAAGTCTTGTTCTGGACCTCAACCGCTACCACCGCTTCGGTCCCGAAGGCCAAGGTAAACAGCGTCTCTCCGATGCTGGCTCGGTACGATGTTTTGTAAGACCACAGAACCTCCGGGAGTTCATCTGTCCAGCTTCCTTTCTTGTCCTCATGATGGATCTTCAATATGTGTTTCAGAATTTTGTTCACCGCCTCGACCTGGCCGTTCGACTGTGGATGGTATGGAGTTGAGTAGTGTTTCTTGATGTTCCATGAACTACAGAAATCTCTCAACTTTTGGCCGTCGAACTGTCTTCCATTGTCTGTGATGATCGATTGCGGAAGTCCGAACCGGCACACCAGGTTCTTCCATATGAAGTCGATCATCTTTTCTTGTGTTATTGTTGTAAGTGCTTCGGCTTCAGCCCATTTAGTGTAGTAGTCTATTGCTACAACAGCAAACTTTACACCGTCTCTGTCAGGTGGAAATGGGCCGATCAAGTCGATACCCTATTTTGCAAAAGGCCACGGGCTGAAAACAGACTTCAGTTGGTTGGCTGGGGACTGGATATTAGGTGTGAAAAGTTGACACTTTTGGCACTTCCGTGCGAAGCTAATGGCATCCTTGCGAAGAGTGGGCCAGTAGTATCCCTGCCTGATCGTCTTATATGCCAAAGCTTGCCCCCCAGCGTGACTTCCGCAAATTCCTTCGTGAATTTCTTCTAACACCTCGAACCCTTGCTTCTTAGATAAGCATTTGATTAGGGGTAGAGATAATCCATGTTTGTAGAGTTGGCCATCCAGTAGCGTATATCTGGCAGCTTGTTTTACTAGCCGACTAGCTTCCCATGTGTCTTCGGGGGTTGTTCCATCGTTTAAATATTTTTGGATCGGAGTGCACCAATCTTCACTGTCTTTGTCCTCTTCCTGCCCCCCACTCGAGGTCTGATTTACTTTTTAATCGGACGTCGAGGGGTTCTTCAGCTTGGTGACTACAACCTCGGCCTCGCCGTTACTGGTAGCTAGTCGGGCTAGGGCATCTGCTTGTGTGTTTTCCAGTCTCGGTATCCGATTGATGTAAACCTACGTAAACATCGAGATTAGATGCGCGGCTATTTTCTGGTAGGTCATCATCTGTTGGTCTTTTGCCTCGTACTCTCCCCGGACTTGGGATATTATTAGCTGGGAATCTTCGAAAACTGGAAGATTGGTTGCCCCCACAGCTAATGATAACCTAAGTCCGGCTATCAAAGCTTCGTACTCCACCTCGTTGTTGGTTGCTCGGAAGTTGAACCGGATGGCGGAGGTGAAGACTTGTCTATTCGGGCTGATCAACACTACTCCGGCTCCTGCTGCTGTGCTAGTCGATGATCCGTCTATGTAGAGGTGCTACGGAGCTATACGTCCCCTTGTCGGATCTTGTAGGAAAGTCAGCTCGATGATAAAATCGGCGAGCGCTTGTCCCTTGATCGCTGTTCGGGGAGCGTAGGTTATCTCGTATTGGCTAACTTCTAATGACCATTCCAACAAGCGTCCCACAGTGTTTGGCCGTTGTAGTATTTGCCTTAGCGGGATTGTTGTCAACACTTCTACCGGATGGTCGAAGAAGTAAGGCCTCAATTTTCTAACACTCATCACCAGTGCATAAGCTAGCTTCTCCGTTGGGGCGTACCGCAACTCAACTTTGTGTAAGACTTGGCTTACGTAGTACACTGGTAGGTGTGTTTTCGCCTCTTCCCGAACCAGGATGGAGCTAATGGCAACCTCCGATGCAGCGAGGTAGAGGTATAGCTTCTCACCGGGTACTGGCTTTGATAGGACCTGCGTATCTGCCAGGTATACTTTAATGTCTTCAAAGGCTCGCTGGCATTCGCTTGTCCACACGAAGTGGTTTTTAAGGTGCAGCTTGTTGGCCTTGGCTGCCTCTTTGTACCTCCGAGTGTTTGCCTTGATTGCCTCGAAGAATGGGTGATTCCGGTCACCAGACCTGGAGATGAACCTGTTCAAGGCTGCCATGCACCCGGTCAACCTTTGGATCTTTTTTACAGAATCGGGCACACTCATCTCAATTATGCATTGGACCTACGTCGGGTTGACCTCTATCCCTCGCTGGCTCACCAGATGTCCCAGGAACTTCCCTGAATGCACGCCGAAGCTTGTCTTCTTGGGGTTCAGCTTCATGTTGTAGTGGCGTAGTATGTCGAAGGTTTGTTTTAGGTGGTCAATGTGATCCTCCTTTCTCAAACTCTTGACAACTATGTGGTCCACGTACACCCTCCGTAGATTCGCCGATGTGTTGGTCGAACATCTTATTCACCAACCTCTGGTAGGTTGCTCCGGCGTTGATAAGTCCAAACGGCATCCTCTCCCAGCAATACATGTTTTTGTTGGTGTAGAACGCCGTATGTTCCTGGTCATCCGGGTGCAACGCTATCTGGTGATAACCTGCAAATGCGTCCATGAAGGTCATCATTTCGTGGCCAGCGGTGCTATCTACAAGTTGATCAATGTGGGGTAGTGGGAAGTTGTCCTTTGGGCACGCCTTATTTAGGTCTGTGAAGTCGATGCACAGCCTCCACGTTCCGTTGTGTTTTTTCACCAGGACTGGGTTTGCGACCCACTGTGGACATAAGGCTTCCTTGATCAGCTTGTTGTCCAGCAGCTTCCCAACTTCGGTGGCCAGGGCTGCGTACTTGTCTGGTCCATACTTCCTTCATTTTTGGCGGACGGGCCTCCTTGTGGGATCTATGTTGAGTCGGTGGCAAGCATGTTCCAACGGGATCCCCGTCATGTCTTCATGGGACCAGGTAAATACGTCCAAGTTGGACATCAAGAAAAGTTCCATCCTCGACCAATACGGTTCGGGTAACTTGGAACCTATGAACAGTTCCAAGTCCCTTTCCGGGTCCATCGGGAGTGCCGTCAATTCTTCCATGGGGGTGGCCCTTCTTTTTTTATTTTTCCACCTTGGGTCGCTGATGAACTCGTCCCACTCCTCTTATGACATTTCATGACCTAGGCGTGGTTCGAGATCATCAGCTTGGTTTTCGACTTGGACAGGTTCCTCAACTGTCATTGCCTCCGGGGGCTCGTTAGTTTGGGGAGGTCCTGTAACTTGGGGAGTTGGATCAATGTCCATTTGCACTGGTTCTTGACCTCCCACAGGTTCCCCATCTTGGACCTCGTCAACGTCCATGGGCTCAGGTTGTGGACCTTGCACCGGTTCTCGCACTTGGTTACTCTGGGCCCCTTCTATCCCCTCCATCGGTGCCGCTTGTGCCTCCTGCGCAGGTTCTGGGACTTGGTCGATTTCCTGCAGGTCGCCTACCTCCATCAACTCAGTTTCTGTTGAGATGATGTCTAGGATGTTTGGCTCGTCTGCAGGAATCTGTACGTCCTCTTCAAGGATGTGGACCTGCGTCACAGATTTCTTGACCCAGCCATCTTTAATTTGGAGTAAACACTCTCGGGCCTTTTTCTGGTCGCCTTTGATGGTTCTGGCACCTTTCGAAGTTGGGAACTTTAAACAGTAGTAGTAGGTTGAACACGTCACTTTGAATTCATTGATAAAGGGGCGGCCAAGGAACCCGTTGTAGGAGGACTGCTGGTCGACAATAAGGAAATCTATTAACCTAGTCAGTCTCCGCTCCGGATCCTCAGCCGATACAAGCTGGATGCTCAACCTAATAGTACCTAGGGGGACGGTTACAGCTTCTCCGAACCCCACTATCCTAGCATTGCTAGGTTCTAAATACTACTCAAAATCACCTAAGGCATCTAAGGTGGATTTGAAGAGAATGTTGGTGAAGGCGCCGGTGTCCACAAGTAGCTTATGAACTCGGACGTTCATTATGTTGGCACTTACCACCAACGAGTCGTTATGGGGCGTCAGTACCCCCTCCAGGTCCGCCGAGGAGAATGTCAGTACAATAGTGGGTTGTGCGGCGGGCTTGGAGCTGGAGCTGCCTTCGTGGACCTGGTTTACGGCCCATATTTTGGCCTCTCTCTTTCTCCTGGAAATGGAGGACCCCCCATCCTAGAGACATCCGGCAGCTCCGATCTCATCTTCGAGAATTAGGAGTTCTCGAGTGGGCTCCAGGTTCTGTTGAGGTTGGGGAGGTCCCTTTCGCCTATTTTGAGGACCACGTTGGCCAGCGTCCTCTTCCTCATCATCGGAGGCTTCCCTCTTCTCGAACCTGGGCCTCTTCGTCTGTGCCTTCACGAATTCGGCCAGCTTCCCGTCCTCATAAAATTTCCACAGCTGTTTGAGGAGGTCTCGGCACTCACTGGTGAAGTGGCCGATCAACTGGTGATAGGCACAATATTTGTTGGGGTTGAGCTTCGCGCGGTCCTGGCAGATCCTCCTCGGCTCTTCCAACTAGGCTTTGTCTTTGACCGTAGTAAAGACATGGTCGACGGACACAGTGAGGACTTGGTTAGCTTTTCCTTGAACTCGTCCCCGTCGCAGAAAGCTTTCAAGTTCCGGGGGGCCTTGTATGTACCCACGGACTTCTTCCCGTAGGGCTTCTTCTCCTCCGAGGCACCGATCTCTTTCTGGAGGGTCTCCTGCATGGCCACGAACACCCCGGCTTTGTGCCAAAATTTGGTGTAGATGTTCGGGCACGCCAGGTGCATCTCCTTCCAGAGTTTGGTGCCTTTCTTTAGCCCCGCCATCACTGCGACGATCTTGAGGTCCTCGCTCACCGGTTTGCCTTCCAGCAGTATCTTGTCGAACCTCTCCAGATACTGTTGGTCGGTCTCGTTGTCGCCTTGGTGGATGTTGGCGAGGTGGTGCTTTTGGGTAAGGTAGGATCCAAACCCGGAGAAGTGGCCCAAGAACTCCCGCGTGAGTTGGCCAAAAGACTGGATTGACCCCAGGGCGAGTGATGAGAACCAGCGGTGAGCTCGGTCTCCAAGGGTCAGCGGGAAGTTCTGGCACTGAGTGGCATCGGTGGCGCCTACCGAGATTATGTAGTCTACATACTTGGCCAGGTGGACCTTCGGGTCGGATTCACCCTCGTATGCAGACATCACCGGGAAGTGGATCTTCTTTTGGACCGGTGCTCGGAGGATGGTAGGCGCCAATGGAGATGCAGGGAGAGTGGTGGCATCGGGCCCGCCAGATTTGGCTGCTACTTCATGTTGTAGCATTTCGACGGCCTTTTTCAATGTGGCCAACTCATCATCGTGGGTCACCTCCGGCGGAGGTTGCTCAAAGGTCGTGTGTCTCGTGGACACACGCCCCGAGGTGCCTCGCTCTAGGGTGACCCCTCCGTGGCGGGTCGGAACTGGCACCCGCCATGTGGGCCCAAACTATCGGTCGCTGGCCTTCTCAGTCAGTCGTGGGAGGACCTGCGGGGCTGTAGGTCCGACTCCCCCCTCTGGGACATAGCCGGGGCCGCAGTCCGTTCGTTCTCCTCGCCTCTCGGTCCCAATCTGTCCTGGAGGACCTCTCTTCTCAGCGATTGGTGAGTGGCGGATGCCTCGGTGTAAGCCGAAGCTCGCCCAGCATGCGTGGCTGGCTCTTCCACCACCTTGGCCTTCCCAGCTCGTTCCCGGTGTTGGCGAGCTTAGCCCGAGCTCACCTCCTGCTCGGTATGGAGGTCGTTGTATTGACCTCGGGTCTGGGTGCCTTGGGTCGGCCTGGTTTGTTCCCCGGCCTCGGTGGCTGGAGCTCGCCGAGGTACCAGGGGAAGCTCGTCAAGCTACCTTTGTTGCAACCTTTGTAAGGTTGCGATTGTGCGTTGGAGCTCATCGGGGTTGCTGGCGAGGTCCCTTAGGGCGGGGTTCAGGTCCTCTTGAGTCGCCGAAACCCGGGGAGATCGCAGAGCATTGTTCTTCTAGGGAGCTGGGCGCGAGGTTTCCCCCTCGCCCTGGTCCTGGTTGCCTCCCTTCCACCTCCTTATGGTTTCCGAGGTCTGTTCCTTAGGCCTTTTGGGTTTGCGTCGGGGGAAGATCGCCGAGGTCAGTAGGGAGGCTTGCCGAGGTTCCTGGTTTTCGGCCAGGATGAACTTGTTCGTGTTTTCGTCTAGCCTTGCGTGTGACGAATTATCCAAAACCCAGTTTATTCATGTACACACGCACGTTTGAAAACCTTTTGCAGAATTCGTAAACCCTGGGATCTGGGTTTTTGTCCAAAGAATGAAGATGTATGTGTATCTTCAAGTGTTCTTGAACTTTGGTCATGAACACCTTCAAATCTTCAACAAACCCTAATTTTTCGCTCTCAAATTTTTTGGTTCGACGCCCTTCCTCTAGCGCCAAATTGTTGATAGAATTTACTAACGGTGTTTGTTTTGTGGCTATTATAATGTGTTAATCCTATCAAACAATAATCTAAGAATTGTTCTTAGATGGATAATATGGAGAGAGAGAGTGGAGAGTTTAGAGAGAGAAAGTAAAGTGTATTAATATTGAATTGTTCTCAAAAGTACAAGAGGTGACTTATTTATAGGTGTGCAAGTGTGAGGTGGCACCTTATGAGCCTATATGGCTCCTGGTGTTGACGAGTGTTCTTGACCCTCGTCTTGGTCCCTCACACTGCTCCCTTTACAATGCCTCGTCCTACTACATTCATGTTCTATCCAAACACTCGTGGCTATGATCCTTCACACTGGGCGAGCTTCTAGGCGAGCTTCAATGCCTTGTGTGATTCCAGAGCTGTGTAGTGGTGGACTTAGGCTCGGCCCCATTGACTATGGGCGAGCTTCTCTGCCGACCTTCTCTCTCGTGTATGGCCAGGTACCTCGGCGAGCTTCTATCCTTGCAGGGCGAGTCTCTTTATGTTGACTTCGGCCGAGGTTAGCAACCTGGTTCTTCTGGGTATGTAGGCGACCTTCCTAGCCTTTGGCTAATTAGCTTTATGCTTATCCTTGGGTAGCTCGCCTATCAACAACTATCCCTCCATTGTTTCTTCAAATACTCTCTCGTGTATATGGTTGCCAACTGCTATAATAAATTTTTTTGAGGTACTGCTCTGTTGGTCCTGTTCTTCTGCTTTCTTCTTTTTCTCTAATATTAATTTATTTATTAATCACTATCTTCCATTTCATTATAGTTCAAAATATGAGCACCTCAAATCAAGAAATAAATTCATTTTTTCAAGATTCCGAAGATCAATCCGGCCAATACGACAATAATACTACTGGTTATTTATCAACTAATCTTTATCTTCACTATAATTTAAGCACACATACATTTAAAGATTATTAATTTATATCATTGATGTACTTAGGGATTTCTCAAAGAAGAGGAAGAGGGAAGACCACAAGAGTGTCAGTAGAGAGAAGGAGGGGTGGAGTTGGAGGTGGAAAGCTAGATATAGTTGTTCATCCTCAGCGGAATCAAATTGTGGGAGAAGATGCAAAATTCTTCAAAAATGAAGCTGGGAAAGACGTTCCAAGAGATATCAAGAGAAAGTTGTGGCTTGGATTGAAAGTACGTAGAGTACTATTATTTATAAAAACTATTTTTCTTAATTGCTAATTATTGCATTTTCTCTAATAAAATTTAAAATTTGTTGTAGCAAAAATTCAATCTCGAAGAGGGTCAACGAGTGACAATAGTAGTCTATGCCCAATTGAATCGCCAAATCTGAAGTTACCGCAGTAAGTTACATACTCATTATCTTGAAAACAAAGAACGACGTCCAAGTGAAGTGAGTGTTGATGATTGGGAGATGTTGATCAAATATCTTGAAAGTGATGCATATAAGGTATGAACAATCAATTATCCCTCTCTTTTTTAATATTTAGTTTTTTTTTCTTGAAACTAATGTGAGGTAAATATCTAGGACATTTATTTGTGTTCATTTTTTGAGTTGTCTGATTAGGGTCATAATTGCATGTTTTAGCACTCATTTCTATATGCTTTTGGTGATATTATGTTCATATTTGACCCTATTATGTGATACTTTGTGTATGTAACCCTTTTTGGCTAGAAAGTTGTGATTGTAGGTAAAAATGAGCAAAATGAGGAAGAAACGAGCAAGATCAAAAAAAGTCCAAATTCTGGAGTTGAGCAAAATGGAGAAATTGCTATCCTATGTTGAAGAGCTTGAAGAGAGGGTCGCAACGAAAGAATAATCTAGTCAATCGGAGTTCTAGAGCTCAAGATATGACAAAAATAAGGAAGTCGCGCATCGACCGAGACTAAGGCCTCGGGCGACACGGACTCCTTCCTCGGAAGACAGGCCTCGCGTGACCAACATCTCTGGAACAACAGGCGTTTGTCGAGTGAGCATGTCGACCAAGCCTGGTCGATAGTTGCTCAGCTCTTGGACGACAAGAGGGCTTTCTGTCGACCAAGCTGTCGCCCAAGTGGTCGACAGTTGCTCAGTTCTTGGGCCACAGCAGCTCAGTAAACTTGGATTTTTAGGGCTATTTTTGTATTTTTGCGCATTTTAATGAAGGGCATCTTAGTCAATGATCCAAGGGCACTATATATACTTCCATCTCAGATTTTCTAAAGGACTTTTATCATTTTCTTAGATTTATATTCTCTTACTAGATTAGGAGAAGTTAGAGGTAGTTTCCAAGTGAGTGTTCTTAGATTTCCAATTCCGATTTCTTAGATAACTTTTGATTTACCGTTGGATCGATGATCAATTTTCTCCTGCATTCTTAGCATAGCTCAAGCTACATTTCTACCGATTGATTTTCAATTTCTATTGTCGGATCATTTTCTAGCTTCTAGAGGTAATCTTGTATCTTTTCAATTCCAATTGTAATAGGTAAATTCTTGAATACTTTGTATAATTCCTGCATAATGATGATTGCTATCGCTTCAATTTCTTTTATGTTTACCAAATTAGCCATGGGCTAATCCCTTTGTGTGTTGGTGTATGACTCCTATGGAGTAGTATGGTGATTATGTTGATCTTTTGATTGCTATGAATTGATGTATGATCAATTCTCTACTTTGATGGATTGCATGAATGTCTTGCATGTGTAGTTGATCATAAGGGCCATTAGGAGATAGTCTCCATGAGAATTGTCCTATTTTCCTAAATCTTCTTGTACTAGGCCAAATGCATGCTAAGTGTTTGATTAAATTCCTAAGATAGTGAGAGTTATACTTAGTGAATAGGAAGAACAATTAGAGGCTTTAACGTGTTATTAGGGAGACCTCTTGCATGTTAGAGTGGCTTACAAATTTATTGTAAACAATTCCATGGCATGAGAAAGTGATACCTCACCATATGAAACATAGGATAGTACACTAGCACATAACTCTCACACTTGCTCACTTTGCAACCCAAGGTGATAGGTAGTTTACAAGTTTGACGCACTAGTAGACATAGATACCAAATCCCCTTTGTTTGCTTTGTGTTTTTGAATCAAGAACAATAGTCTTACCTTACAAATCCCTGTCTCCTTTGGGTTCGATATAAAATAAACTTGGTTAAGCTTGTCATTGCAATAACGATCGTGTACACTTGCACGTAGACACCTTTTGGCTAAACATTGTCTCACACAAATGAATCGCATAATTGATACTAAAGGAGTTGAAGGAAAAAATGGCACACCTTGTCGTATAGTTTTTGAGTTTATATTGATATCATAAAATAGTATTGATGTTCTATATTATGTAATTAGTAAAAATAATTCATTCTTCTAAATCTTTTAGTGAAGAGCAAGACTTGTGTAGAAATTTCTACCATAGAAATATCCATTTTTGAAAAATTCGCGGATCTAAACCGAGTCGGGTCAGATTTGGACAATTTTTTTTTCAAAATTCGCGCAACTTGTAGTTCCAGGTTTTTTCGCTCCCAGGTATGTTACAATTTGAACAAATGCGTGTTACAATTAGGCAAAATCTACTTTACTAATTCTTAAAAAATTAATTTTTTGTACTTTTCAAGTAACTATAAAGAAAATATGTATTTCTGCAAGTATAAATATGTGTTACTTAATTTATTTTTTATTCTCTTTGTTGATTTATGTTAATAATATGTTATTCATGTACTTAATAGATCATTTAATACCTTATATATGTTATATAAAATATAATACATATTTTTATAAGGATAAATACATGTTTGTGTATACAGTAACACACATTTGATCTTGCAGTAACACACATTTACTCTAATTGTAACACACATTTAGTCTAATTGTAACATACAGTTGCAGTAACACACATTTACTCTAATTGTAACACACATTTACTCTAGATGTAACACACATTTGCAGTAACACATATTTACTCTAATTATAACATACATTTGCAGTAACACACATTTACTCTAATTGTAACACACATTTACTCTAGATGTAACACACATTTGCAGTAACACAAATTTACTCCAATTGTAACATAAATTTACAGTAATACATATTTACTCTAATTGTAACACATATTTGTTCCTCAATTTGTGTTATTATATGAGCATATATGTGTTACTATAGGATAAAATATATTTTTATTAAGAATAAATATGTGTTACACATGAAAAATATTTACTTCTACAAAAATAAATGAATATGTGCAAAAAAAACAACATTTAATCTTGTTGTAACACACGTTTTGCCTTAAAGTAACATGCATTTGCCCAAACTGTAACATATCAGGGAGCGAAAAAAACTGAAATTACAAGCTGCGCGAATTTTGGAAAAAAATACTCAAATTCGCCCGACCCAGCTTAGACCCACGAATTTTCAAAAACGAATATGATCCGTAGAAATTTGTATATAAATTTTTGTCTTTAGTTAATAGTTTTTACAAGTAGATCTAAAGTTTCTGTCTTTAGGCAAAAAATATATTTTTTCAAATTTGAGTCGTCTTTTTTTAATCTGATTTGGTACATGCTGCATTACTAAAATAATGTTCTATAACATTTTTTTAAATCTGTTTTGATTCGCCTAATTTTTTTCTTGAATTACTAAAATAATGTTCTAATTTCTTTTCTGAATTAATAAAATAACGTTCTAATATGCGTAATAATAATTCGCCTAAAATAATGCTGCATTACTAATATAATAATCTAAGTTTTTTCTGAATTACTAAAATAATGTTCTATAACATTTGATTCTCTAATTTTTTGTATCTGTTTTGATTCCCCTCTATTTACTAAATTATTAAAATATTATTAAATTAATTTTCTGATTTGATTCGCCTCTAATTTTTTGAATCTATTTTATATATATTGAAAATATTTTGAGTTAAGATTGACACGAATGGGAAATTTTTGGTATATATCTTGGTTTTTATTATACAGTGAATAAATTAATTTAGATTTTTTATTATTTTTGCATGCAGCAAATTAGTGTTCAAAACAAACAAAACCACCAAATATTGAAAATGTCATACAGTGGAACAAAATCAATTGTGCAGTCTTTCTATGAAGATGTAAGTAAACTTAAATTAATTTTCTGTTAATAGATGTTTATGCTACTACATATTTTTTATTATTTTTATTTATTGTACTTACATGACAGCGTGATCCCGTGACGGGAAAAGAGCCAACAAGAACATCTTTAAGGAAAATAACTCGATACAATAAGACGAAAAAAGAATGGGTTGATGAAGCTTCAAAGGAAGCATATGTAAGTCTTTTATTTAAATTTTATATAGTATAATAGTAGTCTTGACAAACACTAATAATTTAGAAAAAATTTGAATCTACCGTTTGTAATTTGATATAATCAATATATAAATGTATACTCATTATAGTTGCAATGTTATCTACAATTATAATTTCTACCATATTATTTTCTCACTTCTTTACACTTTAGGATAAGCTTGTTGAATTGCAAGATGGTGATAGTGCAATTCTTGAAGATGAAGCATTTGTGGAGGTGCTTGGGCAAGAAAATCCTCACAGACTACGTGGTTGTGGAGATGACTTGAAACCATCTTCTGAAAAAAGAGAATAATTAATGTTGAATTACAAAAGGAGAATGAATGTTTAAAAAATGAGCTTCAACAAGACAAAGAATCAATGGAAGCACTGTTGACAAAGAATAAAGAGATGGCTTCACGATTGGAGTTCTTAGAAACCAAAATTCCTGAAATCTTTCAAACACTGAACCAAATAAGTCACGTTCCACATTCTAATGTAAGTAATAATATGTATTATTAGTGTGATTTATCTTTGATATTATTTTTCTTTCAATAAATACTAGATTTTGTTTTACAGGTTTGAACGAGGACTTCTGAGCAGCGTTGGTTCTATGACAATTCATCAAACTTGATGCTTATTTAATTATTTTATGTAATTTCTTTTAGATATTTGACTTTAATTATCTACTCTATTGCTTTAGCAATGATTTATGCATTTGTTTCAAATATTAATGTATTAAGAATCTACATTTTTCTACTATGTGTATATGATGTTTTTAATCATATATAAGTCTTACTTTTTAGTTTTATTATTTTATTTCAATTGTTTTATATGTATTGAATTCCATTGGAAAAATATTCATTGGCTTAGAACTAAATATACAGAAATGCATTATCAAAGTATCATATTTTATATTTAGATTACTTTAATTAAATTAATAATAGTTAATACTAATAAAAAGTTTCGAGAATTTTAAGTTTTAGTGATAATTTTTTCGTAACTATAGTTAAAATACATTTATCAAAATATTACAAATATTAACAATATTATTGAATTTTATTTAAAAATATTAATATAAAAATTAAATTTGTGATGAGTTTTTTAGTTTTTAGTGATAATAAAGCCTTAATTAGCAACATATTTATAGTGGCGACTTGTAAGAAGTTTTAGTCATGAATATTATATCGTCACAAAAATATCATATTTTAGTGATAATAATCAATCATGACTAAATATCTTCATTATAGCGTCATGATGTTTTTGTAACTATAATTAATATTTTAGTAACAGTGAATAAATGTGACAAAAAACTTGAATAACTGCAATAACTTCGGTGATAAATTATGAATGTCACTACAAATATGACTTATAGTGACAATTAATGCATTTTCGTGACTAATCTTTTAGCCACAGCATTTATAGTCACAACTTCTAAAATTGTCACTAACAATTTTTCGTAACAAAATTATTCATATAGTGACAAAAAAATTTGCCACTAAACGTATTTTTTTTTTAGTTTAATCTAGAAAAAATTTAAGAGAATACATAATTATGGTTAATGTTGTCTTTTTAATTTCTAAGAATTAAATAAGTATTCTAGAAATGTCGGAACCAGGTCAAATTTTTAAAAAATAGCATTTTCAGTTGATTTTTTGTGACGAAGTTAGGTCTTAACTATATTTTAGGTTAATTTTCCTTAAAAATTACTATGCATATATAAAATTTTGATTGATGTTATCTGTTTAATTTTTATTAGTAAACTAACTAGTATTTTAAAAGTCGGAGAGCAATCTAAATTTATTAAAAATATCTTTCTGAATAGTATATTTTTTACGGAGTTGGGTTGGAATGATTTTTTAAGTTTCTTTAACCAAGAAAAAATTTAAAATGATACATAATTATGGTTAATGTTGTCTTTCTAATTTCTAAGAATTAAATAAGTGTTTTAGAAAGGTCGGGGTCCTGGTCGGATTTTAAAAAATAACATTTTCAGTTAATTTTTTGTGACGGAGTTGGATCGTAACTATATTTTAGGTTATTTTACCTAAAAAAAATATTATGCACATATAAAATTTTGATTCAAGTTATCTTTTTAATTTTGTTAGTAAAATAACTAGTATTTTTTAAAGTCGAAGATCAATCTAAATTATTTAAAAATATCATTCTGAATAGTATATTTTTGACGTAGTTGGGTTTGGAAGTATTTTTAGGTTCATTTAACCTAGAAAAAATTTAGAAAGATACATAATTATGACTAACGTTGTCTTTTTAATTCTTAAGGATTAAATAAGTATTTTTAAAAGATTGGAACCTGGTCGGATTTTTTAAAAATAGCATTTTCATTTAAATTTTTTTGTTGGAGTTAGGTCAAAACTATATTTTAGGTTATTTTTACCTAAATAATACTATGCATAGATAAAATTTTGATTGAAGTTGTCTTTTTTATTTTATTAGTAAAATAACTAGTATTTTGAAAAGACAGAGATCAATCTAAATTTATTAAAAATGTCATCTGAATAGTATATTTTTGACGGAGTTGGGTTGGAATGATTTTTTAGTTTCCTTTAATCTAGAAAAAAATAATAAAAAGAAACATAATTATGACTAACATTGTTTTTTTTATTTCTAAGGATTACATAAGTATTTTTGAAAGGTCGGAACCTGGTCGAATTTTTTGAAATATAGCATTTTCAATTAATTTTTTGTGACGGTGTTGGGTCGGAACTATATTTTAGGTTATTTTTACCTAAAAAATACTATGCATATATAAAATTTTGATTGAAGTTATCTTTTTAATTTTATTAGTAAAATAACTAGTATTGTGAAAAGTCGGAGATCAATCTAAATTTATTTAAAATATCATCTGAATAGTATATTTTTTACGGAGTTGAGTTGAAATAATTTTTTAGGTTCCTTTAACCTAGAATTTTTTTAAAAAGATACATAATTATGACTAACGTTGTCTTTTTAATTTCTAAGGATTAAATAAGTATTTTTTAAATGTTGGAACCTAGTCGAATTTTTAAAAAATAGCATTTTCAATTAATTTTTTGTGACAGAGTTGGGTTGAAATTATATTTTGGGTTATTTTTACCTAAAAAATACTATATATGTATATATAGAATTTTGATTGAAATTATCTTTTTAATTTTATTAGTAAAATAATTTTATTAATTTTGATTGTTATATGCACGTGCTTTATTACTAGGAGTTCTGTCTTCAGGACAAATCTCATTAGGAGATTTCTAGAGTGACTGAATATTTATTAGCTTTAATTTACCATAAATATATATTATTCGTGCAATGAGGTCCCTTACGCTTCCGGCGTATAGGGCATCAATATTATTTGAATTTTTTGGAACCTCAACTATTTGTAGTCACTTCTTTATAATCAGTAATACATTTGATAATGCATCTGACAGATTACTTGCTAATTATTGCAAGTTTTTCTTTCTTTTGAACTTCCACATCAATTTGACTACTGATTGTGTCGAAATATATGAAGATCTTTTTCTATATAAAATTTTCTCGGCATTCATTTAATTTTAGTTTCTAATCTCCCCCTAATGACAAGAAAATGATCTTCACCACATGTGTAGTCAATGAACCGAGCCATAAAATGATCTTCTGTCAAAGGTTTCATGTGTTTCACAATAGACTGAGATACAAAATCAATGTGTATATATATTTCTTTTGTGGGCCCATTTAAGTACGTTTTATAGATGATATAGGAATATATACTGCACAACCAAATATTCACAAATGACAAATAATTATTATTTTCGATGCAGTAGTTACAAAAAGAGAGTAGTAATGATATGCAATTGGTCGGATTTGAGTTAGAATAGCTACATGAATAATTTCATGCTCCCAACATGTAGTAACTAAGTTGAAATTTTTACAATAAATGTCTAGCAATAAATTTGATCCATCATACTAGTGATTCAGCTAGACCATTCCGGATGTGGACTTAATGGACTCAATATTTTACTTTGATTTTTCACTGTCATATAATAAAAATTGAATGCCTTCCATGTGAGCACACTTTCACTGACATTATATATTCAAAAGAATTGAATTGACAATTTGGAAATTGAGACAAAAGTTCAAATAATTTTGCAATAAATTTTGCAAAAGTATTATAACATATGGATAATATACACATAAGTCCATCGTGTAGAAGAATCAACTATGACCATAATTTAATAAAATAGTTCGGATATTATGTGCACCAGTCCAAAAATATCTCCATTAAATTATTTAAAAATATAGGAGATTCAATTTCAAATTTAATATGAGACAGTCATTCAATAAGTTTACACTTATATATGTCTCACAAACAAATTTATTTATAGAAGGGTTTATGTTATGTGACATACTATGATCAATTAAAATAGATAAATTCGGAAAAACCATGTTATATTTTGGATGAACAAATCTCTGATACTATAATTAAAAATGAATTTAAATTAGATTTTAAGACCATTATTCACATCTTCAAGAGGTTGAATGTTATTGTTGAATACAATTTTCTCACTGAAGTCAAAATAAAATGAATCTCAATGCTAAAAGCTCAAATCAAGTAGTTATAATTATTAAGGACAAGCTTGATTAAAAGAATATGAGTACTATTGGATATTTGATTAATGTACTTAAAAAGAAGAAGTGTACATTTAGATTCTAAGAATAAGGAATTCCCAACATGCAGTCGCTCAAATTAGGCAACTAATGCAAGTTCCCATCTGGTGGCTTTTGACATTTGAATATATAAATAAATAAATATATATATATATAGGCAAAGTACCTAATTTGCCCTTTAGAGAAAGAGAAAGAGTGTGTTTGTATATATGTATAAAATATAAATGCATACACACATCAACTCTGTTATATATAATAATATCACAACAAGACTTATGTTAATCCTTCAAATGAGGAATACATAACAAATTAGTGGGTAGGATGATTTGAAGGATTGACATAAGTCGAATGATTTGATTAATCCAAAATATTTTATTTGATGTAGAATCTAGACTAAATTCAATAAATCGAACAAGATTCAAGGAAAACTCGAATGCCATTCTCACCGTCGCCTACAGCTCTCCACCGGAATCGCGTAGAAGACCGGCCACCGCACGATATCGGGCAAATCCACACCACATGTTTGCACAATCACCGTTCCTCAACATTACCACAGGAGTTGCGTCGCAATCAATGCCAATCGGAGTTTTCCGCCAAAAACCGTCGCCCGCAAGACCTGTTCCCCGTTGCAACCTCAGTCCGCCATAACCGTCGTTTACCCTTCAAATCGACACCGATTCGCCACCTCTGCAAACATGTTCCGCCATTAAAACTGTCGCCAAAAGCGGAAGCTCCAGCAGATTTCGCTAGAAATCGATCGACATCACTGAACCCATCTCCGCTCCTCCACTCGCGACAGAAACGCCCAGATTCGAGGCCAACATCAAAGCCTAACCCGCCGCGCATCTCCCAGCCTGTAACCACCCATCTATCTCATCGTTGCACAGTTGTACGAAGACACCCAATACCTGCCGATTCGCCCCCCCAAAAATCACTGTTGTGAACAAAACCCCAAAATCACCGATACATGGCAATAGCCTTCACTGCCGCGCCTTCCTCCACTCCTCTGTCCACCTCCATTGCGTCTTCCGTCTCCTCCGCAATCAATTTCTGATCAGCAATTTCATGGGACCCACCTGCACAGCCGCCCCTACTTTTGCATCAGACGCCGATAAGAAGAAGGCTCAATCGATTTCTTCAACCTACATTCTCTCTCTAAAATCCGGACCACGCCAATAATCACCGGAATCGTCGTGGCACCGGAATCGTCGTGTCGCCTCTCTCCTCCATCAGTGATTTTACATAAATGAGACGATTTGATTGTTCTCCCTATTTGAAAAATGATTTGAGAGAGATCGGGAGAGAGAGAATGAGATAAATAGTGAGAGGGAAAATTGATTAATAATTGATGGATGTGTGATGTGTGTGCAGAGTGGCATTTTCGCAATTATTTGGAATAATTGGGGTAATTAATTTAGTAAAATGGCCTTACCTGTAATTGGGAAAAGACAATTGCCTTCAATGTGGTTCCAATGGAAAATTAGGCATTGAATGTAATAAACTCTTTAGTTTATTATGCTTTTAAGGACCCGATTTAATTTATTGGACTTTTGAAGTTCAATTCAATTTAGTAAATTTTAGAGACGGTCATGCCCAATTTAAAAAAAAAATCAATTTTATATAAAATGATTTCAAAAGAAAATAATATAAAGCGTGAACCATTTTTATTTTAAAAACATAAAAATTTAATGACTATTTGATAACAAAATATTTTAAGGTTAAAGGGCGGAAACTAAAGTATAAAAATGAACTACCGACTTTAGAAATAATAACAGTCAAAATTTAACCATTGCATGACTAAAACTTTAAAACATGATTCTTAATTCTTAATTTTTAAGTTCCAAACCATAATTATGATTAGAAAATCGCTGTTTGACCTGGCGAATAAATAATTTTAGGAAGAGTAAATATTATGTGAAAGTGGTTCATATTATGAATTATTTTTTAACAATGCAAAAATATAAACTAAATCGGTCCTTAAAAGCTAAATGACTAAAATGTCTCGATTATACAAACTAATTATTTCAAAGGCTCTTTATGCAACTTAACACTTAAATTTTGTGTGCTACAACTTGGACTCTAAACATGACATTAACTCTTGTAATTGCACGTTCTTTTTTTATATTATAATAAATGGTGGGTTTAGTCCTTTAGTTTTTTAAAGACCAAGTCTTTAAATAATAGATCAATGTCAAATTAGAACCAATTACATCACACATTCAACTAATGAATTGTGTAGAAAAATAAATTCTTTAAAATTAAGAGTAAAGAAAGGTCCAAAACTAAGTCTTGATGTGAACTTCTTTTCCGTTAATTGCATTATACCAACAATTATAAAATCAAAAAGCAATATTAAAAAAAACAACCATTTAGATAGATGAATTTGAAAATGAATGAATTAAAAAAAATGTAAAAAAACATATATTTCAAGTTAATAATTATAGAGTGATGAGAGAAAAGTGGCAAAGTAAGAAGAGATAGATATGAAAAGAGGTAGAGGGATTCATGAATAACATGATTTTGAGATGAATTTAGAATTTCTCCATTTTAAACATAATTCAAATCTAAGTATTTGTAAATTCATCGAGATAGTGGTTATTTGTGAGTAAAATCCACATATTTCAAATTCACCCGTCCAAATAGAGTCTAATAGTTCAAAGCATAGTATTTATAAAATAAAAATATTTATTGTAATGAAGTATATGTCAATTTTGTCGATCTATGCATAACATTCTCCTATTCCTTTTATCAAAACCAAAATATTGGTTACTCAATAAAACCACACATTAAAATCCCATCTTTACCGCTTAATGGTTAATTGCACATTAATTCTCATAATGCTCAATATCTTGTAATAAAATTGGACGGTTACTAACTTAAGTTTAGCAGAGTTTAGCAGCGGCAAACAATTGACCAGCTTCCATAATATCTGGAAGAATTAATCTATCTCCTTTCATAATCAAAATATTCTTTACCTAAAGACAAATATTGAACAAATATTATATTAAATTCTTAATTCTAAAATCTTTAAAATACTCATTAACCCAAATAAATTTTAATTCCTAATCACAAGAACTACTAAATAAAATCGGTAATAAAACTCATAGACTTAAAATAATAACATTTGAATTTTATTTAATTCAAATATTACAGAGGTCAAATTCAATTTATTAGGCTTTGAAAGCCCAATTGAATTTATAGGACTTTTAAAGATCCAATTTAATTTATTGGATTAGAGGCACAATTCAACTTAGAACACGGATATTCTCCCCCATTTTCAATTAATTTATTCCCCCACTTAATTTTTCAATTCCAAAATATATTTTAAAGGCCAAAATACCATTTTGTTATGTTTTTCTAATTTACAAATGGACCAATTCACCCTCATGTTCTTCATATAAAAATCATATTCATGATTTTTGGGTTTTTTTTTTAAAATCAAAGGGGGTGAACTGAAAATTTAGGATGGTGAAGTGAAAAAGGAGGTGAAATAATTAAAAATTGGGGGGAGAGACTTAATTGAATATATTGAACGTTATAGGCCTATTTTAGGAATTAAATATATTTAAATTCCAAATATAGTGCTTCCCCATTCCACAGGAATTCACACACCTTTTTTATTTGGACGTCCCACAAATTTGCAAACTACTAAAAAAGAAAATATTAATTTGCATATACACTCACACATATATATATATTTACTCATATGTCATTATTTTATATATAAAATATATTTTTCTTAAAAATATGTCATCTGATAGGATGCTGTTATAATATATGTAAATATATTATTATATTTTATGGATATAATATTAGATATATCCAGTGGGCTTTAAGCCCACAAGACTTAGGGTTAGGTATCCTTTATATATTGTATCTTCCCTTTGTATTCTCTACATTCTACACATTCATTGTAACGGCAGTTCTTAATAGTATAATCTCCTGGCTTGGTCGCCCCCAGACGTAGTCACTTTGTGACGAACTGGGTCATCAATATTGTCCATTTACTTTTATGCTTTACGCTTTCCTCTCAATATTACAACACGTTATCAGCACGAGTCTCTACGAGCATTAAGGATTTACGAGAGGATTGCTCCAGCAGTTTTCGGATCGGATTCAAAACTCAATATTTTTTCTGGAATTTATTAAGCGATAAAACTGTAAGTTTATTTATTATGTTTTCTGAAAAAAATAGAAATCCATGCTTAGGGCGAATATGCTTATGCTGTCATGAACAGTATGCTTTATACCCTGCAAATCGCATGCTTGTATACATGATATATCCCTATATATGTGATTCATGTTTTGCATTCATATGCTTAAATTCATGTTTTGCATTCATATGCTTAAATTCCTGATCATGTGATTATCCGATAGTATATATGTTTTACATTGAAAAACCGCATGCTTGAGCAATGTTTCACATGGCTTATATCTGTTTGTACACTGCCTATATGCTTATATACTTGGATGATCTGTTTGTACAAAACCTGGATTCCCAATAATTCGATCCCTCCGATCGAACCCCCAAACTCAATCTGTTTTTTACGAAACAGAAACCCAGTTTTCAGAAATCTTTTTCGAAACCAAATCAATTTTTTCGAAAATTTTAGTCCCCCAGATCGATTAATTTCCAAATCGATAAACCCAACTTCTGTGTTTCGAAATATACCAAAAGGTTTTCAATCCAGATCAAAACCTTTTTTTTAAAAAATCAAAATCGAAACCTGGGATCAAATTTTTTTTCCCTTCTTCGAGAAATTCTGATAGCAGAAAACTCAGTATCTTTTTGCTTCGAACCCAGAAATCCCCAATTGCATCTGATTGAAAATACCCAAGATAAGAATCGACACCTACCCGTGACGAACCGTGTAGTCCCCTGAAGTGGACCCACGGCGTGACAGCCGCGCGACCGCGAAGGCGGTGGACCCTTTGCGCGACGGCATCACACGACGCCTAAAACCCAGAGACGGTTTGCGTCGACGGCGAAGGGTGGTGTCTGGCTGCTGTACGCCGACGGCCGTTATACGGCGACGGCGACGACCGTGCGCCTGCGCCGAGCATTGCGACGACGCCCCTGTGCGACGGCCGTGACGGCGCCTCCGGCCCTGACTTGCGACGGCGGCTGTACGGCAACGCACGACGGCGACTGAAAATTGCGACAAAATGTCGGCCGTCGTGGACGATTTTGATTCGATCCACGAACGCGACGAACGGGCTGCGAATTCGTCGGCGACTTTTTCGCGTGAGTGCGCCCGGAAAATTCGGAAATTGAATTTGTGTGTACTCACATCCGAAATATTCTGAAACCCTAATTTTCATCTCTGCTCAATTGTTAACCTTGGGCCATATCATTTGGGACATTGCCTTTTAATTCAAATGGGCCATTATTGTCCTGGGCCTATTTTTTGATAATTCCTTAATACGGGTCGTGCCCTACTAATAAAAAAAAAAAACAATGGGCCTGTTTTCCGAAATGGGCCGTGCCATTATTATCCTATTAATAAAAAAAAACTTTATTAATTAATAATAATATTAATTAATTAATTAGGCCATTTTTTTTAATTAATTGATTGGACACTTTATTTTAGTCGATCCTAATTATTTGGATCCTAACAATTATTTATTTTTGGGTTAAAGTCCCATTAATAATTTTCTAATTCATAATGGTATTATGAAAGTCCAAATCATCAATTTTTTTAAGGCCTTATTCAATAATTATTTTTTGGTTCAAGTCCCATTAATAAATGTCTCATAAAAGTCATACACCCAAAAATATTTATACCCCCTATAATTAATTATTAATTTTTTTTTGTCTTAGCATTTTTATGATTGAGCCTTAATTATTACATGCTACAAACAAATAATTTTTAATAAATTTCCATTTATTAATTTTTGTAGCAAAAACATGTCAAACATCACTAAATGTGAATTCAATGAATTGGCACTTGTTTGCCATAACTATTTGACATGGGCTCTCAACGTTGAAATTCACTTTGTCTATAAAGACTTTACCGACACAACTAGACAACCATCTAAATCCACAACTGCCCAAATGGCACAAGCTCTAATCTTCTTAAGACACCATCTTCACAAAGATCTTAAGAACGAATACCTCACTGAAAAAGATCAATCGATGTTATGGAAATCCCTCCAGGATCAATTCCAACAACAACACGATGTGATCCTCCCCGAAACCAGACATGAATGGATAACACTTCGTTTCCAAAACTTCAAGTCTGTAACGGAGTACAACTCCGCCCTACATCGCATAGTTTCTCAGCTTAAGCTGTGTAAAGAAACAATAACTGTTGATCAGTTAATTAAAAAAAAAATTATTTCCACTTTCCACGCTAGTAATCTTGTACTTCAGCTGCAGTACAGGGCCAAAGAGTATCAATCACACTCCTGAGCTCATTTCTGCACTTTTAGTTGCAGAAAAGCACAACCAATTGTTGATGAAAAATCACAATACTAGACTGGTTGGCTGACAAGCTGTGCCTGAAGCACATGCTACTCGGAGGAACTCTAGAGGCCGTACACGTGAAAAAGGAAATGAGGCGAGTGGGGGACGCAGATCGACCCGAAGTCGAGGCCGTGGTAGGGGAAGAGGTAGAGGTAGAGGTCGCAACAATGCACAATCTAGTGCAACTGATAATAATGCACCTCAAGATAAACCATCGAGCTCACGTGCACAGAACAAACAAGTCTGTCACAAGTGTGGATGCGACGACCATTGGTCTCGCTCGTGTCGTATACCAAAACATTTGGTGGAGGCGTATCAACGTATGCTAAAAGACAAAAATGGGAAGGCTCATCACGGTGGGACACACCACACCGACCTGCCCAAAGCAGGCTTTGTCATAGACAAAGGATGACCTCTTGGGTGAACATATGACTATTGACTACAAAATTTAATACGTTCTTGATAAAGTAGGACCTAAGTGATCCCTTGTGCGGCTGATCAATCAGCGTCTGTAATCTTGGCTCTCCTTAGCATTCCTCATATCTAAACGTAACCAAACATACACTTAAGTGCTTATGGAGATTAATGTGTTGTGCTTAGTAGATAGTGCTACTACACATACTATCTTAAAAGATAGACAATTTTTCCAAACATTAACCGAAAAGAAAGGAAGTGTAACTACTATTTCCGATGACGACATACAAATCGTTGGCTCCGGAAGAGCCTCGATCATTCTACCTATGGGTACCGAACTGATAATCAAAAATGCTTTATTGTATCCACAATCAAAGCGTACCCTCCTCAGTTTCAAAGACATTCGACTGAATGGCTATCACATTGAAACAAATACTGAGGACAATAGTGAATATCTGTTGATGACTCACTATTTGAATTATCGTAAACACATCGTCGAAAAACTTCCATCTTTCTCGTCTGGTTTGTATTATACATACATCAGACCCTCAAATCTCCATATAGCTCTTAATCTAAAATTTAATGATCCAAATTCTTTCAAACTATGGCATGAGCGGTTAAAACATCCAGAACAATCCATGATGCGTCGGATTCTATGTAATTCATCTGGCCATAACATAACACACAACAGAATCCCTTCTGTTAATGAATACATATGTGATGCGTGCACAATGGGTAAGCTCATAATTCGTCCTTCTAGTAGTAAAGTAAGAACTGAATCTCCTAAATTCCTTGAACGAATTCAAGGAGATATTTGTGGACCGATACACCCAGCATCTGGACCATTTCAGTACTTTATGGTCCTAATAGATGCATCCACTCGGTGGACTTATGTCACCATGCTATCCACTCGCAATACTGCTTTTGCAAAGCTTATTGCTCAGATTATCCTGTTGATATCACAATTCCCAGATCATCCAATCAAATCCATACGCATGGACAATGCCGGTGAATTCACCTATAAGGCATTTGATGATTGTTGCTTGGCATTGGGAATCAAAGTGGAGCATTCGGTCCCTCATGTTCATACTCAAAATGGTCCAGCTGAATCATTAATTAGACGTCTTAAATTAATCGCTAGACCGCTACTATAAAAAACGAACTTACCTGTTTCATGTTGGGGGCATGCAATCTTACATGCATCATCACTAATCCAATTCCGACCAACTGCATATCATGAATATTCCCCTATTCAACTCGTGCGTGGAAATGAACCTAACATTTCCCATCTGCGTACATTCGATTGTGCAGTGTATGTTCCAATACCACCACATAAGCGAACATCTATGGGCCCACAAAGGAAACTCGGTATTTACATTAATTTTGTATCTCTCACAATACTTAAATACCTCGAGCCTTTAACTGGGGATCAGTTTACAGCCCGTTTCGCTGACTGCACATTCGACGAAGATCTATTTCCGGCCTTAGGGGGAGAGAAAAATACCACAATTAATAAATGCCGTGAAATTATGTGGAACACAAAAGATCTTCAATACTTAGGCCCACGCACAAATCAAACTTGAACCAGAAGTTCAAAAGAAAATAAACTTGCAATAATCAGCAAGTAATCTGCCAGATGCATTATCAAATGCATTACTGATTATAAATGAAGTGACTGTGAATAGTTAAGGATGCCCCTATACGCCAGAAGCGTAATGAACCTCCTTACACAAAACCATGGTATATTAATGCTAATAATATATTCAGTTACTCATGAAATCTCCTGAAGAGATTCGTCCTGAAGACGAGAAATCCTAGTAAAAAGCACGTGCACATAGCAATCAAAATACTAGGATTGCGGAACACCCAGATCAATGGGAAATGATCAAGATCTGGTTTACATGAATCTTAAATAAACACAGGAGACAAACATATCACTGTTGTCGACAACATCTTCGTACCCATAGTTGCTCTTTCTAAAATCTGGTACCAGTATCTAAATTTGATTAGATGCAATAGAAAGAAGCAAATATGGAAGAGCTAGACTCGCAAAATAAACTGTTTTGTTCTATCGTACATACCCCCTAAATATTTTATCCCTGAAGGATATAAATGGGTATTAATACGAAACAAAATGAAGTTGAGAGATACAAAGCGAGATTAACAGCTTAAGGGTTTTTCGCAGTGACCCATTATTGAGTTTGATGTGATCAAACAAATTCTCCTGTTGTGAATATTATAAAGTTCCGCCATATATCATTGGCAGTTAAACGCAGTTAATGGACATAATTACCGCATACTTATACGGATCATTAGATTCTGACATCTATATGAAAATCCCTGATGGATTAACTATTCCCCAAATGAGGAATAACGAACATCGTAGTATGTTCAGCATTAAGTTGCAACGCTCGTTATATGGCTTAAAACAGTCAGGTCGTATGTGGTATAATCGACTAAGCGAATTCCTCCTGAAGAAGGAATACGTAAATAACGAGGCTTTTCCTTGTGTCTTTACTAAGAAATCCCTTAATGGTTTTTGCATCATCTCGGTGTATGTGGATGATCTAAACATTATTGGAACAAGGAAAGAGATTGAAGAAGCAAGTTCAATCTTAAAAACTGAATTTGAAATGAAAACTTTGGGTAAAACCAAGTTTTGCCTCGGTCTGCAGATCGAGCATTTCCCTGAAGGAATACTGATACACCAATCAGCTTACCTAAAGAAAGTGTTGGAGAGATTCCATATGGATAAATCTCATCCTTTAAGCACTCCAATGGCTGTCCGTTCCCTTGATTTGGAAAAGGACCCATTCAGACCTAAGGAAGATACCGAAGAGCTATTGGGACCTAAAGTTCCATATCTAAGTGCAATTGGTGCACTGCTCTATCTTGCAAACTGCACTAGGCCCGACATTGCCTTTGCAGTCAATCTACTTGCAAGGTTCAGTGCCTCCCCTACGAGGAGACATTGGAATGGTGTGAAACATATCTTACGATATCTTCAAGGTTCTCAAGATCTTGGTCTTTTCTATCGAAGAAACCAAGACAACACGCTTATAGGTTATGCTGATGCTGGTTATCTATCTGATCCCCATAATGCGAAATCGCAAACGGGTTATGTTTTCCTCTGTGGTGGAACAGCCATTTCATGGAGATCTGTCAAACAAACTTTGGTGACCACATCGTCAAACCACTCAGAGATCATAGCTCTGTACGAAACTGCACGAGAATGTGTGTGGTTAAAGTCCCTTATAAAACACATTCACGATTCGTGTGGTATCCCTTCTATTGACTTAAGCCCATCAATTATCTATGAAGATAATGCTGCATGTATTGCACAAATGAGCAACGGCTATGTCAAAGGGAACTTGACGAAGCATATATCCCCAAAATTCTTTTATCCTCACGAACTCCAGAAGAGTGGTGAGATCACGATAAAACAAGTACGCTCAAGTGACAATCTAGCTGATTTGTTCACTAAATCCCTTCCTACTTCGACTTTTGAAAAGTACGTACATGGAATCGGGATGCGTCGACTTGGAAGGTTGTTATCTTCAGGGGGAGTAACAAATGTTAAACAATCCTGATGATTGTATCCTCGAGGCCATTTGTAACACTCCACTAAGTAACACTTGCATTCTTCCTTGTCATATTATATCCAAGGGGGAGTGTTATAATATATGTAAATATATTATTATATTTTATGGATATAATATTAGATATATCCAGTGGGCTTTAAGCCCACAAGACTTAGGGTTAGGTATCCTTTATATATTGTATCTTCCCTTTGTATTCTCTACATTCTACACATTCATTGTAACGGCAGTTCTTAATAGTATAATCTCCTGGCTTGGTCGCCCCCAGACGTAGTCACTTTGTGACGAACTGGGTCATCAATATTGTCCATTTACTTTTATGCTTTACGCTTTCCTCTCAATATTACAACAGATGCAACTTCCTACTTACACAGATGGAGAAGTAAAATTAATTGAAATAAACACATAACTTTCATGTGTCATTTTTTATTTACAATCAATTTTACTCGCTTGCACCCAAATTGTACTCCTTAATGTTATAATATATTCGTATAATATATTATATTATTAGTGGACATAATATTAGATTATAGTCCAATGAGCTTGAGGCCCATAGACTTAGAGTTAGGGTACTTCTATTTATTGTATTCCAAACTCTTGTACTTCATACACTTTCATCTCTGTAAACACTTTTACGGCAGTTCATAGTTTACTATCTCCTGGCTTGATCGCCCCCAGACGTAGTCACTTTGTGACGAACTGTGTGTTCTTTAATTACGCTTATCGCTTTTACTTTCGATTACAACACGTTATCAACACGAGTAAGGATTGCTCAAGCTGTTTTCTGGATCAAATCAATCGGGATTAATTTTAATTTTGTTGTTAAAACCGTAAGTTTCTGCTTTAATTTTAATCTGAAAAATTATGAGATCCATGATTATTTTTTCGCCTAAGGCCAGGTTTATCAGCGCCCAAGTCCTCCCGGTTGCAGCATAAGACAAAAAAAAAAATCAAAAAGGAAAATGAAAATTGAATGGGTCGCCGACCTGCGCTGTGACGCAGCACAACATCTTAACTAAGGGGGTCCAATCATCAGCTGACACATGTCACGTTTTGATTGGTTTCCCTTATTTTATAAAAAATGTAATTTATCTAAAAAATTACTAATTATATAAAAATAAAAAATATATCAAAATTCGTATTTTTTCATTCTCTATAAATAGAGACCACTCTTGATATATTTTGGAGCACATTAAAAATTATTCTTTTTTTCACATTAAAAATCACATATTCCAAATTAATCAAGTTTTAAATGTTTTGTAGTAATCTTTTTTCAAGTTAATTAAAAATTATTAGTAAAGAATATATTTATTAATTAATTTTAAAATAAAAAATAATTATTGATAATATATAATAAATAAAATAAAAGAATAATAAAATGATATAATATTAGTTAACCTAGGTTGTATGAGTTACTGATAAAAGTAAGATAAATGAATGTATGGTAAGTTGTGTAGATGGATGAGAGAGAAATAATATTTAATTGATAGACCAGTTATCTGGGTTGCTGATAATCGTGGTCTAAATATGCATGCACTTATTATGATATTCATGTAACGTATGATTTATGTGAATATTATTAAATCTATGCATAGGGTTTACTGCAGAATATGTCGTAATATTTTTTTGTATATATTCGACCTTCCTTATGCGTTTTGATGTTTTCACCATACGTCTGAATATACATACACTCATGATTTCATGATATATATTGGCTTCACTGTTCATGCGTTTCATACCTTTGTATATGTCCTTATACTGTTTCGTATGTTTGGTTTTATAATCTGCATAACAAAACTTGATGCAATAATTCGATCCCTCCGATCGAACCCCAAACCCTGTTTTTACGAAACAAAACCTTTTTCAAAATCGTCTTCAAAAACCCAGATTTCCTTTGGGATTTTTACGAAACAGTTTGTGAAATCAAAACGGAAACCCAAAATTATTTTTCGGAATTTTTCAAATCGATTTATTTCCAAATCGATAATCTGTTTTTCGAAAATCCTTTTTTTTTGCAAAACCCCCTGTTCTAAGTGATATTCAACAAAACCCAGAATTCAATTTTTCCAGAAACAATTTATGCGAAACCTACCGTCAGTCCCCCGAAGCGGACTCACGCGATGCCTAGTAGCGACCGCGATGACGGTGCCTCGCCGCCGCGTTGAGCCCCTGAAGCGGCTCCTCGTACACCAGCAACGCCTCGACGGCGACGACCGCGTGAACTGAATGCCGCCCCTGAAACGAGGGTGCGCGACGGCGAAGGTGCCGCACGACGGCACCTGAATCGCGACGACGACGCGAAGCCTCCTCAACGGACGGCTGGTGCGGCGGCGCCTGTGCGCCCACCACTGCTCATAGCGGCGCTCGCACCTCTGGTGCGACGACCGCGATGACGTCAGCCATCCGACCGCGACGTCGTGACGGTGCTCTGCCCTGCGTGTCGACACTACTCGGTAATGCACGAACCTAGGCCACGAAATCCGCGACGGTGGCTTTTTCGCAAACGGCCGCTGGAAAATCAGAATTGGATTCGCTCAAAATTCGTCTGTGTACTCACACGAAAACTGATATTTCTTGACCCATTCTATTGAATCCCTGAAACCCTATTGTTTATGCATGGGCCTTTTTAATTCAATTGGGCTTTCTTTTAATTAGTTTGGGCCTGCATACTTAAATTGGGCCGATGCCCTTTATATTATTAATAAAAAAAATATTTACTTGGACCATTTTTTTTATTTAATTGGGCATTTTATTTAGTTGATCCTAATTAATTTGGATCCTAACAATTATTTTTGGGCCCGAAGTCCCATTAATAAAATTCATAATGCTATTATGATGTCCAAATCATCAAATTTTTTTTAAGGCTTTATCCAATAATTATTTTTGGGCCCGAAGTCCCATTAATAAATGACTCATACATGTCATACACCCAATTCCTTTTTAAATCCCCCCCTATAATTAATTTTGTCTTAGCATTTTATCTTGAGCCTTAATTATTTAATTGCTACAAAACAATAATAAATCTAAATTTATTAATTCATTTTCTTTGTAGTAATAACATGTCAAACATCACTAAACGTGAATTTGATGAACTGTCACTAGATGACCACAATTATTTGACTTGGGCTCTAGACGTTGAAATTCATCTAGCTTCAAAAGATTTATCTGACACCACCACACAAGGGTGGAAATCCATTCCTGCCCAAAAGGCACAAGCTATAATCTTCTTAAGACACCACATTCACAAAGATTTTAAGAACGAATACATCACTGAAAAGATCCATAGATATTGTGGAAATCCCTCCAGGATCGATTCCAACAACAACACGATGTGATCCTCCCCGAAGCCAGATATGAATGGATAACAATTCGTTTCCAAGATTTCAAATCTGTAACAGAGTACAACTCTGCCCTACATCGCATTGTTTCTCACCTTAAGCTGTGCAAAGAAACAATAACTGATGAACAGTTAATTGAAAAAAACTCTTTACACTTTCCACGCTAGTAATCTTGTACTCCAGCAGTAGCACAGGGCCAAAGAGTATCAATCACACTCCGAGCTCATTTCTGCACTTTTAGTTGCAGAAAAGCACAACCAATTATTGATGAAAAATCGCAATACTAGACCGGTTGGCTCACAAGCTGTGCCTGAAGCACATGCTACTTGGAGGAACTCTAGAGGCCGTAAACGTGGAAAAGGAAATGAGGCGAGTGGGGGGGTTGAGGCCGTGGTAGGGGACGAGGTCGAGGTCGCAACAATGCACAACATAGTGCAACTGAAAAGAATGCACCTCAAGATAAACCATCGAGCTCAAGTGCACAGAATAAGCTACTCTGTCACAAGTGTGGATGCGACGATCATTGGTCTCGCGCGTGTCAAACTCCAAAACATCTAGTGGAGCTATATCAACGTATGCTAAAAGATAAAAAGGGGAAGACTCCTCACGGTGAATCACACCACACCGACCTGCCCGGAGCAGGCTTTGACATGGAGAAGGATGACCCCTTGGGTGATACAATGACTGTAAACGCCTTTGGAGACAATGAGTGATCGACATCAACTTGCTGTTTACTTGCTTTATTGATTTGACTTTTTGCTACTATTTATTTTTGGGTTGTCCAGCATGTTTTGACTGGCTTTTATTTGACTATGTTGCATGATACATTTTTTATGGATTTTATGAATGCTTATCGATGCTTTATTTTTATAGTCAATCCCTAATTGTCGATCACTATTGTCTACAAAAATTTAAATACATTTTTTATATTAGTAGGACCTAAGTGACCCCTTGTGCGGCTGATCAATCAACGTCTATAATCTTGGCTCTCCTTAGCATTCCTCATATCTAAACGTACAATTGTGTGCTTATGGAGATTAATGTTTTGTGCTTAGTAGATAGTGCTACTACACATACTATCTTGAAAGATAGACAATTTCTCCAAATATTAACTGAAAAGAAAGGAAGTGTCACTACTATTTTCGATGACGACATACAAATCTTTGGTTCCGGAAGAGCCTCGATAATCCTCCCTATGAGCCTCGATAGTCCTCCTCAGTTTTAAAGACATTCGAGAGAATGACTATCATATTGAGACGAATACTGAGGATAATAGTGAATATCTGTTCATGACTCACTATTTAAATTGTTGTAAATACATCGTCGAAAAACTTCCACCTTTCTCGTCTGACTTGTATTACACATACATCAGACCCTCAAATCTCCATATAACCCTTAATCTAAAATTTAATGATCCAAATTCTTTCAAACTATGGCATGAGCGGTTAGGACATCCCAGATAAACCATGATGCGTCGGATTCTATGTAATTCATCTTACCATAACATAACACACAACAGAATCCCTTCTATTAATGAATACATATGTGATGCTTGCACAATGGGTAAACTTATAATTTGTCCTTCTAGTAGTAAAGTAAGTACTGAATCTCCTAAATTCCTTGAGCCGATTCAAGGAGATATTTGTGGACCGATACACCCAGCATCCGGACCATTCCAGTATTTTATGGTCCTAATAGATGCCTTCACTCAGTGGACTTATGTCACCATGCTATCCACCCGCAATACTGCTTTTGCAAAGCTTATTGCACAGATTATTCTGTTGAGATCTCAATTCCCAAATCATCATATTAAATCCATTCGTATAGATAATACCGGTGAATTCACCTCTAAGGCATTCGATGATTTTTGCATGGCACTGAGAATCAAAGTGGAGCATTTTGTCCCTCATGTTCATACTCAAAATGGTCTAGTTGAATCATTAATTAAACATCTCAAATTAATCGCTAGACCGCTACTACAAAAATGAACTTACCCGTTTCATGTTGGGGGCAAACTATTCTACATGCATCATCACTAATCCAAATCCGACCAACTGCATATCATGAATATTCCCCTGTTCAACTCGTGCGTGGAAATGAACCTAACATTTCCCATCTGCGTACATTCAGTTGTGCAGTGTATGTTCCCATACCACCACCTAAGCGAACATCTATGCGCCCACAATGGAAACTTGGTATTTACATCGGTTATGTATCTCCCACCATACTTAAATACCTCGAGCCTTTAACTGGGGATCAATTTACAGCCCGTTTCGCTGACTGCACATTCGATGAAGATCTATTTCCGGCATTAGGGGGAGAGAAAAATACCACACTTAATAAATGCCGTGAAATTACTTTGAACACAAAAGATCTTCAGTTCTTAGACCCACGCACAAATCAAACTGAACTTGAAGTTCAAAAGATAATAAATTTGCAATACTTAGCAAATAATCTGCCTGATGCATTCACCGATCATAAAGGCATGACTAAGTCGAATATATCTGCAGTAAATGCACCTCAAAGGGTACAACTCCCTTTGAAGACAAATGTTAATCCCCCCATGCGCCAGAAGCGTAAAGGAAACATTAACATAAGCGAACCAAGTTTGCGTAAGTGTAAAGCTAGCAAACACACTATGTCACCCCTAAAATCTCTTGAAGAGATTCATCCTGAAGACGAAAATCAGAGTCAAAATGCACGTGCTCAAGTAAACAATGACTCTAGGAATGCGGAATCATCAGACCGATACTTTTTGGGAAATGAAGAGGATCTGGTCGATGTAAACATTGAAGTTTCAACAAACTTCATAAATACGAGAGAAACCTATAATAGAAACACAACTATTGTCGACAACACATTTGCAGCCTAATTGCCTTCACCATTTCGAATAATGATCTAGATCCTGAACCCAAAACTATATCCGAGTGCCGGAAGCGCTCCGATTGGGTGAAATGTGAAGTTGCAATAAAGGCAGAGCTGGACTCGCTGAACAAATGAAAAGTTTTTGATTCCATCATTCGTACCCCGAATAATGTTGTCCCTGTTGGATACAAGTGGGTATTTGTACGAAAGTGAAACGAGAACAATGAAATTGTGAGATACAAAGCGAGGTTAGTGGCTCAAGGGTTTTCGTAGAGACCCGGTATTAATTTTGATCAAACCTATTCTCCTGTTATGGATGCAATAACATTCCACTTCTTAATATCCCTGGCAGTTAAACTAAACTTAGAAATGCAGTTAATGGACGTAGTCACCGCATACTTATACGGATTATTAGATTCTGATATCTATATGAAAATCCCTGATGGATTAAATATTTCCCAGAAGTGGAATAACGAACATCGTAGTATGTTAAGCATTAAATTGCAAGGCTCGTTATATGGCATAAAACAGTCAGGTCGCATGTTGTATAATCGACTAAGTGAATTCCTCCTAAAGAAGGAATACGTAAATAACGAGGCATTTCCTTGTGTCTTCATTAAGAAATTCCTTAATAGTTTTTGCATAATCTCGATGTATGTTGATGATCTAAACATTATCGGAACAAGGAAAGAGATTGAAGAAGCAAGTTCAATCTTAAAAACTGAATTTGAAATGAAAACTTTGGGTAAAAACAAGTTCTGTCTCTGCCTTTAGATCGAGCATTTCCCTGAAGGAATACTGATACACCAATCAGCTTACCTAAAGAAAGTGTTGGAGAGATTCCATATGGATAAATCTCATCTTTTAAGAACTCCAATGGCTGTCCATTCCCTCGATATGGAAAAGGACCCATTTAGACCTAAAGAAGATACCGAAGAGCTATTGGGACCTGAAGTTCCCTATCTAAGTGCAATTGGTGCACTGCTCTATCTTGCAAACTGCACTAGGCCCGATATTGCCTTTGCAGTGAACCTACTTGCAAGATTTAGTGCCTCTCCTACGAGGAGACATTGGAATGGTGTGAAACATATTTTATGACATCTTCAAGGTTCACAAGATCTTGGTCTGTTCTATCAAAGAAACCAAAACAAAACACTTATAGGTTATGCTGATGCTGGTTATCTATCTGATCCCCATAATGCGAAATCGCAAACAGGTTATGTTTTCCTCTGTGGTGGTACAGCCATTTCATGGAGATCTATCAAACAAACTATGGTGACCACATCGTCAAACCACTCAGAGATCATAGCTCTGTACGAAACTGTACGAGAATGTGTTTGGTTAAAATCCCTGATAAAACACATTCACGATTAGTGTGGTATCCCTTCTGTTGACTTAAGCCCCTCAATTATCTATGAAGATAATGCTGCATGTATTGCACAAATGAGCAATGGCTATGTCAAAGGGAACCTGACGAAATATATTTCCCCAAAATTCTTTTATCCTCACGAACTCCAGAAGAGTGGTGAGATCATGATAAAAAAAGTACGCTCAAGTGACAATCTAGCTGATTTGTTCACTAAATCCCTTCCCATTTCGACTTATGGAAAGTACGTACACGGAATCGGGATGCGTCGACTTGGAAGATTATTATCTTCAGGGGGAGTATCAAATACTAAACAATCATGAAGATTGGATCATGAAGATCATTTATAATACTCCTCTGGGTAACTCCTGTATTCTTCCTTGTCATTGTTATTATGTCCAAGGTGGAATGTTATAATATATTCGTATAATATATTATATTATTAGTGGACATAATATTAGATTATAGTCCAGTGGGCTTTAGGCCCATAGACTTAGAGTTAGGGTTAGGGTACTTCTATTTATTGTATTCCAAACCCTTGTACTTCATACGCTTCCATCTCTGTAAACACTTTTACGACTGTTCATAGTTTACTATCTCCTGGCTTGGTCGCCCCCAGACGTAGTCACTTTGTGACGAATTGGGTTAACAATCCTGTGTTCTTTATTTACACTTATCGCTTTTACTTTCGATTACATCACTTAACATATTCATTAAGGCAAGTGTACCAAGAAGCATAAGATAAAAGGAGATATAATAAATTGTCCGAATTTTTTTTATTTTTAAAAGGCGAAATATCAAATATAATTATACTCCCCGTCCTGAAGTAAAATTTTTATTTTTATTTAGGGATTGTCCCACAATAAGTTTTTTTTTTAAATAGCAAAAAACAACACATCATAGGTTAATAAATAAATATTTGTGTACTAACTCTGAATCTATTACAATCTAGACATATTCTCCCAAATTCGGTAAATAATATATGTGTATTTTGTAATATTGAAAGAGAGTCTGTGACACATTTACTGTGTGAATGTTTTGTTTCTCAGATTTCTGGATGAGGTGTACCAACCGGTTGGGGACCGTTTTGATCCTCTCATCCAATTCAGTGGCAAACCTCTTACAATTTAGTGGCTTGGGGAGAACAAAGATGGAGAAAAGATTGTAGATTAGTATCTGGGAATGTGGAGTATGGTTGTTATGAAAGGCTCGAAATGAATCATTTTTTAAGGGAAGGATCTTAAAATGGAAAAGTTATTGTGGAATCTCAAGGTAAATTGCTGGAACTGGATGTCAAGGTATAGTGATTGGAGGAAGAACTCAAACTTTGTGAATGGAGTGCGAATTCATTTTCAGTCTTACGTTAGAAAATAGATTTTTTTTGTGCTTCTGGATGATTTTCTCATGTAAAGGTATAACTCACACCTACGTTTTGATCATGTAACTTTTAGTGATCAATGAAGTTTCTTTTTTCCTGACAAAAAAAAAATGTTATGATCCATCATATATTTATAAATAAATACTCTTTCCATTTCCCAAAAGTGTGAGTATTTTTTTTTAATTTTTTTAACCGTCCAATCATCAATTAATTTCTTCACATGTCATTAACATTGCACTTATAAATAATTAAACACTTAATTTTATATGTATTGCACAATATCTTAGACATATTTTTATTTTATATACACAATCTACAAATTCCTAGAAAATATTAAAATCAAACAAACATGTTTTATTTAAAGGAATAGAGAGAGTATATTTTTTTTTAGACAACACAACAAAAATTTATGGAATTTCTAATGCATATCTTTACATTAATTTTCATATCCCAATGACATTGGTTGAATTTACATTAATTTATGAATTTATTTTTTTGTCTTGTTAAAAAGTGGTTCATGATATGAACCACTTTCATACAATACCTACTCATAGAATAAAATCCAAAGTGATTTATTTTTCTTTCATTCCTCACCTCTTCCGTGAGTCTTTCCTCTCAACCGTTGACTCCGACAGAACTCCATAAACGGCGTCACCTCTGTGTGGAGTGCGCTCTTTGCTTGCGTCTACGATATTTTATATTCCATGTTTATTTCATTAAAATTTTTGATTATTCAACAAGATTGCAATACACATACAAATGTCGAATGACATGAGAAAATGATCAGTTAAAATTTGAGTTAATCTATTGCGTATTAGATGTATTATGCAATTCAAGTGTATTTTTAAAAAGTTATCATATTATTACAGAAAAGTCAATTTTATTTATACTAAAGATCAATTCAATTTAGTTGACTTTTCATATAAATAACGATAACCTTTTAATTATAATGAAGAATTTTTAAAAATACATTTGAGTTGTTGGGATAAACACACGAATAATCAAGCAACAAAGTATTTGTCTATGCAGCGGAATGATCAATTATCCCTCTCTTGTGTGAATCTAGTAGGAAACAATACTAAAAATATAATGCACGATGAAACAAACAATCAACAAGCACAACACAAGCGATTTTAACTTGGAAAACCTCCTCAACGTGAGGAGTAAAAACCACGGGACCGAAGTCCACCCAAAAACTTCACTATGAGAAAAAATCCAAGGTTACAATCTAACCACAACAGATATTCAACTACAAGTGTATCAAGACAATCAATACTTGATAACAACAATGAGATTAGAAAGATCTCACCCAACAACACCAACTGGAGAGTACTGTTCACAACTCTCAGATATTCGAAACCCGATCTCCACTGTCCAGAATTAACCCCTATGTGTGTTGAATGTGCTGTCCAAATTACAGCTCGATCCAACGGTTGGTTTGTGAGAAACTACCATTTTACCTTAGCTGCGCAGAAGTGAATCGCCGAAAAATAGACCTTCTGCTTGTGGCCTATTACTGTCAATATAGAGCTCCAAATACGATCTCCACCATTTAGAATGTAGTTCCACAAGTTCTGAGCGCGCTGACAAAATTTCAGCTCGATCCAACGGTAGAAACTCCGGATATTGCTTCTGCAAGATTTCTACCCTTTTAATTTCCTCAAAAACGTGAATAATTTTTCACACAATTTTCTTATCTTCCCTCAATGTCTTCTAGGGCAAGATAACACCAAGTATTGAGCCTACTTGGGCCTTACAATCTTGTTGGCTATTGGGCTCCTCCACATATTTGGAAACTCAGTCCTACAAATCTCCCCCTTTCCGATTATGTAGAGAGACTAGTCATTCCGGCTATCACACGACACACCTCGAGCTTCTCCCTAGGCAATGCTTTGGCCATCATATCAGCACTATTGTCATTTGTGTGAACCTTTTCAAACTCAAGCAACTTATCATTGATGGCATCTCTCATCCAATGATATCTCACATGAATATGCTTCGATCTTGAATGAAATGCAGCATTCTTACCAAGATGGATAACACTTTGACTATCACAAAATACTATGTACCTCTCTTGCTTCAGCCCAAGCTCCTCCATAAGTCTTTTGAACCATAACACATCTTTACATGCTTTCGTTGCAACGATGTACTCTAATTCTGTTGTGGAGAGTGCAACACACTTTTGCAATCTTGATTGCCATGACACAGCGCCACATGCGAATGTTACTAGGTTGGCAGAAATTGACTTTTTGGTGTCCACATCTGATCCCATATCTGAGTCGGTGTAGCCAACTAACTTGGGCTTCTCACCTCCAAAGGTGAGTCTCAAACCAGATGTACCTCGTAGATATCTCATTATCCACTTCACAGCATTCCAATGCTCCTTTCCCGGATTAGACAAATAACGGCTAACAACTCCAACTGCATGAGCAATGTCTGACCTCGTACACACCATTGTGTACATCAAGCTTCCCATGGTTGAAGCATATGGGACTATTCTTATTTCTTCTTTCTCTCATCTGTTGAAGGATTATGATGAGCACCAAGCTTAAAGTGTGGCAAGAGGAGAACTAACCACTTTAGCTTTGCTCATATTAAATCTATCAAGCACTTTTTCAATGTATTTCTCCTATGACAAGTGTAGCTTCTTGTTTGCACTATCTCGGGTGATGTTAATACCAAGAATTTTCTTTGCTGGCCCTAATTCTTTCATGGCAAAGGATTTGCTCAACTATTTCTTCAACCTGTCAATTCTTGAATAATTCTTGCTAACAATCAATATATCATCAACATAGAGTAACAATATCATAAAATTATCATCTCCGAACTTCTGAACAAACACACAATGATCATAAATGGTTTTCTACCAGCCTTGTGATTAGGGTCATAATTGCATCTTTTTGCATCCATTTCTATAAGGTTTTGATGTGCTTATGTTCATATTTGACCCTATTATGTTATATATTGTGCATTTAACCCTTTTTGGCTAGAAAGTTCTGTTTATAGGTGAAAACGAGCAAAACGAGGAAGAAATGAGCAAGTTCGATAAAAGTCCAGATTTTTGGATTCAAGCCAATTTGTACAAATGATATACCATGTCAAAGAGTTCGAAGAGAGAGTTGAAACGGAAAAAGAATCGAGTTAATCAGAGCTGTAGAACCCAAGATATGATGAAAACGAGAAGTCGAAGATCGATCGGCATGGAAATTCTCTTGGTCGACAGCCAAACCACTTGGTCGACACCGGAACCCCCTTGGTCAAAAGCCAGGCTTCTGGTCGAGCGACATTTGAGCTGAATATCGACCATGGTCGACAGGGGAAGGCCTTGGTCGCGTGATGTGGCAGATTTTCAGGGTTATTCTCGTCTTTTCGCGCGTTTAATGATGGGTACTTTGGACTAAACATTGTGGGCACTATAAATAACTCAAGGATCAGATTTCCAAGCATTCCATCATTATTCCATTTTCTTAGATTAGATTAGAGAGAGAATTAGGTAGTTTTAGAGAGAGATTAGAGGTTACTTCATTAAATTTCAATCTTCTTTCATCCATAACTTTTGATCCGTCCGTCGGATTTTAGATCCGTTTGTTCCTGCACACTCGTAGTGATTAGAGATTCATTCCTGCAGTTCATTTTCTTATTTTGATGTTTGGATCAAGAGATAGCATTTTGGAGGTTTGTAGTTTGTATTCAATTTCTTCACCTATGGTAAGTTTTCCTTTAATTCTCTTGTTTTAATTCATAATCATGATGATTAGATTGTTGATTGTTGATTTTCATTTCCAATTAGCCATGGACTAATATCCTTGTTGCATGAATATTATGGTGAATTTAGTTTTTATTAATCCTATGCTTGAATTAGTGATCTTGATGGATTAGTTCTCTTATTAATGATTTGTATGAATGCTTGGGATGTTAAATTGGATTGAATGAGCCTATATTGTTAGCTATGATATGAGAATTGAGCTCTAAGAACTATATGCATACCAAGTGTTTGATATTTGGCTTGTATGACCAATGAGTATTGCATATTAGCATAGACCTCTTAATTGGAGTGTTGGGAGTTGTAGAGAGATCTAGACACCTAATAGAGCCCTTAGCTTTTGTTGTTAGAGAGATCTAGACACTAGTTGGCTTGACTAAGACACCAAGAGACCTTTTGCATGCTAGGATGGATAGGACACTAGAGGAACTATAGTAGGATTACTTCCATGTACACTCCATACTTGCTCACTTCTTAGAGGTGATAGTTAGCTTTTACTTTGCTTTGTGAAGTAGATAGAAAACATGATCTTTTCTTGCTTTCACTAGCTATTAGCCTTTGTGAATATTCAATACTTGCTTGATATCGCATCATTTCCCTGTGTTTGATATTTTAACTTGGTTACCTTGCCACGTCTACTACAACCACGTACACTTGCATGGAAATCATACACGATTTTAGCAAACAAGTTTTTGGCACCGTTGCCGGGGAAACAATCACTTTGTTCGACTTGTATTGATATTTACTTTGTTTTTCTTTGTTTATTTGTTTTTCTTTGATCATTCTTCGTGAGTGTTGATACTTGCTTATTTTTGTAGGAGTGAGCTTGATTGAAGATGGACGAATACAACCATTGCTTGTATTCTCCACAAGACATACATCCCCCTAATTCCTACACATATCAACCTTACCCATATAAACCATCACCTCCACAAGAAGATCCTTATTCTCCTATACCTTGTCATCATGAAGAAGCTCCTCCAAGCCATATTAATGATACTCTAGCTTACATCCTCAATCAACTCGAAGAAATTCAAAGGGAGGATGAAAAGCGCTTTGAGGAGACCGATGTGAAGTTTGATGAAATTCTCAAATCTCAAGGAGATCAAATCAAGAGCTTAGAGCTCAAATTGGAGCAATTGACCCAACAAGCCCATGAGATTTGCGAAATGTCATATCAAGATTCCTACTCTCATTATGATGATACATGTTCCTACTCATATGAAGATCCATATTCCTACACTCCTTACCAAGATACATGCTCCTACACTCCATATCCTCCTATGTCCTTCCATCAAGAAGACACTTCTTCAAGCTATGAGGAAGAAATTTTAGCTCAAATTCTCAAGAAATTGGAAGAAATGAGAATGGAAGATGAAAGGCACTTTGAGGAGACAAACAAGAAGTTTGATAAAATTTGCAAAGCTCAAGGTGACCAATTCAAGGACTTGGAGTTCCAAATGGAACAATTGGCTTGGAGTGTGCGAATGGAGAAGTTAGGGGTCTACTTGGAACAATTGAGCACCCAAGCCAATGAGACGTGAGGAGGAAGATGGGGGTAATCTAGAAGATGAAGATGAGGATCTTCATAAGGAGAAGAAAGCACTTTCTTTACGAGATTATCTCAATGCTAAGATTTTTATTAATCCTTCTAATGCATATATTGATTATGAGATTCATATTATTGTTGATGATATTGGTTTTAATTATCCTCGTGCTACATTGAGTAGGGATCAAGAAGAAGAGAGGGATTGACTAGAAGAAGAGCAAAGAGATGAAAGTGAAAAGGAAGAGTATGTAATTGAGAATGAAGAGGATGAAGAAGAAAATGATGAAGATCAGGATGAGCATGATGAATACAAGGACCTTTATGATTACTTTGATTTTAATAAGAAGATTCTCTACAATGATGAGTTTAAGGAGATTAAACAGTCTTGTGTTCGAAAAGCTTACTATCTTAAGAGTTTCACTAACCCTCTTATTAATTCTTTTGATCATGATCTTAATCCTTCTTATGATGATATTGAGTAAGACATTCCTCTTGTTGAAATTAATATGAATCAAATACAAGAAGTAGAGGATAAGGAAGGAGAAGATTCAAGAGGAGGAAAGGAGAAAGATCAAGAAGAGGGAGATGAATGTCCGCTCATGGAAATGAGCTTCATGGAAGAAGAACAACAAAAAGAAGTGGAAGAGGAGCCTTTAAATGAAATAAGCATTTCTAAACCCTTGGACTCTTCTACTTGTGTTATATTGGATAATGTTGTTTATTGTGAATTTGTCTTTCCTCTTGATATATTTGATGATAAGATTGAATTGAGAATCCTCTTGAACATTTTTTATAGTAAAAGATGGGGGTGGAATGGTGTTATGAGGAGAAGAGAGGAAGAATTTACATGTGCTTACAAATATAAATTGAAAATAAAAGTAGGTGTTTGGGGTAGAAATCCTATATGTTTCTGATTAGGGTCATAATTGCATGTTTTTTCATCCATTTCTATATGGTTTTGATGTGCTTATGTTCATATTTGACCCTAATTTGGTATAAATTATGCTATTAACCATTTTGTGGCAAGAAAATGTGTTTTGTAGTGAAAACAAGCAAAAACTGGCAAAAGACGAGCAAGTTCGTAAAAGTTCAGAAAATGTGAGTTGATACAATGGAGGCAAATGATATACCATGTCGAAGAGTTCGAAGAGAGGGTCGCAACGGAAAAAGAATCGAGTCAATTGGAGCTCTAGAACTCAAGATATGAAGAAAATAAGAAGTCGAGGATCGATCGGACGAGTCGAAGCAGGGCTCGAGCGACCACAGGCCACGTTCGTGCGAGAACAAGCCACGTTCGTGCGAGACCCTTCTGGTTCGGGCGGCAAAGTATCGCACGAACGCTCATTCGAGCCCGCGTTCCTGCGACCACCTGCTTGTGTTCGTGCGAAGGCACGGATTTCCAATTTTCGAAGGGCAGTTTTGTCTTTTCGCGCGTTTAATGAATGGCATTTTTGACCAAGCATTGTGGGCACTATAAATACCTCAAGGATTAGATTTCCAAGGGGAATCATCTTCATTAGTTAGATCATTAGGTAGTTTTAGAGAGAGAGATTAGAGGTTATTAGTGGGTTCTTAGTTAGATTCAATCTTCTTTCGCCATAACTTTTGATCCGTCCGTCGGAATTTCGATCCGTTTGTTCCTACGTTCTTCTCTTGATTCAAGCTACGTTTCTACAGTTCAGTTTTGTATTTTGCATTCCGGATTTAGAGATAGCATTTTCAAGGTTTGATGCTTGTATTCAATTTCTCTTCATATGGTAAGTTTTCCTTTAATTCTCTTGTTATAGTTACTATTCATGATGTTTACATTGTTCATTGTTGATTTTCATTTCCAATTAGCCATGGGCTAATATCTTTGTTGCATGGTTGTATGAATACTATGGGAATTTAGTCTCTTGTTAATCCTATGCATGAATTAGTGATCTTGTTGGATTAGTTCTCTTATTAATGACTTATATGAATGTTTGGTATGTTTAATTGGAATGTATGGCTTATATGGTTAGCTATGAAATGAGAATTGAGCTATAAGAACCTTAAGCATACCAAGTGTTTGATGTTTGGCTTGTATGACCAATGAGAATTACATATTAGCCTAAGACCTCTTAATTGGAGTGTTAGGAGTTGTAGAGAGATCTAGACACCTAATAGAGCCCTTACCTCGTGTTGTAGAGATCTAGACACCTAATAGTGAAACAAGTTTTTGGCACCGTTGCCGGGGAAACGATCTCTTTGTTGAGCGAGTTGTTGTGTGTTTACTTGAATGTTTTTGAATGTTGTTGGTTTGTATTGTTTGTTTGCTTGAGCATCCTTGAGTCCCGGCAACGCCAAAACAAGTTTTTGGCGCCGTTGCCGAGGAAATGATCACTTTGTTAGGCTTGTATTGATGTTTACTTTGTTTTTCTTTGTTTCTTTGTTGTCTTGACTATTCTTGGTGAGTGTTGATACTTTTTTGTAGGAGTGAACTTATTTGAAGATGGACGGATACAACCATTACTCGTATCCTCCACAATACACATACCCTCCTCAACCATACACATATCAACCTTATCCATATTCACCATACCCATATCAATCTCCACCTCAACAATCCTACCACCACCCATACCATTATCCCTATCCTTATTCCTCTCCCTACCCATATCCATATTCATATCCTCCTTCTCCACACATGTCTAAGGAAGAAGAAGTAGAAAAAGAAGAGAAAGAGAAAGATGAACAAGAAGAAGATATATATGATCTAATTGATAGAATTCTTGAAGAGAATCAAGATTTAAATGAGGAAGATTTCAAGATAATCTTGAACTACAATGATAAAGGATCTTATACCCCTTCTTCTTTCACTATTTGTACTAAGTCTCTTAATGTTGACATTTATGATTCTACTTCTCTTACTAGATTTGATAGGAATAAAGTGAAAGAACAAGAAATGGAGGAGAAGGAAAGAGATGATTCAAGAGGAGGAAAAGAGATTAATCAAGAAGAGGTAGATGAATGTCCACCTATGGACATGAGCTTCATGGAGGAAGAACAACAAAAGGAAGTGGAAGATGAGCTTCAAGGAGAAATGAGCATTTCTAAACCCTTAAACTCTTCCACTTATGCTTACATTGATAGTGTTGTTCATATTGATTTTGTCTTACCTCTTGATATAATTGATTATAAGCTTGAATTGAAAATCTTCTTGAATATTTTTTATAGTAGGAGATGGGGGTGGATTAGGTTGAGAAGAAAAGATGAATTTTCTTGTGCTTACAAATATAAAATGGGGAGAAAATTGGGTGTATGGGGTAGAAATCCTACATGCTTTCTTGATCATAATGCTTTGAGGTTAGAGTTTGATGGGGAGGAGGCCAATTATCCTTGGCCATTTAGCTAATATTGGTGTCGTTCGGCTAGGGGACGTTAAATCCAAGCGCTAGATGGGAGGCAACCCATCCTTTAAAAAAATGTTGCTTGTTTTGTTGTTTGCTTGGTAGTTAGATATTTTGTTTGCTAGTTGTTTTAATGAAGGAATTTGAAGCTTAGGGATGTGTTTTGGATTTCTTGAACATTGATATGAGGTAGTGTTTACTTACCTTTGTTGGTGCATGTGATTTACCCTAGTTTGGGGGTGTTGCTTCTTGTTATATATGACGATTTCTTGGTTTACTTGAGCTTATACATGCATTTTTTGTTCATTGATTCTCTGCAAATCCTATTTTCATCACTCTTTTCCAAACTTTTAGGATCCTTGATCCGAAAAAGTTTGGGGGGTGTGTTCGTTCTTTAAATTTTGAATTGCAATGATAATTGATGTGATTTGTGAGCTCTAGAAAGGTGTGATGAGGAGATTTCTCTTCCTACTTGGCCAAGATGGACATTCTCATGTAAGTGGCAAGTCACTCTCCTATTCTTAATCCCAACTCAAGGTATGTTTTTACACTTCTCTCCCTATTTGCTTCTATTCTTAGGTTTAGTTCGCTTGATGGTAGATTGCTATTTTGTGCTTAATTGTTGATTCTTGTGGTATTGTGCTTTGATATGTGCATTGCATGATCTTTTCTTCACTCTTTGCCAAACTTTTTAGACCCTTGGTCCAAAAAAGTTTGGGGGGGTGTGTTCGTTTCGTAAATCTCATTGCAATGATATGCTTTTTAATGATTTGTAGTACTTTCTTATGTCTTGTGACCTTATGCTCATGTGAATGCCTTGTTTTGCTTGTTGATTGATTGCCATATTGTTGCTAGTTTAGAGTAGTGTGGCAATATATATGTTTATGATTGTGTGGATGGTGTTGATAGTATAGGTTAGATGTAGTGGATTTATCATTTGATTCATGTCTTGTCTAGTTTGCTATGGATTTTATGATGCTTGATACTTTGATGATTTGAGCATTTTTTATATGATTTGAGTCTTGATCAACCTATACCCGTGAGATTAGATCCAAATTTTGCCCGTTTCAATCTTGAACGGATGATATTCTTTGATGTGAGTTCCACACATGTTCATTATACTCTAGAACTTGGCTTTAGTCTTATTTGAGGCTACATTAGATAATGATTTCACATGAGATGATATGAGGCATTTTCTTTGATCTATATTGAGTCATTTTGCCCTATGAGCCTACCATTGATATTGATATCCTTTGCTACCCATCTTGTGCCTATTATCCTTTCCTTTGGCTAACCACACTTTAAGCCATTTTCCTTCCTTTTTGGAATTCTCTTGTCCTTATGATTAGTAGAGTGAAAAGAAGGAAGGAAGATTGGTGTTATGATGAAGAAATTGGTGGCCAAGGTGGAAAGAAGTTCTATGCATGGATAGATTTGAAAGAAGGTTCAAAGGCAAGTGCTTGCAAGAAATTGAAAAAGGTTGACTTTTTGAAAAATTATGGTCAAGTTTGACTCTAGTGTTGTGAGTAAGTTCACAATTGTGAAAAAAGGGAAGATTGATTCTTTGAAGTGTGATTTTGAAAGAGCATGAAGAGAAAGTGCAAATTGCATGAAGAGGTGAATGATCTCTACTTTGATTCCTTCTAAGCTTTACTAATCATACTTAGTCACTTTTACCCATATCTTCCTTCCCTACCAAAGAGCCAACACTACAACCTTATGAAAGTCCTCATTGATGTGTGATTGATTTGTCATTTCAAGTGGTGGAGAATGTAGACTTGAGCCAAGCTTATGGTAGTATGTGTATGTGTTGTGATGATTGAGTGAGCCTAAACACTTGAGGGTTGAGCTAAACACTTATCTTGTGAGGATCTTGACTCATTGATTTGATATCTTGCTCATTGATTCATTGTTGATAGCTGATTAGATGAGATTGCATTCTAGATTTGCTTGACATTGATTGATATTTTCATGGCATTTGACTTGTGCTTGATGGTTCATTGATACAATTATTCCCCTATCTTATCGCTTCGTTGCTCGAGGACGAGCAACAATCTAGTTTGGGGGTGTGATTAGGGTCATAATTGCATGTTTTTGCATCCATTTCTATATGGTTTTGATGTGCTTATGTTCATATTTGACCCTAATTTGGTATAAATTATGCTATTAACCATTTTGTGGCAAGAAAATGTGTTTTGTAGTGAAAATAAGCAAAAACCGGCAAAAGATGAGCAAGTTCGTAAAAGTTCAGAAAATGTGAGTTGATCCAATGGAGGAAAATTATATACCATGTCGAAGAGTTCGAAGAGAGGGTCGGAACGGAAAAAGAATCGAGTCAATCGGAGCTCTAGAACTCAAGATATGAAGAAAACAAGAAGTCGAGGATCGATCGGACGAGTCGAAGCCGGGCTCGAGCGACCACAGGCCACGTTCGTGCGAGAACAAGCCACGTTCGTGCGAGACCCTTCTGGTTCGGGCGGCAAACTATCGCATAAACGCTCACACGAGCCCGCGTTCGTGCGACCACCTGCTTGTGTTCGTGCGAAGGCTCGGATTTCCAATTTTCGAAGGACAGTTTCGTCTTTTCGCGCGTTTAATGAAGGGCATTTTTTACCAAGCATTGTGGGCACTATAAATACCTCAAGGATCAGATTTCCAAGGGGAATCGTCTTCATTAGTTAGATCATTAGGTAGTTTTAGAGAGAGAGATTAGAGGTTATTAGTGGGTTCTTAGTTAGATTCAATCTTCTTTCGTCCATAACTTTTGATCCGTCCGTCGGAATTTCGATCCGTTTGTTCCTACGTTCTTCTCTTGATTCAAGCTATGTTTCTACGGTTCAGTTTTGTATTTTTCATTCCGGATTTAGAGATAGCATTTTCAAGGTTTGATGCTTGTATTCAATTTCTCTTCATATGGTAAGTTTTCCTTTAATTCTCTTGTTATAGTTACTATTCATGATGTTTACATTGTTCATTGTTGATTTTCATTTCCAATTAGCCATGGGCTAATAACTTTGTTGCATAGTTGTATGAATACTATGGGAATTTAGTCTCTTGTTAATCCTATGCATGAATTAGTGATCTTGTTGGATTAGTTCTCTTATTAATGACTTATATGGATATTTGGTATGTTTAATTGGAATGTATGGCTTATATGGTTAGCTATGAAATGAGAATTGAGCTATAAGAACCTTAAGCATACCAAGTGTTTGATGTTTGGCTTGTATGACTAATGAGAATTGCATATTAGCCTAAGACCTCTTAATTGGAGTGTTAGGAGTTGTAGAGAGATCTAGACACCTAATAGAGCCTTAGCTTGTGTTGTAGAGAGATCTAGACACTAGTTGGCTTGACTAAGACACCAAGAGACCTTTTGCATGCTAGGATGGATAGGATTTTAGAGGAACCATAGTAGGATTACTTCCATGTACACTTCACCCTTGCTCACTTCTTTGAGGTGATAGTTATGATTTACTATTCTTGCTTGATTAGTAGATAGAATCCTTGATGGTTTTCTTGCTTTCCTAGCTATTAGCCTTTTGTAGACATTCAATGCTTGCTTTATATCGCATCGTTTCCCTGTGTTCGATATTTAACTTGGTTAACTTGCCGCGACAACAACGACCACGTTCACTTGCGTGGAAATCATCACGATTTTGGCAAACAGTTTCCTTGATCATGATGCTTTGAGGATAGAGTTTGATGGGAGGAGTGAATTATATCCTTGGCCATTTAGCTAACATTGGTGTCGTCCGGCTAGGGGACGTTAAATCCAAGCGCTAGATAGGAGGCAACACATCCTAAAAAGTTCTTGCTTATTAGGATTGCTTTGTAGTTTGGATAGTTATATTTGTTTTGATTTGTTTCATATGAGGTAGTGTATTCTTCTACCTTGGTTAGTACATGTGATTTATCCTGGTTTGGGGGTGTTGCCTCTTGTTATATATGGTGATTTCTTGGTTTAGTTGAGCTTATATATGCTTTAGTTGGTTCATTGATTCATTGCAAATCCTATTTTCATCACTTTTTCCCAAACTTTTAGGATCCTTGATTCGAAAAAGTTTGGGGGGGTGTGTTCGTTCTTCAAATTTTTGATTTGCAGTGATAATTGATGTGATTTGTGAGCTCTAGAAAGGTGTGATGAGGAAATTTCTCTTCCTACTTGGCCAAGAAGGAAATTCTCATGTAAGTGGCAAGTCACTCTTCTATTCTTAATCCCAACTCAATGTATGTCTTTACACTTATCTCTATATGTGCTTCCATTCTTATGTTTAGTTTGCTTGATGGTAGATTGCTACATTGAGCTTAAGTGTTGATTCTTGTTGTATTGTGCTTTGATTGAGTGCATTGCATGATCTTTACTTCACTTTTGCCAATTTAGACCCTTGGTCCAAAAAAGTTTGGGGGTGTGTCTTTGTTTCGTAAATCTCATTGCAATGCTATGTTTAGGATGTTTCTAGTGCTTCTATGATGTTTTTAGATCATATGCCTATTATGATGTCTTGGTTTGCTTGTTGATTTTAGCCATATTGTTGCTAGCTTTGAGTAATGATGCATGAGATATGTTTTATGATTGTATGGATGGTGTTGAGAGTTCATGTTAGATGTAGTGGATGTATGATTTGATTTACGTCTTGTCTAGTTTGTTATGGATACTATGATTCTTGGTAGTTTGATGATTTGAGCATTTTGAGATGATATGAGTCATGATCAACTATACCCGTGAGGTTTTGAGCCATTGATGCCCGTTTCAATTTTGAATGGATGATATTCTTTGATGTGAGCTCCACACATGTTAATTATACTCTAGAACTTGGCTTGGGTCTTATTTGAGACAACATTAGATGAAGAGTTTGCACGATATGATTTGAGGCATTTCTTTGATCTATATTTAGTCACTTTGCCCTATGAGCCTACCATTGATATTATGATCCATTGCTCACCATTTTGTGCCTATAGACCTTTCCTTTGGCTAACCACACTTTATGCCATTTTCCTTCCTTTTTGGAACTCTCTTGTCCCTATGATTAGTAGAGTGAAAAGAAGGAAAGAAGATTGGTGATGTGATGAAGAACATGGTGGCCTAAGTTGAAAGATATTCAAGAAATTCTATGCCTGGATTGATGTGGAAAGAAAGGCAAGTGCTAGCAAAGCATAAGAAAAAGGTTGACTTTTGTTGAAATTATGGTCAAGTTTGACTTTTGTTGTGAATGGCCTAAAAGTTGAAAAAGAAAGGGAAGATTGATTCTTGAAAGTGTGATTTAGAAGAAACATGAAGATTGTGTGCACAATTGCATGAAGATGTGAATGATTTTCTACATGATTCCTTCTATGCTTTACTAATCATACTTAGTCACTGTTGGGACAATCTGAGTGTTTTGATTAAATCCCAAAACCCCTGATGATTTGCCTAAGTACAGTTAGCCAGGATTGTCTAGATTCAGGATAGTCAGGTTAGGGATTCAGTTCAGGGGGAACGTATTGAAGACTGAAGAATATTGGAGTCGACCCAATTGACTGAAGTCTGAAGTGCATCTCACCCTGAAGAAAGTCAGAGTCAGTCTTGCTGAAGATTGCCTGAACTGAAATGAAGACCAAAGACTTGAAGATCCATCCTGAAGAAAATCCGGAGTACCATTGACTGATGTTTCTACTGAGTACACTAAGCATGCTCAGGATAGAACTTAGTCAGTGAAGCGTAAGTGTAACCCTATCAGGCAGAGCTGAATGCTCATAAGACCTGACTTAGGCCTTGAGTCAGTTTATCTGACTCGTGTAAGTCCGAAGTAAAAATTACACATACTGGGCTGAATAACCTATCAGGCTGAGCTGAATTCTTATAAGACCTGACTTAGGACTTGGTTCAGTTTACCTGATCCATGTAAGTCCAAAGCAAAAAGGTTATTTATGCTATGGGACAGTTGATATTTATGTCAAACACCTGAGAGACAAAGAGAATGTCAGTGGACTCCATTGAAGACAAACATTCATGCTGAGTAAATGACAAGAAACTCGGAGCTTTGAATGTACGAGGAAAGGACAAGTGTCAGACGATCAACTAGCCGTTTGAACGGAGAGCCAATGATCTTTTGACACGCATGTACGGAGTCTGCGCGGTAATTAATGCGGCATTTAATGCGTCTCAGAGTTGCAGGCGGCGGGATAATATTTTCCAGATTAAGCATGGGAAAAAGGTCATCAAGTACTTCTAGCCTGCAACCACCCTAAAATAGGAAGATTTGGGTGGATCTCCTCCAACGGATCTATTTCAAATCTCTCCTATAAATACAGAGAGCCTTGCACCCATTCAAGGCTAACGGGAAATTTCCAAGAGAAAACTCTCTAGAATCCAAGAACTCAAAGCATACTTTGAACAACACTCTGCAATTAAATTTCCCTAGTGTTGTAGTAGGATTCACTCTGTATTTGCTTAGTTTGATAGCTCTACTCTTTAGCATTGCTTTGTATTGCTAGGGCTATCCTTAGTTGGAACCAAGAATACCAAACCACTCAGAGTGTGAGATTGATTGGTTTGAAGGACTGGGACTTGTAAAACCACCCAGGGGTCAGTTCCTAAGAGAGAAAGTTGGCTATTCGTCTCCCTTGGCACGTAAAACCCAAGTACCTATCCTCAGGGTTTTGTGGATAGCTTCCTATTAAATCAGGTCGTGGACGTAGGAGTTGGTTATCTCCGAACCACGTTAAAAAGACCCTTGTGTGCTGATTTACATTCTTGTTCAGGATCATAACTGTCATCATATTAAACTGAGCATTCTTTCATTGTTTTTATCAGGCTTGAATCAATCATCCTAACTCTAAACTGTGCACCAGCCTTAACCACCAATTTACTAAGCAGAGTCAGAAAAACATTTTTCAGAAACTAAAACGAGTAGAAACTAAGGGCTCACATTTCGCACGTACTCTAGCTTACTGAGATAGTAGTCCAACTGACTTGCTTCCGAGCGGTCAGTAGGTTTGTTATCTCTACTAAGCTTCTGTGCACATTACTCACACTCAGCCTATCTGACTCCATTACTGACCTGTCCCTGCTGCCCCTGTGGACTATCAGTTTTGCTGAGTAACATCAGGATCTTCCTGACTGAGTGTGTCAGAGCATTTTTCTGAGTTTCAGAAAAATCTGATATCAGTTGATTCCCCCCCATACACTGATTATACTCATTTCGGGACCAACAGTCACTTTATCCATATCTATCCTTCCTTACCAAAGAGCCAACACTACAACCTTATGAAAGTCCTCATTGATGTGTGAATGATTTGTCATTTCAAGTGGTGGAGAACTTAGACTCAAGCCAAGCTTATGGTAGCATGTGTATGTGGTCTGATGATTGAGAGAAACTAATACACTTGAGGGTTGAGTTATACACTTATCTTGTGAGGATCTTGACTCATTGATTTGATATCTTGCTTATTGATTCCTTGTTGATAGTTGATTAGATGAGATTGTATTCTAGACTTGCAAGACATTGATTAATACTTTCATGGCAATTGACTTGTGCTTGATGCTTCATTGATACAATTATTCCCCTATCTTATCGCTTCGTTGCTCGAGGACGACCAACAATCTAGTTTGGGGGTGTGATTAAGGTCATAATTGCATCTTTTTGCATCCATTTCTATAATTTTTTGATGTGCTTATGTTCATATTTGACCCTATTATGTTATATATTGTGAATTTAACCCTTTCTGGCTAGAAAATTGTGTTTATAGATGAAAACGAGCAAACGAGAAAGAAACAATCAAGTTCGATAAAAGTCCAGATTTCTAGAGTCAAGCCAATTTGTGCAAATGATATACCATGTCAAAGAGTTCGAAGATAGGGTCGCAACGGAAAAAGAATCGAGTCAATCAGAGCTCTAGAACTCAAGATATGATGAAAACTAGAAGTCGAAGATCGATCGGCATGGAAATTCTCTTGGTCGACAGCCGAACCACTTGGTTGACACCGGAACCCCCTTGGTCGACAGCCAGGCTTCTGGTCGCGTGACATTTGAGCTGAATGTCGACCATGGTCGACATGGGAAGGCCTTGGTCGCGCGACGTGGTAGATTTTTGGACTAAACATTGTGGGCACTATAAATAACTCAAGGATCAGATTTCCAAACATTCCATAATTATTCCATTTTCTTAGATTAGATTAGAGAGAGAATTAGGTAGTATTAGAGAGAGATTAGAGGTTACTTCATTAAATTTCAATTTTCTTTCTTCCATAACTTTTGATCCGTCCGTCGGATTTTAGATCCGTTTATTCCTGCATACTCGTAGTGATTAGAGCTTCATTTCTGTAGTTCATTTTTGTATTTTGAGGTTTAGATCAAGAGATAGCATTTTGAAAGTTTGTAGTTTGAATTCAATTTCTTCACCTATGGTAAGTTTTCCTTTAATTCTCTTGTTTTAATTCATAATCATGATGATTAGATTGTTGATTGTTGATTTTCATTTCCAATTAACCATGGGCTAATATCCTTGTTGCATGGTTGCATGAATATTATGGTGAATTTAGTTCTTGTTAATCCTATGCATGAATTAGTGATCTTGATGGATTAGTTCTCTTATTAATGATTTGTATGAATGCTTGGGATGTTAAATTGGATTGAGCTATAAGAACTATATGCATACCAAGTGTTTGATATTTGGCTTGTATGACCAATGAGAATTACATATTAGCCCATACCTCTTAATTGGAGTGTTGGGAGTTGTAGAGAGATCTAGACACCTAATAGAGCCCTTAGCTTGTGTTGTTAGAGAGATCTAGACACTAGTTGGCTTGACTAAGACACCAAGAGACCTTTTGCATGCTAGGATAGATAGGACACTCGAGGAACTATAGTAGGATTACTTCCATGTACACTCCACACTTGCTCACTTCTTAGAGGTGATAGTTAGCTTTTACTTTGCTTTGTGAAATAGATAGAAAACATGATCTTTTCTTGCTTTCACTAGCTATTAGCCTTTGTGAACATTCAATACTTGCTTGATATCGCATCGTTTTCCTGTGTTCGATATTTTAACTTGGTTACCTTGCCACGTCTACTACGACCACGTACACTTGCGTGGAAATTATACACGAGTTTGGCAAACACCTTGCTCCCCCATAACTGACTCAAATTTCTCATACCACAATCTAGGTGCTTGCTATAAACCGTAGAGACTTTTCTTCAGTTCGCACACATGGTCTTCTTTACCCTTCATGTTGGGACAATCTTAAGTGTGTTGATTAGATCCTAAAACCCATTGGATGAATTTTCCTAAGTATAGTTCATCAGGATGATAGTTTTAGGATAGTCAGGTTAGAATAGATTTTTCTATTTACATGTATTTAGTTAAGGAGGAACGTGCTGAAGATTGAACACTGATGGTGACGTCCCAAAAGTCTGAAGTCAGAAGCATCTCCAACCCTGAGGGTCAAAATCATCCTGAAGATGATCAACCTGAAGCTGAACCTGAGAAACCTGGAAAGAGTCCTGAAGTTGTGTGGAAGCCATCCTGAAGACAACCAATGATGAGGTCCATACGGAGTACACTAAGAATACTCAGGGTACGACTCCATCAGTGAAGGGCAAGTGTAACCTTGATCAGGCAGAACGTCTTACTGATGTTCATAAGTCCTGACTTGGGCTTAGTATCTGTTTGTCTGATACTTGTAAGTCCTGACAGGGTAAGGTTACACGTGCAATTGAGTCTGAGAGACAAAGAGAATGTGAGCATCTCCGTAGTAAAGACAAACATTTATTCTGAGTAAAGAACGAGGACCTCAGAGTTATAAATGTACGAGGTTATCAAAGTCAAAGTCGACAAACTAGCCATTGGACAAACGACCAGTGAGGAGGCGACACGTAAGTACGGAGACTACGCCGCATTTAATGTTTCTCAGAGTTGCAGGCGGCGGATCAGATTGTTACCATACTTAGTATGGCCTTTGTCAGACAAGGACAACCAAAGCCTGCACCTACCCTAAATTGGAAGGTTTGAAATGGATCTCCTCCAACAGATCTATTTCAAAATTCCCTATAAATACAGATGATCTTACTCCTATTCAAGGTTACGGGAAATTTCCAAGTGAAAGCATCTCAAGATTCCAAGTACTCAAAGAAAATTTGAAGCAACACTTTGAAGTTCTAAATTTCCCTTGTGATGTAGTAGGAATCAAATCTGTATATTGCTTAGAGTTTTGATCCTACCCTTAGAACTGTTTTGTTTAGAAGGATCAGCACACAAGAGTTGGAAACGTGAATACCAAACCCCTCAGTCTGTGAGTTGGTTGGTTAGAAGGACTGGGACTTGTAAAACGCTTAGAGGTCGATTCCTTAGAGAGGAAGAAGGCTACTCATGTCCCTTGGCACGTAAAAATCAAGTACCTATCCTCAGTGATAGAGGGTAGCTTCCTGTTTAATCAGGTCATGGATGTAGGAGTTGGTTATCTCTGAACCACGTTAAAACCGTCCCCTTGTGCAGATTTACTTACTTGTTCAGGATCATACATGTCATCATATTAAACTGAGCATACTTGCATTATTTTCAAACCATCATGACTGATTCTTCATCCTGATACTTAAACTATCCACCAGCCTTAAACACGTTTTCTTAAGCAATACTGATCAATGTTTTCAGGAACTAAAATGAGTAGAAACTTAGGGCTCACATTCCGCACTAACTCTACCTTACTGAGATAGCTATCCAACTGATTTACTTCCGAGCTGTCAGTAGGTGGGTTATCTCTACTGAGCTTCTGAGAGCACACTTTAACTTAGCCTACTTGATTCGTTGCTGATTTGTCCCTGCTGCCCCTGTGAACCATCAGTTTAACTGGACACATCAGGATCTTCCTGACTAAGTCTGAAAGACCATTTTCCTGAGATTTTGGGAAAATCTAACATCAGTGTATTCCCCCCATACACTGATTTACTCATTTAGGGACCAACAAGTGGTATCAGAGCAGTGGTTCAAAAGACCACTGACTTTCTTTACGAATAGTTTCTGAGGAGAAACTTTTGGTGGTCAACTGAACTGATATGTTTCTGAAAACTTGCATATCATGGCATCTGGTTCTAAGCGCCTTGAGGGCAATCTTCCTGAGTTCTCTGTTGATAACTATGACTATTGGAAATTCAGGATCCCAGCCCATCTCTACTCTATTCATGACCAGATGTTCAGGGTTATCGAGGAAGGTCTTATCACCTTCATGACGAACAAAGCAAGAACCTGGCCAGTGCATGGAGATGCCCCAGTCCCTGCTGAAGGAGAAAAGCCTGTGGACAGGTCCGCGCTTACATCTGATTAGATTAAGCAAATCGGATTGGATAATGTTGCGAAGAACATTGTACTCCACACCATTTCTTACGAGAATTCGGTCAGGCTGATGAACCTAAAGACTGCCAAGCAGATCTGGGAGGCCCTGAAGGAGATGAGTGAAGGTTCTAAGAAGATTAAGGAGAACAAGCGCGATCTTGCCATCAGGAAGTTTGAGGCTTTCAGGATGCTGGATAGAGAATCCATCGATCAGATGGAAGCTCGTTTCATTAAGATGATGAACGAGCTGGCAACCCTTGGGAAGGAGTTTCCCAAGAGGGAGGTGTCCTCGAAAATCCTTAACTGTCTCACTGAAAGATGGGACACAGGAGTGATCTTGTTAAAGAACACTCAGGATCTTACGAACGTCTCTCACTCTTACCTCTTCTCAGAGTTAAAGGCTCTGGAATTCGATCTCGATAAAAGGAAGACTAAGGGTGAGGTCAGTGAGGATGTGACTGAGGCGTGGACGCCTAAGAAGAAAAAGAGCGTGGCTCTTAAAGCTACTCCTGAGTTTGAGGCTGGATCTGGTTCGAGGTCCCTAAAGGAGATGAACATGGACGAGCTAGCCTTGGAGTACAGCCTAATGGCCTGGAGATTCGAGAAGTTGAACTCTCGTTTCGGCAGGTATTTGAAGTTTTATACTGACTCTCGGGATCGCAGGTACTCCAGCCCCAGGAGGTAGAGCCCTCGGTGGGAAGAGAGGATGGGTTCTTACTTCAGGAGGGAGCGAGAAGAGCCAGAGCGTAGGAGAGAAGAGAAGAGCTCTAGGAGGAGAGATGATGCTGAGCCCAGAAGATCCAGCTCCAAGACTGAAAGATCATCAGGGAGCATGATGGACTCATATGGTAAGCGTTACACTGATAAATCTACTAGTGATGCAGATCAGTGCTATCACTGCAAGAAGATTAGGCACTATCAGTATGACTGCCTGGAGCTCAACGCTCGTGAGAGAGAAGATTGGAGAGCCAAGAGAGATCTCAGGGCATCAGATCTGAGAGCTATGATTGCTGAGAATTCCTCAGATTCTGATGGCCCAGGACGCCGATCCCCTGAACTCTTCTCCGATGAGGAGTATGATGACCTCTGCCTGATGGCAGATGACAAGGTATGTTCTTCTGCCTCTTCTCCTAATCACGCACCTGAGCTTAGCTCAGATTCAGCAAGAGATCTCGACCTTCAGCTCGCCCTAGAACAATTGATGGTTGATTTTTCAAGGCTGCAGGAGACTCACACTCACACAGTGGATGTGAATGCAAGTCTGACTAGTGAGAATGATCATCTCACTGAGTCTCTCAGAATGAGGGATACTGAGGAAGCACTAACGTTAGTAAACCTTCAGGAAGAGTTGCTTCACACCCGGAGTAGACATTATTCCATCTTTATGTTCACTTTGACTAAGTCTTGCAGAAAATGAAAATGTGGCCTCTATTCTGTTCACACATTCATGAAAGAGAAAACTCCATCAGAGAAAAGCAATAGCAGTTACTATTCAAAGTCTGCAGTTAATCATTCATTGCTCAAAACTTAATCACCGGAGAAATAGCACAGCCCCCTGCCTTGAATCCTCTCTGTCGCACCACTGCTCAGCTAAGAAGTGCCGCCGGAATTGAGGAGGCCGCGCACAGTAGCAGATCACAGCCGCCACTATAGACCACAACACCCTGCCACTCTCCCAATTCGCCGAAGCCGGTGCTGAAGAAATGAAGAAAAAGTCGCCCCTGTTCGCGATGCTATTGCTACCGCTGGAAATTGAGAAAGAGAGAGGAAAACCGCTGGAAATTGGAGTCACTCAAGCTGAAATTCAAAGCTTGTTTGAATTGCATTGCTCAATTGAAGAGAAAGGTAAAGTTGCTATACCCACTTGAAGAAGCGCTGAAATGAGAAACATTTTTCATTCGCTCGATCATAGCAGAAACATCGCTCGACCAAGCGGATGTACAGTGCTCGAGTGAAGCAGATTTACATGTACAGAGTGATTTCGCTCTCTCACTACCTTCATTCCGCTCAACTACTGCTTCCATCTCGCTCGACCATTGCTTGAAGTCTCCATTTGAAGAAAAGTGTTACAACTTAAAGAAGTGCTACACAGAGGGAAAACATTTTCTGCCAAGAAGAGTTGCTAGGGTAATTTTCTAAATTCCAAGAAATTAGGGGGAATTTGAGGGATTTTTATTTCTTGATTCTTGAGCCCTAGGTATAAATATCCAAATTTCTCACATTTGAAAGAAGACTGCTGTAGCAGCCAAAAATCACACACACTCACACACACTTGAAGGTATTTTCACCTTATTTCTTTATTTTCATCATTTTGGAGCATGGAAGGTTACTTTGAGCTTGGAATTTGATCCTCTATCATCTACAAGAGACTAAGATTTTTTTTCTCTTTCTTTTATTTTAGTTTAGTTATTTAAAATTTGTATTAGTTGAACATGTTGGTATTTGGCTCAAACACTTTTGGTTCTAGGGCTATGTAAATATTTGGATTGAAATTTATGGTCACTAAGTGGTGTTTGTGGGGTATTTTTATTAGTATGCTTTATATTAATTGCATGCATGTTATTATTGGCGATGATAATGTGTTTATTTATATTAGTGAGATAAGATTGAAAGATTTATTTCATTAATGGAACCTAAGCATGCTACCTAATTGATTGTTAGTTTGAGAAAATGATCATTAGGAGGGATTAGAATGGTCTTTTGTGCTATTGTGGATTCATAATATTTGCTAGGTAGAAATACATGCTTATATTATTCTTTCTTTGAATTAATTAGATTGAAAAATTGATTAATTCTACTTTAGTGACCAACCCTATAGAGATGAACACAACCACTTGAATGAATTATTAGCCATAGATGGATATTTAGATATTGCATATGCCTTAGGACCTATTTTCTCTATTAATTGTTAGTTGTTATTTTTGTGAGTTAAGATTGCATTGAACTTGATTGATCATTTGCTTGGTTTCTATTTTCTTTAATTATTGCTAGTGACATTTTAGTTGGTAATAGGAAATAGTTTGAGTTTAAAACACCCTTCATTAAGTGATCTTTTCTAGAAAGAATAAAACCATTCTATAACACTTTTACGCTAACTCTTTCCCGTGGGATCGACTCGTATTTACCATCCTACGATTGACACCGTGCACTTGCAGTTGTTTAATTTTATGTGTTGGAAAAATATTGGAACATGGTGCTAAAGTAGAGTTGGGCTATGATAGCTCTAAGAATCTTAAGGGCAAGAAAACGATAGCTGCTTCAAGGAGCTACTCTCAGAAAAAGGTGTTTGTCCCTGCTCAAACTGGTGATAAGGGCACAAGTGTTGCTCACCAGGATAAAGGCAAAGGAAATGAGAAAGTACCTGCTGAACCTGTCACGCAACAGGCTGAGGGACCAAGGCCACAACCAAAGGGAAAGGCCAAGGTTCCTCACCAGGAGCCGAGGAAGACAGACCAAGGGAACCCCAAGGCTCAGCCAAGGAACCCTCAGGCCACAAGGAATTTTACCCCAAGTACTTCTCAGACTCAGCCTAAGAATACTCAGGGTGGAAGGAATTCAGGTCAGAGGAAGCCTCAGGCGATGCCAAGGGATACTGAGGTCCAGAAACCTCAGGCAGGGCACAGGGCCCATCAGGGATGTCTCAATCCTCCTAGGAGAGGGACCCACCAGGTGGCCCCTGAAGGGCAACGGAGACCTGACTCTAATAATGCTCAGGCCAGACCTCGTGTGCCTAGAGGTCAGGCTTGAGCAGCTTCTTCTTAGGACAGACCTCAGCCCGATGCACCCAGGTTAAGGAGGAACAGAAGACCATCCCCCAAGAAGTAATCCAGGGCTCCTGAACCTCAGGCTGACACCCATACACCCTCAACTTCCAAGGCACCTAGGAAGAAGATGACTGTGTATGCTGATGTTTCAGGGAGACAGGTTTACACTTCTGATGCCATCAGAATTGTTAAACAAATCTGGATCCCGAAGGGTATGGCTTACACTGTAGGACCCAATACTAGATGGGTACCTAAGGTCTGATTCTTTTCAGGTCGCTGCGGGCTACAAGAAGAAGATTGAGGATTTGAAGAAGGACTGATACTTGGATTCAGGCTACTCCAGGCACAAGATCGGATTTCGTGATCTCCTTCAGGACTACGTAGCTCAGGATGACCCGCAGGTTACCTTTGTTGACAACTCTAAGGGTTTCACCAGAGGGTTTGATACTCTTGTTGTTGGTTCTGTTAAAGTGCTTAATGTATCCTATGCAGAGGGTCTTAGGCATAACCTGCTATCTGTCAGTCAGTTTTGTGACCGTGGATTTAGTGTAGAATTTACCTCGAATATATGTCTTGTGAAAGATAAATCTACACTGCAGGTTCTTATTACAGGTGTCAGGAGAGGCAATGTTTATTTTGCTGATTTTCAGAGTAGCTCTCCTGAAACTTGTTTGGTCGCTAAGAGTTCGTCCGAACTCAGTTGGCTCTGGCATAAGCGCCTGAGTCACTTAAACTTCAAGATTATTAACAAAATCTCTCGATTTACTCTTGTATAGGGTCTACCTAATGAAGTTTTTAGCAAAGACCACGTGTGAAAAGCATGTCAGGAAGGCAAGCAAACCAAAGCTTAATTCAAAGAGAAAGATGCCTTCTCAACTGACAGAGTGCTTCATGGATCTTTTTGGTCCAATTACTCCTGTCAGCATGAATGGTAGGAAATATACCCTTGTTGTTGTTGATGATTATTCCAGGTACACATGGGTCATTTTCTTGCTGAACAAGAAGGAGACTCAAGTCAAGCTTCCAGAGTTACTCAAGAATTTGAGTATTGAATAGTGTCAGAGCATCGTCAGGATTAGATCAGATCGGGGAACAGAGTTTATTAACTCTTGTATAACAGATTTTTATACTGACCTTGTCATTGCTCATGAGACTTCTACAGCCAAGACTCCACAGACGAATGGTGTAGCTGAGAGAAGGAACCGGACCCTGAAGGAAGCAGCCAGGACCACGTTGGCTTAGTCAGGACTGCCCAAGAAGTACTGGGCTGAAGCAATCAACACTGTGTGCTACACTCAGAACTGATCTATGCTGAACAAACAACATGCTCAGACACCCTATGAAACATGGAACAAGAGGAAGCCTCGCATATCCTATTTCCCTTTTTTTGGGTGTAAGTGTTTCATCCTAAACAATGGGAAAGACCAGTTGAAAGACTTTGATAGCAAGTCTGATGAGGGAGTATTCTTAGGATACTCCTCAGTCAGCAAAGCCTTCAGGGTGTACAACTGTCGGACCTTTTGTATGGAGGAAACACCTCATGTTGTGTTTGATGAGACTGCATCAGTGTGTAGAAAACAGGTTCCGAGTCCTGACACTGAGGGGGTTGCCAAGAGGGTGACAAGACTGAGCCTGAAGCAAAATCCTGAGTTCAAGGTCAAGCTTTTGCATGCTCCCATGGGATGGGATGATGATGACGATTAGGATGGACCTCAGGCCAACCCTTAGCAAGCCACAGTCTCGGAGAATGTTGAGTCTCAGACGGAGGCACATACCCAACCTGTGTTGGTCCCAAAGGCAGGTTTTTGGGAAGAATACACTTGAACAAGTCTAGAAGGGGGGGTTGAATAGACTTGTAAGGATTCAAAAAACTTTTTTCAAATTTACTGATTTATTCAGAAAATCAGCAGACTACTTGAGGTAGTCTGAATTTTGAAAATAGTGCGCTGTGTAAAGTGCGGAAACGTTTTTAAAGAAAATTTGTTTTAAGTGATGTGCACAGATAAGAACAGAAAGAAATACGAAGAGACACAGGGATTTATAGTGGTTCGGACCAACTGTCCTACATCCACTCTCCTCAATCCAACTTGGACTTGAGGGGCTCTCCACTAACTCACTTACTCACTTACTTACACAGTTTTGAGAGTACTACTCTCTTTACAACTTGTCAATGCTATAATTGCAATTGACTTCTCACAGCTTCTACAAAGCTTTTACAAAGGATAAGTATGGATGATGTTTTTGAGTGTAAGTGATAAAACTGACAGAGTATTGGCTAGCTTAATGTGCGTGTGAATCCAATACAGAAATTATCACAATTACTCTAATTTATAGGATCAAATAACTAGCCGTTGGAATGGACTAGAAATCTGAGATCCTAAAATCTCGTATTCAATCAATCATTGTGATTGATATAATTTCCTTCTTGATTCCCGTCTGTCTTCGCGATTCTTCAATCAATCAAGTTTGTCCCCTTGATTGATTGATCTTCTATTCTGGGAATCTTCCTTTTATGTCGCAAGTTTAACCCTTCAAATTGATTCCGAAGAATCTGGGCTGAGCACAGGACCTCAGCTGATCTGTCTCCTCAGCTGGTGTATTAGTCTGCTGATACTTGGACCTCAGGTGATGTGCAAGTCTGCTGGTGTGCACCTCAGCTGGTCTTCTTGACTTCGTCTGAATAAGTCTTTTATCCATGGTCCTTGTCTTGTCTGTGACGTGCTCTCAGCTGATCAGCTAATCTTCTGATATCAGCTGATCTGCTCATCAGCTTATCGGCTGATGTAAACTTCTCTGATGATCTGCTTTCGATGCTCCAGTGTCAGCTGATTAAATCTTCTGTCTTCTAAAATTGGCTAAGTCCACAAGGTCGCAGCTGGTCTTCTCTTCTATGAAAGCTTCGGATCTTCTAGGCAGCAAGGTAGGTTCCCCCTTACTCGAACCTATCTAATCCTAACTACTCATCAGCTGAGTAACATGTTCAGCTGGTCCTATTACAAGCTGATTTGTTTTATATCATCAAAACATCTAACAGAGATATCCTAACAAGTTCCCCCTTTTTGATGATATCAAAACCAACTCAGCTGATCTCAACAGATAAACATATTCAGTCAAAATCAAGATCACATAGGACAGAAAAGAAGATCTTTAATTAAGATCTTTTAGACAGAATCAAAACGCAGCTGACAACAAGTAGTTGTCTGGAATCATAAAGCTTTATTAATAATAATCAAGAGAGAAATAACAGACAGAAGTAAAGATACCTAATCCTCAGCTGACTCAGCTGGACTATTACATGAGGAGCGGTCTTCTGCTGCTGAGCGGAACTTGCAACCAGTCTAAGAATCTCTTCTCTATTTCCTTCAAAGCTGGCAGAGAGTTGTCAGAAAGCTGATGAAAGAGTTGAGTGATCTGTAGCCAATGCTTCCTGATTTCCACCCAATCTATCTTTCCACTCACATCAGTTGGAGTAGGAAGATATTCAATCTCTGGCAACTCTGGCTGAACCTCTACCTTAAGCATCTCTTCTGTGATAGCTCTGAAGAACTTAGGAAAAGTTTCCTTCAACCAATCTCTGAACTCAGCGTTTTTCTCTCTCTCTCCTCTGGTATCTTCTCCTCGAAGAACATAGAAGTGGATCATAGTTTTGGCTTTTATGGTTTTCCAGAGATCCACCAGCTCATCAGACAATTGATTGTAGAACATATCAATTGGTCCATCAACTAGTGGCTCATTTGGATCTCTGAGGAACTTTCCACTCCTAGTCCTGCTCCCTTGAGCTACTGCTTTCCCTTTCTTCTTCAGCTTCCTCTGATATCTCCTCTCAAGCTCATCATTTATCTCCCTTTCCTGCCTCTTCCTCCTCTCCTCAGGGGTTTCTTTCTCAGCTAGCTGCAACTCCTTAGCCAGCTTTTCGTCCAGATCAGCATTCATAATTCTTTTCTTCTTTTCCCTTTCTACAGCGACAACTTCTTTCTTCTGCAAAGCCTCGGCCATTTTCTGATCTCTCAACTCCTGAGTTTTCTGGGCAGCCATCTTCCTGGTGTTGATGTAATCTTCAACATTTTCTATCCTAGCAGATAGAACCCCTTGATTATCCACCAGAAGAGCTCTCAGAGAGGCCATCTCAACTTGCAAGGCAGCAATAGCAGCTGAGTTCTTCTCTTCCCCCTTTTTGATATCATTAATTACTGCAGCAGAGGGTAGAGAAGTAGGAAGCTTGTCCACAATATCTTTCAGGTCCTCCTGACCATGTTTGCACTCAGCAATTTGTCCTTCCAACCGTTCAGAGACCAATCTAAATCTCTCAGACTCAGCAGCAAGAGAGGCAGATGCATCATCATTGAAAGCTCTGGTAGTTGCCTTGAAGCTCTGGAGAGTATTGAAAAATTCAATGCGAGTGGCATACAAGCTGTCCTCCATAGCTTCCTTCAGCTTGTTGCGGTGGTCCAGCAGGACTTGATGAACATGAGCTTCAATCATAGAGGGGGCAGCAGACTTGGCAGCCAGAAGAGTAGCTTTGACCTCCCTGATGTGGTCATCAAAATAGCCTTTTAATTGTTCCAAGAGTGCAGGAGTTACCTGATCAGCAGGGGAGATCTCAAAATGTGCTGCTGGAGGAACAAACTCAGTCTCTGCTATTTCAGGGCAATCCAGGGCCACACCATCTTTGAGCAACAGAGCTCTGGCCACTTTCCTCAGCCCTGCAGGGGATGTCAGCTGGGATGGAGCCTTAACCTCCAAGGCCTCCATCAAAATTTCCTCCCATTCAGTGAAAGCTGCTTCTCCCATCTCCTTAAGTAGGGCCAGAAAGAATGTGACTGGCCCCTCTCTTGCTTGTGCCCAGGCTAGGCCATCAGCAAGGATGTCTTGGTAGGCTGGATAGGGATTTAGTTCAGGAATGTAGAGGGAAATGTGGGCTAGGGCAGATATAATCATCCCTCGTTCAAGAGGCCCTTTTGAACGATGGTGAGATAGGCGTGCTTGCTTGGCCATTTCTGAAGGGGAATTGGGGTTATCGATAATTATAGGTTCAGGGTGAGAGGGTTTGGGGGTAGCTGAAGGCTCTCCAGGGGTAGCCATCTCCTCTGGGTCATTGCCGACTGGGATATGTGATGGTGAGGGATCGGCTGAGGTTGAGAAGTGTTGGGAAGGATCAGAAAAAGGTGTAGGAGAAGCTAACCTGATAGGTGAGGCAGCAATAAGTGTGTCTGCTGATGGTGTATCAGCAGAGGAATGAAGGACCTTTGTCTCAGCTACTGAGGGTTCAGCTGACTCCCTCTCTTTCGACTCTTCTTCCTCTGCATCAGAGCCAGTGGCAGAATCATCATCAGATGCAGCCTTCTCAGTTGATTCCTCCACATCCTGCTCTTCTTCTCCAGAAGACTCAACAACCAGCAGAGTAGGCTTCTCTGCTGAAGATTTCTCCCTCTTCAGACTGCTTAGCAGAGCAGTATCCTCTTCTTCATCTGAATCAGAATCAAAGGAGAGCTTCCTTTGAATTGGAGTGGTGTCTTTCTTGGATTTCTTCTTCTTACCACCTCCAGCAGGCATTGGAGCCTTCCTCTTCTGCTTCTTCCTATGACCAGCAGAAGGACCAGGAGAAACAGCTACTGTATCAGCATCAGAATCTGAGTCAGCTGGCCTAATGATATCCAAGTTACTACCCCTTAAGAACTTGGTGTGGTTGTACTCAACAACCCATTCCTCATCCCACTCATGCTGGGGCAGCAGATGATTCAGTAGAATAGTGATCTTGGTGGCCATGGAACACTTGGATTTAAAACTGTAAATCTGTTCCCCATTCACCTCCTTCACCAAGCACCTCTTGGACTCCTGCTCCAGGCGAAACCATAGCAGACTCACCCAGTCCGCTTGTACCCCATTGAGAATGGTGCGGGCCACACTCAGGCGGGGTTTGGTAATGGCGTCCAAACTCCCCTGTTCCGCCAAGATGACCTTGGTCACCACATCCATCAGGAACCGAAACTGCCTCCTCAGCATGGATTTCTTCAGGTTCGTGGTGGTGTCTCTGTAACTCGCCCTGGCCATCAACTGAAAAGTCTCCAGGTAGTCAGCTTCCTTGTATTTGTGAGGATGGACACCAGAAGAGGATAGGCCAAAGATATCAGCGACAGCATCCTTGGAGATAACAACAGCGACTTCATCAACCAAGGAGCCGATGGAGTCTGTGCTGAACTGAGCCTTAAGAAGGAATTGAAAGGCATAGAAGTTTAGGGTTTTATGGTCAGGGGGGGTCATGGATATGAAGGTTCGGAGATTTTGATTTTGGAGAAGGTTTAGGATTTCTCTGATTTCAGGAACCCTAGTCGTGTCGAAATCGACACACATCTCTGCGTACATCTTTTCTTTGAAGAGCTTTTGCATTGTCTTAGATGCCATACCTTCAAAACAGGGTTTGAGTGCAGAGAGAATAGTATGCAAGAAAAAAAAACTTCTGGCAGAAAGATTTAGGAACAGAAAATTTTAGAAAGAAGTTTAAAGGGGTATAAATAAGTATCGAGAGATATGAGCAGTTTTTCCAAAATTAAAACCGATCAGTTTTGATCGTAGATTTGTATTTTGCATCACACAAATCAAAGGTCCAGAATAAATGACCTTTGAGAATTTTTGGAGGTGATGCGTGGGTGTCAGAATTTCGAAAGGTTTTTGACCGCCTCAAAAGATTCCCCTTTTTGAAAAAGGTAATGATGAAAACACTTTTTGAGAAGATTTAGACGGTGTTAAATTAATTACAACTGACACCTTATTTGGAAAAAGGTAATAAATCCCCGATTTTTCGTAAACACAAAGATTTGATTGCCAATTTTCTAAAATAGTTTTTAGAAATTAGGGATTTATTAATTTTTGAAAAGATTTGATTTATTAATTTTTGATTTATTAAAAATCGACATAAAGATCATAGAAATACTTATCGAGATGCTGACGTGGCAAAATCAGCTGATAAGAGCGATCCTTATGAAAATCTTTTCTGCTCATCTGGGTCTCTTAATGTCAGCTGACATGGACCAGCCGAAGCAAGGTAGCCTTGTCTGACTTTCATAACTTATTCCTGTATCAAGTTAGACATAACAAGATAGAGAGAAGAAAGGAAAGAGTAAGTAGACATACCAGATCAGCTGATGTGATGATCAGCTGACTACTTCAGCAGAGTAGGCCTCAGCTGGGTACCAGCTGACTACCCGTTTATCCAAAAAAAAACTTTCTTTCTATAGAACTGCCCCTCCATCTATCATTCCTAACTCTGCTACTAATTCTCTGAATCTTACCTCTGCTAAGGGTTTGGTAAGAACATCTGCTCTCTGCTTCTCCGTATGAATTTTCTCCATCCTGATATCTCCTTTCTCAGCATGATCCCGAAGAAAATGATGTCTTATGTCCACATGCTTGCATCTAGTATGGAGAACATGATTCTGAGTAATGGCTATTGCACTTGTGCTATCACAGAAGATGGGTATCTCTTCTGTGATCACATGGTAGTCCTTCAGCTGTTGTCTGATCCAGAGCAGCTGAGAACAGCAACTACCAGCAGCCATGTACTCTGCCTCTGTTGTAGAAGTAGCTACGGAAGTCTGCTTCTTGGAGAACCAAGATTTCAGCTTACTTCCCAGAAACTGACATGTGCCAGAGGTTGATTTCCTATCAATCTTGCACCCTCCATAGTCAGAGTCTGAGTACCCACTCAGCTGAAAGTTGTCATCAGCCGGGTACCAGAGGCCTAGATTGTAAGTACCCTTCAAATACTTTACAATCTTCTTTGCTGCTTCCAGATGAGATTTCTTAGGATTTGCATGAAACCTTGCACACACCCCAACTGCAAAGCTGATATCAGGTCTGCTGGCAGTGAGATACAGCAGAGAACCAATAAGTCCCCTATATTGTGTCTGATCTACTTTCTCACCAGCCTCATCTGGATCCATGCTAAAATTTGCCATCATTGGAATCTTAGCTTCTCTGCTGCTACTGATTCCAAACTTTTCTATCAAATTCTTGGCATACTTAGCTTGGCTAATGAACGTTCCATTGGACATCTGTTTTACCTGCAGTCCAAGGAAATAAGTCATCTCCCCCATCATGGACATTTCAAACTTGCTGGTCATCAGCTTGCTGAACTCATCACACATCAGTTTGTTGGGGGAGCCAAAAATGATATCATCCACATATATCTGCATTAAGAGAATATCATCTCCGTCTTCCTTTCTGAACAAGGTTTTGTCTATCTTTCCTTTACTGAATCCACTATCCAGTAGGAACTGTGATAGAGTATCATACCAAGCTCTAGGTGCCTGCTTTAGTCCATATAAAGCCTTCTGCAACCTATAAACCTTGTTCCCAATCTCAAATCCTGGTGGCTGTTCCACATGAACTTCTTCTGCCAGGATTCCATTCAGAAACGCTGACTTGACATCCATCTGATATACTTTGAACCCTTTGAAAACAGCGTAGGCCAGAAATAATCTAATGGCTTCTAGTCTTGCCACAGGAGTAAATGTCTCATCATAGTCAATTCCCTCTGACTGTGAATACCCCTGTGCTACTAGCCTTGCCTTGTTTCTAACTACTACATCATTTTCATCCTTTTTGTTCTTAAATACCCACTTAGTGCCTATGACTTTCTGATGTTTGGGCCTCTCTACTAGGGTCCAAACTTCTTGTCTTGCAAACTGATTTAGCTCCTCTTGCATAGCTACAATCCAGTTTGGGTCTTCAAGAGCTTCATGGATATTTTTGGGTTCTATCAGAGACACATAACAGCTGAATTGAGCACCCAAGTTTAGCTTTCTTCTGGTCTGATCGCCTACACTTGGATCTCCTAGAATCTGTTCAGCTGGGAAATCAGACAATGTCTTCTTGCCCCTTTGAGGTGCCATAGTCTGCTCCTCTTGGGTCTTGTCTAAAATTCCCCCTTGGTTAGTGTCAGGAGTCAGTGTGCCATCACCTGATGCTGATGAGGGCTTATCAGCTGATTTGGGCTCATCATCTGAATCTGAGTCTGATTCTATCCTAGGTACTACTACCTTAATCAGATCAGGCTTATCTGACAGATTCAGCTGATCCACCTCTTCTGCTAGCTTCTCCTTGCTGTACTCATGAAAAGATTCATCAAATACAACATGGGGTGTCTCCTCCACATAGAGAGAGACTTTATTAAAAACTCTATAGGCTTTGCTACTTCCAGAATATCCTAAGAATATTCCTTCAGCAACCTTAGCATCAAAAGTTTTTAACTTAGTCTTTCCATTGTCATGGATGAAACACCTACACCCAAAAGTATGGACAGAGAAAAGGTTAGGAGTTTTACCTTTGTACATTTCATAAGGAGTCTTCCCATGTCTCTTGACTGGTAGACACCTATTTTGGATGAAGCAGGCAGTATTGATGGCTTCTGCCCAAAATCTTTGAGGAGTCTGATATTCAGCTAACATAGTCCTTGCTGCCTCCTTGAGGGTTCTGTTTCTCCTCTCGGCTACCCATTCTGCTGAGGTGTTCTGGCAGCAGATGTCTCGTGCTGAATACCATTATCCCTGCAATAGTCAGAAACAACAGAGTTAAGAAACTCAGTACCTTTATCACTTCTGATTCTGACTATGCTGAGGTCCAGCTCCTTCTGAATCCTCTTGAACAACTCCAGCATCTTGACCATAGTCTCATTCTTCTTAAACAAGAACACTACCCAAGTGAATCTTGTATAGTCATCAACAATCACCAGTGTGTACTTCCTTCCACTGAAACTAAGAGGTGAGACAGGTCCAAACAAATCCATATGAAGCAGCTGGAGTGCTTTTGTTGTTGAAGTACTCTGCACATCTTTGAATGAAGCTTTAATCTGCTTCCCTTTCTGACATCAGCTTATCGGCTGATGTAAACTTCTCTGATGATCTGCTTTCGATGCTCCAGTGTCAGCTGATTAAATCTTCCGTCTTCTAAAATCGGCTAAGTCCACAAGGTCTCAGCTGGTCTTCTCTTCTATGAAAGCTTCGGATCTTCTAGGCAGCAAGGTAGGTTCCCCCTTACTCGAACCTATCTAATCCTAACTACTCATCAGCTGACTAACATGTTCAGCTGGTCCTATTATAAGCTGATTTATTTTATATCATCAAAACATCTAACACAGATATCCTAACAACCTGAGGTAAGGACTGTCGGTGATGATGCTTCTACACCTGAGACAGTTACTGAGTCCAACTCTATAGGGGGAAACAATGTCCCTGACATTGGACAACCCTCAGGGAAGGACTCAGTGTCCCCTATTCTTGCTCGTTTCGCTTCTCTGCCTATTATTGAGACTAACGTTTCAGGATCAGGTGAGGGAACGTCAGCTGCTGCTCCCAGTGCTCCAGTCTGCAGGAGGCATTGACTTTCTGATCACTCATTGACAAATATCATTGGTGATATCAATGAGGCTGTCAGGACAAGGTTGTTCCATGGCGAGAGTGCTATGTTTTTTTGTTTCCTGTCTGATCAAGAACCTAAGAACATAGAAGAAGCTCTTGCTGACCCCAACTGGAGCATAGCCATGCAGGATGAGCTCAATCAGTTTGAGAGGAATTAGGTTTGGGAGTTAGTTGATAGACCTAGGCGTTAACATGTTATTGGCACCAAGTGGGTTTTCAAGAACAAGAGGGATGAGAAGAATGTTGTTGTCAGGAACAAGGCCAGACTGGTAGCTAAGGGATACTCTCAGGCCGAAGGGATTGACTATGATGAGACCTTCGCTCCGGTCGCAAGGTTAGAGGCAATCAGGTTGTTCTTGACTTATGCAACATTTAAGAAGTTCAAGGTGTATTAGATGGACGTGAAAAGCGCTTTACTGAACAAATTTCTGAACGAGGAGGTTTATGTGGAACAACCTCCTGGGTTCAAAGTTGGTGAAAAGGTGTATCACCTGAAGAAAGCACTTTACGGCCTGAAACAAGTTCCAAGAGCTTGGTATGATACTATCTCCCAGTTCCTGATTGACCACGGGTTCGTGAAAGGAACAATTGACATGACCCTATTCAAGATATCCGGAGGGGAGGACATTCTCTTAGTCCAAATTTATGTGGATGACATAATTTTTGGATCACCAAACCTGAGGTTTTGTGAGAAATTCTCAAAGCTGATGACGGGGAAGTTTGAGATGTCAATGATGGGAGAGATGAACTTCTTCTTAGGTCTTCAGGTCAGGCAATCTGACTCCGGAATCTTCATTAATAAGTCCAAGTATGCGAGGGATTTGATTCAGAAGTTTGGAGTTCAGTCCAGCAAAGACTCACGTATTCCCATGATCACAGACGAGAAGCTGGATCCAGATAAGGAGGGGACCTCAGTAGATCAGACTGAATATATTGGCTCTTTGTTGTACCTGACTACAAGTCGTCCTGACATCACCTATGCAGTTGGAGTTTGTGTGAGGTATAAGTCTGATCCAAAGAAGAGTCATCTACTGAGTGCCAAAAAGATTCTGAAATACCTGAAAGGTACTGTCAATTTAGGACTTTGGTATCCTTCTGATGACAACCTAGAACTGACAGGTTACTCTGATGCTGATTATGGAGGCTGTAGGATTGATAGGAAATCAACTACAGACACATGTCAGTTTCTAGGGAGCAAACTAATCTCTTGGTTTTCCAAGAAACAAACAAGTGTTGCAATGTCTACTACTGAGGCTAAGTATATGGCGGCAGGCAGTTGTTGCTCCCAAATTCTTTGGTTGAAGCAACAACTGAGAGGCTACCAAGTAGAGGTCACTGAAGTCCTAATTTATTATGACAATAACAGTGCCATAGCCATATCCCAAAACTCAGTCTTACACACAAGGTGTAAACATGTAGACATCAGACATCATTTTATAAGAGATCACGTGGAGAAGAAGGATATAAGGATAGAGAGGATCCCTACTGACAAGCAGAGAGCTAACATCCTGACTAAGGCTTTGCCTGGAATCAGGTTTGTTAAGTTGTCAGTAGAGTTACGACTTCTTAACCTAGGTGTAGAGAATTCAGTATGAATCCTGGTTCATGATTGAACAAGGTGGTCAGGAGGGATGACTAACTCAGGATCAGGTTGCAGAGAGATGGATGGCTTCTAGGGGGATGAGACATCAGATTTAGGATCTTCAGAGGATAGATTTAGGTTCAGGACACAGATTTCAGGGCTTGTCACCCTGATCGGTCTCATGAGGTATCAGTCAGGTTTCTATACTTGACTGACTGGTATGTTTTCTTGAACCATTCTTTCATCATGACTTGCTTGCATCACTACTGATTTTGTCTGACACCACATCAATCAAAGGGTTTTTAACTCGCATCCCAGCCATTCATTAGTTATTTAGTTTTTATTAAATGTAATAATGCGAGTTTATTCCAAATATCCTTTGACACGCATTAAATGCAAGTGTGGGCGGGAACAATTTTCCATAAAATTTTGAATTATTACCTTTGAAAATGGAAAGGCACGTCTTTTAATACATGCAAAATGAACGGATTGATCTCTATCGTTGAATAACAACACACTAAAACTGAATTTTGGGTATAAAAGCAAGAGGAGATCATTTTGCAAAACTATTACGCACTCATATCTTTGTTACCCTTATTCTCAGCAACTAGTATTTCCTTCAAGCTCTCTATCAATGGCATCTTCAACCTCTTCCATGACAGCCCAGAACGTTGAACGTTTTCATGCTGCCTTGTCAAAGAGAAGATTACTTATGAATGGATGGTCAATTTCTCCCATCGATTCACCATTCCAGAACTCAGGCAAGTCCATGGAGCCTTGAAGAATGCAGGATTGCTCGATTTTGTGTCCATCAAGCCTGCCAAGACCTGCCCACATCTAGTGGCAGCTTTCTACGTCAATCTGATAGTGAAGAAGGATGGACAGGAATCCGTGGAACACTTCTCTCAGAAGGTGGTAGTGAGAGAGCTGATCAGGAAATGGTTTAAACTTCCTCATTCCACTCCGGAGAAGGAGTTATCTGATCCATCAGTATACAAGCTCGAGAAGGAGCAGCGATGCCTTGACACATACCTGATGGAACCTCAGGAGATCTTCACTAAAATGAACAAGACATTACTGAAGCCAGCTTACAAGCTGATGTTTGAGGTAGTTGTGCAGAGCATCATGGGCTTTGTTCGTGGAATGAAGCAGATCTCACAGCCAAAAATCAAGGTCATGGCTGCCGTGGTGGAAAACACAGAGGTGGACTGGGAAGAGTACTTCCTTCAGAAGTTGGTCCTGGAGTCGAAGAAGGTGGAGAGAAATAGGGACCGGATTTTCTTTGGGAAGAATCCTCACTACGGATCTCTCCCATCAGTGATGCTCCAGTCACTGACCATGGGAGATGTGGACGAGGCGAAGATGGAGAACTTCAAGGACAAACATGTCCTATTTTAGAAGGCTGATGAGACAGTCAATAGGATGAATGACACCAAAATTAAGAAGGTGTCTAAAGGGAAATCGAAGCCCACTGTCTCAAAAGGTCAGGATCAACCAGCCAAGGAAGGACCGAAGAAGATAAGGTTGGTTCAAAGGACGCTCACCAAGCCTACCTCCCCAAAGAAAATGATGCTAAGGGACGAGTCCAACACTGAATCGGATCATCCTGACACAGGGAGGGTAGCCATCACTCAACCCACTGCTGCCACTCCATCAGTTCCTATTCCAGTGGAGCTAGTGGTTGAGCCCCCAACTGATCCAGCTATGGCTCAGGTTACTGAGAAGAATCCTCAGGAGGAGGTGCCTCAGGTTGAGGGGGAATGAGTAACTGGAAGAGTTGCTCAAGGTGGTGAGGTCACCACTGAGCAGTCTAAGCCACCTTTTCAGATTGGTCAGGAAGTGGCCGAGACCCGCATGATGGGAGTGGTTCATGCACTGGAGGAGGAGCATGTCGACAAGGAGGCTCAGGATGAGCAAATGGCTGAGAAAGGAAATGGAGAGGCCTAGGAGGGGCAAGATGGTAATGGGGATGGCTCTGAAGAGCATCCAGACGGTAATGAGGAAGCTTAGGAGGAGCTTCAGGATGAATCGGTCAGCAACCAGCAGGGCAGGAGATGGACTGTTTCTGATGATCTAGAGAATTCTGAGGTTTCTGGATCTGAACAACAAGTTACCCCAAAGACTTCTAGTCTGACAGCATTTGAATTGGATGAGGTGATGTTGGTCCCGAAATGAGTTAAATCAGTGTATGGGGGGGAATACACTGATGTCAGATTTTTCTGAAAGACTCAGAAAAATGCTCTGACGCACTCAGTCAGGATTCCCTGAAGTACTCAGTACGCTGAAGGTCCACAGGGGCAGCAGGGACGGTTCAGTAACGAGTCAGATAAACTGAGTGTGAGTAATGTGCTCGGAGGCTCAGTAGAGATAACAAACCTACTGACTGCTCGGAAGCGGGTCAGTTGGACTACTATCTCAGTGAGTCAGAGTACGTGCGGAAAGTGAGCCCTTAGATTCTACTCGTTTTAGTTTCTGAAAACGTTTTCTCTGAGTTGCTTAGTAAATTGGTGGTTAAGGCTGAGTGCACAGTATTCAGATTCAGGATGATTGATTCAGTCCTGAAGTTAAAACCAATGCAGTATGTTCAGTTTAATATGATGACAATTATGATCCTGAACAGAACAGTAAATCAGCACACAGGGGACTTTTTAACGTGGTTCGGAGATAACCAACTCCTACGTCCATGACCTGATTTAACAGGAAGCTATCCTCAAAACCCTGAGGATAGGTACTTGGGTTTTACGTGTCAAGGGACACGAGTAGCCAACTTCCTCTCTTAGGAACTGACCCCTGGGTGTTTTACAAGTCCCAGTCCTTCTAACCAACCGATCTCACACTTTGAGAGGTTTGGTATTCTGGTTTCCAACTAGGATAGCTCTAGCAATACAAATCAATGCTGAATAATAGAGCTATCGATCTAAGCAAATACAGAGTGAATTCTACTACAACACTAGGGAAATTTAATTGCAGAGTGTTGTTTATGATATGCTTTGTGTTCTTGGATTCTTGAGAGTTTTCTGTTGGAAATTTCCCGTTAACCTTGAATGGGTGCAAGGTTCTCCATATTTATAGGCAAGATTCAAAATAGATCCGTTGGAGGAGATCAAATCAAATCTTTCCTATTTTAGGTAGATTGCAGGCTAGAAATACTGTTTGACCTACCCGCCATGCTTATTCTGGCAAGTTGTCACATCACCTGCAACCTTTTGAGACGCATTAAATGCCGCATTAAATGCTGCGCAGACTCCATGCATACGTGTCGAAAGATCATTGGCTCTCCGCTTTAACGGCTAGTTGACCTTCAGACATTTATCCTTCCTCGTACATCCAATGCTCTGAGTCTCTTGTTAATAACTCAGTCTGAACATGTGTCTTTAATGGAGTCTTACTGACATTCTTTTTGTCTCTTGTCCCATAGCATAAATAACCTTTTGCTTTGGACTGACATGATTCAGGTGATCTGAACCACAGCCTGAGTCAGGTCCTATGTGCATTCAGCACAGCCTGATAGGTTATTTAGCTCCGTATGTGTTACCTTTTAGCTTCGGACTTACAGGATTCAGGTGAACTGAACCAAGGCCTAAGTCAGGTCCTATGTGCATTCAGCACAGCCTGATAGGTAACACTTTGCTCTTCACTGACTGAGTTCTGTCCTGAACATGCTTAGTGTATTCAGTAGAAACATCAGCCAATGGTACTTCAGGATTGACTTCAGGATGATTCAGCAGGCTTCGATCTTCAGCTTCAGAACAGACAATCTTCAGCGAGACTGACTGACTCCTTCAGAATGGTTTACGCTTCAGACTTCAGTAAATTGGGTCGACTCCAATATTCTTCAGTCTTCAGCATGGTCCTTCTGTACTGAATCTTTAACCTAACTATCCTGAACTATTTTATCCTGAACAACTATACTTAGGCAAATTCATCAGGGGTTTTGGGATCTAATCAAAATACTCAGATTGTCCCAACAATTTCCCCCTTTTTGATGATGCCAAAACCCTTAAGCAAATTCCTATTCATCTATACAATCAACTGACTTAGTCAGTGAAAATAACTTAGTACCACCTGACAAACTAGGTACTTAGTCTGTAAGATGAAAACAAGGAATGGGTTAGTACAGTTCTTGATAAGAATTCAGAAAAGTAAATTCAGGAGTCAACAAGAAGTTGTACTCAGGAACAATAAATAACTTCATTGATTGATAAGAAAGTACAAGTATCCTGAAGCTATTACAAAATTCCTGAACAACTAGCTCCTGATCTAGTCTTCATCCTTATTCCAAGCAGTCAGTGGAATCTCGTACATCTCCAGTACTCGGTTCAGGACCTGCTTCATCCTGTTCCGATCAGTAACGTCCCCGGCAGCTCGTCCTACTCTGACGACTTCTTCAGAAATTGCTTTCCGGTCCAGCTGCTTAGAATTCCTAAAGAGTGGAGGAGGGTACTTGATGAATTCCGGAGGAGCGATCTCAACACCTTCAGTGTCAGCATGTCTGATGATTTCAGCCCATAGATCAGGATGCTCCTGTGCCATCCAGTGATGGAGTATGACGTCTTTTTCTTCAGTCAGATCGTCCCATAACCCCACCACGTAGAATAGGTATGCCCACCTATTCCGGTTCAGAATCCAACCCTCCAGCATCTCAATCGGAATGAAGTCTTCAACAAACTTCGATGGAGGATGACTTTGATCTGGTCTGACCACAATCTTCCTCTGAGTCTTTATCCGAGATCCAGATGATACAGATTTATTCTTCTGGACCTGAGAAGTCAGATACTCATTAGATTCTTTTAGGCGCTGGATCTGACTGAGCATCGAAATTTCTTTCATTCTTGCTATCTTTTCAGCATCAGTCATCACCAATTTCTTCTGAGTGGTCAGCCCAGATGGCATTATTTGTTCCTCCATCTCCTTTTGTAACAGCTCGAGAGCCAAATCTTCAGAGGGTCTCAACTTCTTCAGATCTGAGCCTTCAGCAGTTTCGATGGTGGCTACGGATCTAGTCCTCTTTCTATCCGCAGCCTTCAGTTCAAGGGGAAAGTTCTTCTTCTTAGCTTTGCCAGTAGTGGCAATTTGCTTCTTCCCTTCTTCCCCCTTTTTGGCATCATCGTCATTAATACGTTTGACAACTTCATCCACTGACTCCGCCAAAAGATTGAACTGACTATCCATCTCAGTCTGCTTCACCTGCAATTGCCCAATCTGCCCTACCATTCCTCTCAGGCCGATATTGAGCTGATCAATGGCTGAATTGTGTGCAGCCTTTAGTCGACCCTCGAAGTTTTCCATCCTTGAGTCTAGGGCAGATGTAATTTTCTCCTTCTCCTGTGCAGACAACTCCCTCAGCAGGTCCTCCTTCAGTTCAGCTTTTATCTTGACCAACTTCTCATCAACCAGTTGATCAACCTTTTTAGACAGTTGTTGATCCAGAAAGTTGGCAAGCTTATTCTCCTGCTGAGTCTGCACATCTGAAACCATCTGATTGCAGTTCTGAATAGCATCTTTGGCTTGCTCTGAAATGGCAGTGAGTTCTACATTGATTTCAGTCCGAGCTTCCCCAAGGAGATCAATTGCTGCATGCATATCAGTGGCCATGTCATTCAGGTCACGGTCCAGTCTCTTGAGTTTCTTGTTCAGCAATTCAGAATTTGAACTAACCCTACTAGATTTTCGCTCAACGAGGATGACTCTCATGTGCAGATTACCAAGAGCTCGTGAGGAATTCTGAAGATAAAGTGCTTCCGGTGTAATCCAATTGCCTCTGACTCGGACCATGCCTGGTGGACCCTCTCCTGAAGCCTCCGCAATCCCGAGTCCCTGGATTGCTTCATCGGCCGGTGCACTGACTCCCTCAGTGCCACCTTGCTGATCGTCATCAAGAATTATCACCACTTCCCTTTCAGCTTCCTTCACTTCTCCCCTCTCTTCAGCTTTCTGAGTCTCAGGCTCAGGATACGTTCTGCGGACTGTTATGATAAAATCTACCATTTTGATCAGATGATGTAGAGAGTTTACATCAAAATGATCAAAGAGGGCGGCCTCTAGATCTGCAATGCAGTCCCATCCTCTGGACTCTCCTAGCTGGCTGAGCTCAGACCAAGTAGCATTTCTGATCATGGCAAAAGTGCGGAGTTGCACAACTGCCTCCTTCTGAGCCTCAGTAAGATCAGGGAATCTCCTCTCCACCATCTCAGCTGCCTCTCCCCTTGCAACTATCTCAAAATTTGAAAGAATGTTTACATCGGGCGCAGGGAAAGGCCATGGTGTTTCAGCCTGAACTGGTTCAGCAGCCTCTTGCTCAACTCCTCCTTCCTGAGCAGGCTCTTCCTGACCCAAACTCTGATAGGTTTCAGCAATGTTAAAAATCAGCTGGTTGGGATCAGGGGATGCAATCGGAGCAATTTCAGGAACAGCCTGCGCCTGAGCTGGTTCCTTCTGAACAACTTCAGCAACAGTCTGCGCCTGAGCTGGTTTCTTCTCAACAGCTTCAGCAACAGCCTGCGCCTGAGCTGGTTCCTTCTCAACAGCTTCAGCAGCTTGCACTTCCATAAGCTTCTTCTCTCGCTCAGCTGACCCAGAGTAGAGAAATTTCAGCTTTTGTTGCTTGGGTCTGGAAGGCTTAGATTTGTCCTCCGCTGGCTTTGCTGTATCAGACTCGGAAGACTTGCCTGCCTGAGCCTGTACTTTTCCAGTCATGCTCGCCTGGGCCTTCTTCTTCTGAGTCCGAGGCCTTCTCCTTGTGCCAGCATCATCGGAATAAGCTCTGAAGAGATGGATTTTCACTGGGATCTCGAGTGATTGGGCCTGATCCACATCACCGAGATCCAGAGTCTCCAAGAGCATGGAGATCTTGGTGCCAAAATGCATCTTGGCCTCAAAAGTCGCCTGCCCCTCTGGCGAGTACTTGATTTTGCTGGTCTCAGCCACCAGCATTTGGAGGAAGTAACCCTCCCAGTCAAAATTGTGCAGAGAGGAGTCGGAGATAGCCATCATTGTGCACAGCTTCGGTCTGGAGATCTGCTCCAATCCTCCAGCAATTCCCATCACTCCCTGACTTGTCAGGTCGAAGAAGTGACGGTTTTCAGTCGTCAAGACTAATTTATTCAGGCCGGATTTCAGCACGACATCTCCATCGCACAGGGACTGGAGAAAATCCCTCTCATTCCCAAACCCATAATCCACCGGGCTTCGTCCTGTATTGGGAAGATTAAAAACCTCCTTAATCTTCTCCCGAATGTTGAAGGTGACCCACTTCCTGACCATCCTTTCCCTTTTCACAGGTGGTCAAGGGAATACAAGTTTCCCACTCCTGGGAGTCCTTGTTTTGCGCCATCTTCAGGTAGAAGACAGCAATGAGTCGGGGGTGGAGCCTCTGTGGCTTTGCAGTGATGAACTGCAGAAGACCTGCATTATCAAAAAGGTCTCGCACAGGCATAATATCTGGGTTATTAGAAGAAAAATCCCCATAGGGCTCGTAGTGTATTTCGTTCCTTAAATGGAAAAGGTTTCCAAAGAAGGTATCGGCAGAAGGTGAAGCCATGGAAGATTTTAAGAGATTTGAAGAGAATCGGTTTTTAGAGAAAGTAAGTTAAGAAAATATTGGGTGCATAAGAGTTTTAACAACACGATCTTCTCTTATTTATAGAAAGAAAAATTCGGTTTTAATCGGACGGTTTAGAAAATAGTGACCTATGGGATTCAATGGACACGATTGAGCAGTAAAAAGCATTTGACCCTTCGGTTATTCAAAAAGTAATTGGTCTAATTTTATCGAAAACTGTTCCCGCCCACAGTGCATTAAATGCACATTAGAGCATGTCCGAATTTGATTCAAATAAATTGAATTAAATAATAACCGAATATTAAAACGAATGGCTGGGATCATTTGGCAAATTAAATTGATTTGACAATACAGCAAACAGTAAAAGGATAATGCACGCAATATCAGATGACTAGATAAAAATCAGGAAACATACCAGTCAGTCAGATATGTATTCTGACTGATACCACTTATTGCCCTATCAGGGTGACAAGCCCTGAGTTCAGTGTCCTGAATCTTAGTCAGTCTATACTGATCATCCATTTGATACTGAATGTTCCCCCTACAACCATTCACATTCTCTCTGAGTTCCCTTCATCCTGAGTCCATATGAGTTATTCCCCCTGACCTTGTGCATTCTCATCAGGGATTCAAACTGAATCACCTAAGCCTGGGTCAAGGAGTCCTAACTCTACTGATAACTCAACAAACCTGGTTTCAGGCAAAGCCTTAGTCAGGATGTCAGCTCTCTGTTTTTCAGTAGGGACTCTCTCCATTCTGATGTCCTTCTTCTCAACATGATCTCTGATAAAGTGATGCCTGATGTCTACATGCTTACACCTTGTGTGTAAGACTGGGTTTTGGGATATGGCAATGGCACTATTATTGTCACAATAAATTGGGACTTCAGTGGCCTAAACTTGGTAGTCTCTCAGTTGTTGTTTCAGCCAAAGAATCTGAGAACAACAACTGCCTGCGGCCATATACTCAGCCTCAGTAGTAGACGTTGCAACACTGGTTTGCTTTTTAGAAAACCAAGAGATCAGTTTACTCCCTAGAAACTGACATGTGTCTGTAGTTGATTTCCTATCAAGTCTACAGCCTCCATAATCAGCATCTGAATAGCCAGTCAGTTCTAGGTTGTCATCAGCATCTGAATAGCCAGTCAGCCTCCATAATCCAGGAGGTTGCTCAACATACACCTCTTTATTCAGTACACCATTCAGAAAAGCACTCTTTACGTCCATCTGATACACTTTGAATTTCCTGAATGTTGCATAAGCCAGAAACAACCTGATTGCTTCTAATCTTGCGACTGGAGCAAAGGTCTCATCATAGTCGATACCCTCGGCTTGAGAGTAACCTTTTGCTACTAGACTGACCTTATTTCTGACAACAACATTCTTCTCATCCCTCTTGTTCTTAAAAACCCACTTGGTGCCAATAACATGTTGACGCCTAGGTCTTTCAACTAACTCCCAAACCTGATTCCGCTCAAACTGATTGAGCTCATCCTGCATGGCTAGGATCCAGTTGGGATCAGCTAGAGCTTCTTCTATGCTTGTAGGTTCCTGATCACTCAGGAAGCAACAAAACATAGCGTTTTCACCAAAGGACAACCTCGTCCTGACCCCCTCATTGATATCCCCAATGATATCAGCCAATGAGTGATCATCTAGCCATCGCCTCCTGCTGACTGGAGCACTGGGAGCTACTGACGTTCCATTGCCTGATCCTGAAACACTAGTCTCAACAATAATAGGTAAAAAAGCGGAACGAGCAAGAACAGGAGATACTGAGTCATTTCCTGAGGGTTGACCAATATCAAAGAAATTGTTTCCCCCTACAGTGTTGGACTCAGTAACTGTCTCAGGTGCAGAAGCATCATCACCGACAGTACGTACCTCAGGTTGAGTCTGTCCTTCCGTCTGAGACTCAACGTTTTTCGAGGCAGGGGCTTGCTGAGGGTTGGCCTGAAGTCCATCCTGATCTTCATCATCATCATCCCATCCCTTGGGAGCACTGACAAGTTTGATCTTGAATTCAGAATTCTTCAGACTCAGCCTTGTTACCCTTTTGGTAATTCCCTCAGTATCAGGACTTGGAACCTGTTTCCTATGCACTGATGCAGTCTCATCAAACACAACATGAGGTGTTTCCTCCACACAAAGGGTCCGACAGTTATATACCCTGAAAGCTTTACTGACTGAGGAGTATCCTAAGAAAACTCCCTCATCAGATTTGCTATCAAAGGCTTTCAGCTGGTCTTTCCCATTGTTCAGGATGAAACACTTACACCCAAAAATATGGAAATAAGAGATGCGAGGTTTCCTCTTGTTCCAAGTTTCATAGGGTGTCTGAGCATGTTGTTTGTTCAGCATAGATCGGTTCTGAGTGTAGCAAGCAGTGTTGATTGCTTCAGCCCAGTACTTCTTGGGCAGTCCTGATTCAGCCAACATGGTTCTGGCAGCTTCCTTCAGGGTTCAATTCCTTCTTTCAGCTACCCCATTCTGCTGAGGGGTCCTAGCAGCAGAAGTCTCATGAGCTATACCATGGTTAGTACAAAAGTCAGTTATAATAGAGTTTATAAACTCGGTTCCTCGATCTGATCGAATCCTGGCAATGCTCTGACCCTGTTCTGTACTCAATTGCTTGAGTAACTCTGGAAGCTTGACCTGTGTCTCCTTTTTGTTCAGCAAGAAAATAACCCATGTGTACCTGGAATAGTCATCAACAACAACAAGGGTATATTTCCTACCATTTATGCTGACAGGAGTTACTGGACCAAAAAGATCCATGTGCAGAAGCTGAACCACTCTGTCAGTAGAGAAGGCTTCCTTCACCTTGAATGAGGCTTTGGTTTGCTTGCCTTCCTGACATGCTCCGCACACGTGGTCTTTGCTAAAAACTTCATTAGGCAGACCATCTACAAGAGAAAGTCTAGAGATTTTGTTAATAATCTTGAAGTTTAAGTGACTCAGACGTTTATGCCAAAGCCAACTGAGCTCAGAGGAGCTCTTAGCGACCAGACAGGTTTCAGGAGGGCTGCTCTTGAAGTCAGCAAAATATACATTGCCCCTCCTGACACCTGTAATCAGAACCTGCAGTGTAGATTTGTCATTCACAAGACACATATTAGATGTAAATTCTACACTATATCCTCGGTCACAGAACTGACTGACCGAGAGTAAGTTATGTCTCAGTCCTTCAACATATGATACATTCATTACACGGACAGAGTTAATAACAAGGGTTCCGAATCCTCTGGTGAAACCCTTAGAGTTATCACCAAAGGTTACCTGCGGGCCTTGTTGAGCTACATAATCCTGAAGGAGATCACAAAATCCAGTCATGTGCCTGGAACATCCTGAGTCCAAGTACCAGTCCTTCATCAGATCCTCCTTCCTCTTCTTGTAGCTCGCAGTGACCTGAAAAGAATCAGGCCTCAGGTACCCATCTAGTATTGGGTCCTACTGAGTCAGCCATACCCTTCGGGATCCAGATTTGTCTGACAATTCTGATAGAATCAGAAGTGTAGACCTGTTTCCCTGAAATGTCAACATACACAGTTGTCTTCTTCCTTTGTGCCTGGGAAGTTGAGGGTGTATGGGTGTCAGCCTGAGATACAGGAGCCCTTTATTGATTTGTGGGGGTGGGCCTCCTGTTCCTCCTTGGCCTGTGTGCATTGGGCTGAAGTCTGTCCTGAGCAGGAGCAGCTCGGGCCTGACCTCTTGGCACATGAGGTCTGGCCTGAGTGTTACCGTAGTCAGATCTCCGTTGCCTTTCAGAAGCCACCTGGTTTGTCCTTCTTCTTAGAGAATTGGGACGCTCCTGATGGGCTCTGTGCCCTGTCTGAGGAGTCTGAACCTCAGCAGTCCTAGGTCTTGCCTGAGGTCTCCTTTGTCCTGAGTTCCTTCTGTTCTGAACATTTCTAGGCGGGGCCTGAGAAGTGCTAGGAACAAAATTCTTCCCAGTTTGAGGATTCCTAGGCTGGGCCTTGGAGGTCCCTGGGTCTGTCTTCCTAGACTCAGGATGAGAAACTTTGACCTTTTCCTTAGGTTTTTGTCTTGGTTTCTCAGTCCTTTGCCTGACAGGTTCAGTAGGCATTTTCTCTTTCCCTTTGCCTTTATTCTGATCAGCAACACTTAAGCTCTTGTCAACAGTTAGGGCAGGGACAAACTTTTTCTGAGAGTTGCTCCCTGAAGCACCTCTTTTCTTCTTGCCCTTTTGGTCTTTTGTGGCATCATAGCCTAACCCAGCTTTAGCACCATCAGTCAGCTGAGAGAAATTTGTCAACTCATCAACCACTTGGGTAGACGTGTATAACTTCTTCAGCTTGACCTCAAGATGCCCATTGGTTTCTTTCAGGGCCTCAATTTCAGTGGTGTATTGAAGTACCAATTCTGAATGAGCTTTCTCTTTTGAGATCAGCTCAAGATCCCAAGCAGTTTGCTCAGCACAAAGGCGAGCTTGCCACTCAGTTTCGAGCATCATTCTTAGAGCAGTTCGCTCAATTATCAGTTGTTCCTGAGCAAGGAACAAGTCAGTATCACGAGTCTCAATCAGCGAGCTGATTACACCCTTCAGTCTTTCTACCTCCATTGGAGCTTCATCATGCTTATTCCTAGCATGAAGTAGCTCCTCCTGAAGATGTACTAATCTGAGGGCTTCCTCAGTATCTCTAACTCTGAGAGACTCAGTTAACCGATCGTTCTTCTCACTCAGTTGTGCGTTCACAACCACTGTGTGAGTATGAGTCTCCTGCAGCCTTGAGAAGTCAACCATCAATTGCTCTAGGGAGAGCTGAAGGTCGAGTTCTCCTGCTGAATCTGAGCTAAACTCAGGTGCGTGATCAGGAGAGGAAGCAGAAGAACATACCTCATCATCTGCCATCAGGCAGAGGTCATCATACTCCTCATCTGAAAAGAGTTCAGGGGACCGGCGTCCAGGGCCATCTGAATCTGAGGAATCCTCAGCAAGCAACGCTCTCCGGTCTGAAGCCCTGAGCTCTCTTTTGGCTCTCCGATCTTCTCGCTCACGAGCACTGAGCTCCGGACAGTCATACTGATAATGTCTGGTCTTTTTGAAGTGGTAGCACTGATCTACATCAGAAGAAAGCTTCTTGTCAGTGTACCTTTTATCAGATGATTCCCTCCTACTCCCTGATGATCTTTCAGGTTTGGAGCAGGATCTTCTGGGCTCATCCTCTCTCCTCTTTTCATCTCTGCGTCGCTCAGGCTCATTGCGATCCCTCTTGGAATCTGAACCTCTCCTTTCTTCTCTCCGGGGGCTTGATCTCCTGGGGCTGGAGTACCTGCGATCACGGGTGTCAGTATAAAATTTCTTATACCTGCCGAAATGAGAGTTCAGTTTCTCGAATCGTCGTGCCATCAGGCTGTACTCCAAGGCTAGCTCATCATTGTTCATGTCTTTCAGAGACTTGGAGCCAGATCCAGCCTCAGGCTCAGGAGTAGCTTTAAGAGCCACGCTCTTTTCCTTTTCAGATGTCTTCTCCTCACTAACTTCCTCACTGACAACACCCATCTTCTTCCTCTTATCGAGGTCAAATTCCAGAGCCTTTAACTCTGAGAATAGGTGAGAGTGAGTGATGTTTGTAAGGTCCTGAGTGTTTTTCAACAAAATTACTCCTGTGTCCCATCTTTCAGGGAGACAGTTTAGGATTTTAGAAGACACCTCCCTCTTGGGAAACTCCTTCCCAAGGGTTGCTAGCTCGTTCATCATCTTAATGAACTGAGCTTCCATTTGATCGATGGACTCTCCCTCTAGCATCTTGAAGGCCTCAAACTTCCTGATAGCAAGATCTCTCTTGTTCTCCTTGATCTTTTCTAATCCTTCACTCATCTCCCTCAGGGTATCCCAGATCTCCTTAGCTGTCCTCAGATTCATAAGCCTGACCAAATTCTCGTAAGAAATGGTGTGGAGTATAATGTTCTTGGCAACATTATCCAGTCCGATTTGCTTAATCTGATCAGAATTAAGTGCGAACCTCTCCACTTCTTCATCTCCAGCGGCTGGAACAGGGACATTGCCAGCAACAGGCCAGGTCATATAAAGATTCCTCATAAATCTGATCGGGCCATGCTCGATCACCTGAGGCATCTGATCATGGATAGAGTAGAGATGTGCGAGTACCCTGAATTTCCAATAGTCATAGTTGTCAATAGAGAATTCAGGAAGATTGCCCTCGAGGCATTTAGAACCGGATGCCATGATATGCAGTTTTTCAGAAACAAGATCAGTTCAGTAGACCACCAAAAGTTTCTCCTCAGAAACTGTTGGTAAACAAAGTCAGTGATCTTTTGAACCACTGCTCTGATACCACTTGTTGGTCCCGAAACGAGTTAAATCAGTGTATGGGGGGAATACACTAATTTTAGATTTTTCTGAAAGACTCAGAAAAATGCTCTAACGCACTCAGTCAGGATTCCCTGAAGTACTCAATACGCTGAAGGTCCACAGGGGCAGCAGGGACGGTTCAGTAACGAGTCAGATAAATTGAGTGTGAGAAATGTGCTCGGAGGCTCGGTAGAGATAATAAACCTACTGACTGCTCGGAAGCGAGTCAGTTGGATCACTATCACAGTGAGCCAGAGTACGTGCGGGAAGTGAGCCCTTAGATTCTACTCGTTTTAGTTTCTGAAAATGTTTTCTCTGAGTTGCTTAGTAAATTGGTGATTAAGGCTGAGTGCACAGTATTCAGATTCAGGATGATTGATTCAGTCCTGAGGTTAAAACCAATGCAGTATGTTCAGTTTAATGTGATGACAGTTATGATCCTGAACAGAACAGTAAATCAGCACACAGGGGACTTTTTAACGTGGTTCAGAGATAACCAACTCCTACGTCCACGACCTGATTTAACAGGAAACTATCCACAAAACCCTGAGGATAGGTACTTGGGTTTTACGTGCCAAGGGACACGAGTAGCCAACTTCCTCTCTTAGGAACTGACCCCCGGGCGTTTTACAAGTCCCAGTCCTTCTAACCAACCGATCTCACACCTTGAGTGGTTTGGTATTCTGGTTTCCAACTAAGATAGCTCTAGACAAACAAAACAATGCTAAATAATAGTGCTATCGATCTAAGCAAATACAGAGTGAATCCTACTACAACACTAGGGAAATTTAATTGCAGAGTGTTGTTTATGATATGCTTTGTGTTCTTGGATTCTTGAGAGTTTTCTCTTGGAAATTTCCCGTTAACCTTGAATGGGTGCAAGGTTCTCCATATTTATAGGCAAGATTCAAAATAGATCCGTTGGAGGAGATCAAATTTAATCTTTCCTATTTTACGTAGATTGCAGGCTAGAAATACTGTTTGACCTACCCGCCATGCTTATTCTGGCAAGTTGTCACATCACCTGCAACTTTTTGAGACGCATTAAATGTCGCATTAAATGCTGCGCAGACTCCGTGCATGCGTGTCGAAAGATCATTGGCTCTCCGCTATAACGGCTAGTTGACCTTCAGACATTTGTCCTTCCTCGTACATTCAATGATCTGAGTCTCTTGTTAATAACTCAGTCTGAACGTGTGTCTTAATGGAGTCTTACTGACATTCTTTTTGTCTCTTGTCCCATAGCATAAATAACCTTTTGCTTTGGACTTACATGATTCAGGTGGTCTGAGCCACAGCCTGAGTCAGGACCTTTGTGCATTCAGCACAGCCTGATAGGTTATTCAGCTCAGTATGTGTTACCTTTTGCTTTGGACTTACAGGATTCAGGTGAACTGAACCAAGGCCTAAGTCAGGTCCTATGTGCATTCAGCACAGCCTGATAGGTGACACTTACTCTTCACTGACTGACTTCTGTCCTGAGTATGCTTAGTGTACTCAGTAGAAACATCAGCTAATGGTACTTCAGGATTGTCTTCAGGATGAATCAGCAGGCTTCGATCTTTAGCTTCAGAACAGACAATCTTCAGCGAGACTGACTGACTCCTTCAGGATGGTTTACACTTAAGACTTCAATAAATTGGGTCGACTCAAATGTTCTTCAGTCTTTAGCATGGTCCTCCTGTACTGAATTACTAACCTAACTATCCTGAACTATTTTATCCTGAACAACTATACTTAGGTAAATTCATCAGGGGTTTTGGGATCTAATCAAAATACTCAGATTGTCCCAACAAGAGTCATCTGTCAGAGAGCGTGATCTGGGTGGATCAGCAAACATCTCAGGGGATCCTGGTTCAGGGGATGCAGAAGAAGCTTGATGACGAGGATCGAACCCCTGATGATGCTACCAAAAAGAAGGAAAGGAAAAGGAATAAAAATCCTAAGTCCGTGGCTCAGTAGAGAAAGGCTCAGGTCTCTACTGATGAGCTAATGGAAGAGCTGGAAGAGCAGCGTTTCCCTAGTGATCCCATTGTTATGGCGAGGAAGAAGCAGAATGAGCTAACGATGTAGACTGCACTGAAGGTTATAAATCAGGAGTCTAAGATTGAGAAACTTCAGGGTCAAGTCGTTGCCCTGAAAGAAAAGACTGTGAAGACTACTACACCTGATGCTGCAAAGAGGAAAGCTGTTGCTACTGCTGGGAAGAAGAAGGTTGTAGAACCTCAGGCAACTGGTCCTTTTACTTTTAAGTACGTGGACAATTTTGTCCCTCCTGAAATGAACAAAACTTGGGTTCTGGTCAAGAAGAAGTTTGTGGAGAAGTACTATGTGTACGGGGACTGGTTGAGGACTTCTGAAGGTAAGGACCGGAATGTAATCTTTGCTGAATGGATGACCTTGCACTATGCTGACCTGTGGGCTGAAATCGTCAGATTTGCTGATAGAGCTCAGGTTCAGGTAAGGAGCCCTGAGAATATAATCTCTATGCCTCCAACCCTCGGCATCAACAATCATCTAAACATGGACAAAATCCGCGAGGAGATTGAAAGGGTTGCAAAGCACTCATGTGTACTCGAGGATGTTGACCCGTTCCATGCGGCCAAGATGAGAGTTCTTGGAAAGTATGGACTTTCTTTGGCAATATGGGTGGAAGAAGATTAGTTTATCAGGATTAGTTGTTCAGGAATATTTTTGTAATAGTTTCAGGATCCTTGTACTTAAACTCAATATCATTGAAACTATTTTATATTCCTGAGACAACACCTCGTTGACTCCAGATTTACTTTTCTGCACTTTATTAAGAACTGTACTAACCCTTTCGTGATTCCATCTTACAGAACTGAGAACCTAAAATGTTAGAGGTTCCTGAACTGAATACTGATCTTTAAGTAAATTATTTAGATGGTTAGGATTTTTTTTCTAAGGGTTTTGGCATCATCAAAAAAGGGGAAGTTGTTGGGACAATCTTAAGTGTTTTGATTAGATCCCAAAACCCCTTGATGAATTTGCCTAAGTATAGTTCATCAGGACGATAGTTTCAGGATAGTCATGTTAGAATAGATTTTTTTATTTACAATTATTCAGTTCAAGGGGAACGTGCTAAAGATTGAAGACTGATGGTGATGTCCCATAAGTCAGAAGTCAGAAGCATCTCCAACCCCGAGGGTCAAGATCATCAAGCTGAACCTGAGAAACCTGGAAAGAGTCCTGAAGCTGTGTGGAAGCCATCCTGAAGACAACCACTGATGAGGTCCATACTGAGTACACTAAGCATGCTCAGGGTACAACTCCATCAGTGAAGGGCAAGTGTAACCTTGATCAGGCTGAACGTCTTACTAATGTTCATAAGTCCTGACTTGGCTTAGTATCAGTTTATCAGATACTTGTAAGTCCTGACAAGGCAAGGTTACACGTGCAATGGAGTCTGAGAGACAAAGAAAATGTCAGCATCTCCGTAGTAAAGACAAACATTTATTCTGAGTAAAGAACGAGGAACTCATAGTTATAAATGTACGCGGTTATCAAAGTCAAAGTCGACAAATTAGCCATTGGACAAACGACCAGTGAGGAGGCGACACGTAAGTACGGAGACTGCTCCGCATTTAATGTTTCTCAGAGCTGCAGGCGGCGGATCAGATTGTTACCATACTTAGTATGACCTTTGTCAGACAAGGACAACCAAAGCCTGCACCTACCCTAAATAGGAAGGTTTGAAACGAATCTCCTCCAACGGATCTATTTCAAAACTTCTTATAAATACAGATGATCTTGCTCCCATTCAAGGTTACGGGAAATTTCCAAGTGAAAGCATCTCAAGATTCCAAGCACTCAAAGCAAATTTCAAGCAACACTCTAAAGTTATAAATTTCCCTAGTGTTGTAGTAGGAATCAAATCTGTATATTGCTTAGAGTGTTGATCCTATCCTTAGAACTGTTTTGTTTAGAAGGATCAGCACACAAGAGTTGGAAACGTGAATACCAAACCCCTCAGTCTATGAGTTGGTTGGTTAGAAGGAGTGGGTCTCGTAAAACGCCCAGGGGTCGATTCCTTAGAGAGAAAAAAGGCTACTCGTGTCCCTTGACACGTAAAAATCAAGTACCTATCCTCAGTGGTATAGGGTAGCTTCCTGTTTAATCAGGTCGTGGATGTAGGAGTTGGTAATCTCTGAACCACGTTAAAAATGTCCACTTGTGCTGATATACTTACTTGCTCAGAATCATACTTGTCATCATATTAAACTGAGCATACTTGCATTGTTTTCAAACCATCAGGACTGATTCTTCATCATGATACTTAAACTGTCCACCAGCCTTAAACACGTTTTCTTAAGCAATACTGATCAAAGTTTTCAGGAACTAAAATGAGTAGAAACTTAAGGGCTCACATTCTACACTAACTCTATCTTAATGAGATAGCTATCCAACTGATTTGCTTTCGAGCTGTCAGTAGGTGGGTTATCTATACTGAGCTTCTGAGAGCACACTCTAACTTAGCCTATTTGGTTCGTTGCTGATCTGTCCTTGCTGCCCCTGTGTTCCATCAGTTTAATTGAACACATCAGGATCTTCCTGACTAAGTCTGAAAGAGCATTTTTCTGAGATTCAGGAAAATCTGACATCAGTGTATTCCCCCCCATACCATGATTTACTCATTTCGGGACCAAGACTTCACCTTGTAACCTTCATGGTGCACCATGTACATCTCTTTATCTAGCTCCCCATGAAGGAAAGCAGTTTTGACATCCATCTACTCGATCTCCAAGTCAAGGCTAGTTGCCAAACCAAGCATAAAACGAATGGAAGACATCTTAACAACTGGAGAGAATATTTCTTCAAAATTAACTCCCGCTTTCTGGCTGAAACCTTTAACAACCAATCTAGCTTTGAATTGTGGCTTTGACGTGTGTTCGTCTTGCTTTATCCTGTACACCCACTTATTGTTCAAGGCATGTTTTCCCTTTGGTAGTATCACCAGATCAATTGTGTCATTTTCATGCAAGGACTTCATCTCATCTTGCGTTTCTTCCAACCATTCGTTCTTATGTACTCCTTGAATGGCTTCTCCATAGCATTCATGCTCTCCCCCATCAGTCAAGAGCACATACTGATCTGGAGGATACATCCTAGAAGGTACATGAGCTCTGCTGGTTCTTCTAGGTGTCTTTTCAATCTCATGTTCTGGAACATTAGGTGGTTATGGCTGATCGGTATCCTCTTCATTATCGAAATGAGGCTGATCTTGATTCTCTTCTTCAGCTTCTACTTGACCTTGACCATGAGGAACAATTTTCTAGTCAATCAAGTCATCAATGGGTGTAGAAACTGATTTGTCCACTTTGTCGATATCTCTAATGGTTTGATCCTCAACAAACACAACATCTCGACTTCTAACAAGCTTCTTCTCCACTTGATCATAAAATCTGTAACCAAACTCATCTTGACCATAACCAAGAAACACACATTGTCGAGTCTTCACGTCTAGCTTAGACCTTTCATCTTTGGGAACGTGCACAAATGCTTTACATCCAAAGACCCGCAAATGATTATAGGAAATATCCTTTCCCGACCAAATTTTGTCTGGAACATCAAAATCTAAAGGAACACATGGAGTAAGATTTAAGACATGTACAGCGGTACTTAGAGCCTTACCCCAAAATGATGTAGACAACCCTATTTTTGATAGTAGACATCTTACTCTCTTGGCCAATGTTCTGTTCATCCTTTCGGCAAGTCCATTCAACTGAGGAGTCTTCGGAGGAGTCTTTTGATGTCGGATACGTTGCTGCTTGCAATACTCATCAAAAGGACCAATGTATTCCCATCCATTATCCGATCTGATGCATTTAAACTTCTTCCCAGTTTGTCTCTCAACTAAGGCATGAAACTGCTTGAATACATCGAGCACATTATCTTTCATCTTCAATGTGTAGGTCCACGTCTTTCTTGAGTGATCATCTATAAAAGTCACAAAATATAAAGCACCACCAAGAGTTCTTGTTTTCATAGGACCACAAACATCAGAATATATTAGATTAAGTATACTTGATGCTCAGGAAGGAGTCGAGGTCTTGAAAGCAACTCGGGTTTGCTTTCCTGCCAAACAGTGAGAGCACTTCTTCAGAGATGCATTCTTCAAGTCTGGAATGAGATTTCCTTCCCTAAAATCTTCAATCCTTTCTCACTTATGTGGCTGAGTCTGCTATACCACAACTCGATTATCCTTTCATTTTCAATTGCATTTATTGAGCGATCAAGTAACTTTTCTTGCATCAAGTACAACGAAGAATGTTTTCCTCTAGCAACAACCAAAGAACCTCTTGTGAGCTTCCACTAACCATCAGAGAACAAACTGCAGAAACCTTCATCATCATGTTTCCCAACATATATCAAGTTTAATCGAAGATCAGGAACATGCTTCACATTTTTCAAAACTAGTGTAGCACCATTGCTAGTTTGCAAACATACATCTCCAACACAAATAGCTTTAGCTAAGCCATCATCACCCATCCTAATATTTCCATAGTCACCTGACATGTAGGATGTGAACATGTCTTTAAGATGCTGCCCTTAACCAATTTCATGGTAATGGTACCGTTGGGGGCTGAATTGGACAAAGATGTCCTGAATGTCTCCCATGAATCCGGCAATGTACCGAGAAGCCATAAACCCTGAACTTCATCTTCAAACTTGATGTTCATTCCTGACAATTAATTAATGATACCTTGAAATGAATTCAAGTGATCAGTCATAGGAGTATCATCTTTGAATTTCAAATTCATCAGCTGCTTGATTAGAAACAACTTATTGACCCCCATTTTTCTAGCATACAATTGCTCCAACTTTTCCCACAGTGAACGTGCATTTGTTTCTCCACTAACATGATGCAACACATTATCATCCACCCACTGCCTAATGTAACCACACACTTCACGATGCAATATATTTCATTGAGCATCTGTTTATCTTCAGGCTTGTTTGCTTCAAATATAGGTAGATAGTAATCTTTCACATATAGAAGATCCACCATCTTTCCTTTCCACACATGATAATTTGAACCATTGAGATTCACCATTCTACTAGTATTGGTCTCCATATTCACCACAAGGCACAGAACAGAGACTGTGCTCTGATACCACTTTGTTGGAATAAACACACGAATAATCAAGCAACAAAGTATTTGTCTATGCAGCGGAATGATAAATTATCCCTCTTTTGTGTGAATCTAGTAGGAAACAATACTAAGAATATAATGCAAGATGAAGCAAACAATCAAGAAGCACAACACAAGCAATTTTAACGTGGAAAATCTAATCAACGTGAGTAGTAAAAACCACGGGAACGAAGTCCACCCAAAAACTTCACTATGAGCAAAAATCCAAGGTTACAATCTGCCCACAAAAGATGTTGGTCCCTAAAGAAGACTTTGAGTCTTCTTGTTTTGAAAACAGC